>VDFB02000013.1:147959284-147998344 GCA_007258455.2 Sequoia sempervirens | reverse complement strand
GGGTTGGGGAGGGTAGGAGAGGGTGAGAGAGGGTTGGAGAGAGTGTTAGAGAGTGGGAGATAGTGGGAGAGGGTGGAAGATTGTAGAAGAAGGTGTTAGAAAGGTTAGGAGAGGGTGGGATATGGTGGAGATTGTGGGAGAGAGTTGGGAAGGTTGGATAGGGTTGCAAAGTGTAGGATAAGGTGGGAGAGAGCGGGAGAGGATGGGAGAGGGTAGGAGAGGGTTGGAGAGGGTGAGAGAGGTTATCTCTCTCTCTCACTCCCTTCCTCTCTCTCTGAAGTATCTCCCTCTCTCTCACTCAATCCCTCTAGCTCTCTCCCTAGTACCCTTAATCCTCTACCCTATAAATGTACCATCTAAAGCTTAAAAAAGCCAAATTTATCATAACACAAGCGCGTTATTAACCAGTAGAGATATGTTCGTTTAGGATTAAATAACGCGCTCGCGTTATAACGAGAACGCGTTATTTATTACACTAAAACTGGATTCGCGCCTTTTTAAAATTGGATTCGCGCCTTTTTTTTAAAAGAAATAACGCGAACGCGTTATGTCTTGTTTTTTTCTTTTTTGGCCACAAAAGTGCGACCATCTTGGTGCACTTACCCTTTAGTTTTATTTCAACCAAGACAATTCTAAAAGCATATTTTTGTTTTGGGTACACAGAGTAATTTGGGAATTAGAAGATGTGTTTTTTGGTCAATTATTACTTCTGTTTGTTGGATCATTAGTGTTAGAAGCATGTTTTATGTATGACAATTAGTGAAAATTTCCACTAAATTAAATTTTCTTCAAGCATGACAAGCAAAACAACCAACTCCAAAGTTTGTGATTAGATTGTCAGTTAGAATTACTTCAATTCTTCTATTTATGACTCAATTAGTTTAAATCATGTTAAAATTAATATAATAAAAAATATGCACACTGTGGCATGGCCTTGCAAGGGTATAATATTGTGGGTGTTGTGTATCATACAAGATTTTAACCCTCTCATGGGTGCAACCTACGCTACCCCTCACCATCTCAACTAAAAACATACGAATGCACGGTGAAGAAAAAAAATCCTTGCCCTACAATAATCTCACACACAATGCCCTTTCAAATGTTTCTTAGTTTACCTCAAATATTTCATTTAGTTTCAACTTTTTGAGGATTCTCCATGGCAATTGCTTCATGCTAATAATCATGATTGCAAAAGAAATTGGCCTCTTGTGGTTTTTTCCCTCTACATAGCACCTTTAGATGATGAAGCTATGGAACCTCACAAATTGGGACCACTCCAAACCAACTTACAAAGCCCTTGAAAGAGATGCCCTCACTATCCATAACAAACAACTATGTTTTTTCCTACTATCTATGAAAATATCCCAACAAGGACCTTGAAATTTAGAGAACAAGCCAACTTTCTATGATGGAGATCAAATTACAAAGGCCTCACACCAAAAATTCTTTCAAGTTAGAATGGATTGGGTTTTTAAGCAAGCCTTGAATCAACAAGCATATGTAAATAGGATAGAAAAATACCATTATATCCACCCAAAAATAGAGCTTTTGTTGCCAACAAGCTTCAACTATGAGCAATGATTTTATGGGTTGGGGTTTTGAAAGACTAATCTAGCTTGCACTACAAACTTCCCTTTGCTCAAAGTGATTTCTAGCTTGCATTACAAGCTAAGCCATTAATGTTGGAGGCTAGTCCAAGAAAATAGTCAAATCAATTGAATGGTCACCAGCCACAAAAAATGAATTCTACCTATTGATGTTTACCTCCCAATACTATTACCATGATTTAATGTTAAAGGTTGTCATTGTTTGGATGGTCATCCTAGTTCTTGACAAATACTTTAGATCGTTGAAATTGTCATCTAAAATAGTATGAGGGGTCAATGTGCTCAACAAGGGAATACCTAGTCGTATCAACATAAAAATGATAAATTTATAATATTTTGGATCACTATATAATATTAGAAAAACTTGTCAAAATCAATACTAAACATGTTCCAACAGTGTTGTTATTCCATAAATATTGGAATGGATCTAGAGTGTCAGATGCACCACTTTATATAGAAAGAGTTAGTACTTGTTCTTATTTAGCTACAAGGAAAATATTAGCCACACATTATATATTTCAATTTGCCCATCCATAGGGAGGACATCTCAAAATTGTGTTGTGCAATATATTATTTTGACAAGTAACAATAGAGGAAATTCATAATTTTGTAAGCAACAACAATATGGGAATGTACTCTTAACTTGTGATGGTAATAGAGTAGGGGAATGGTGTGGAGAAGATGGCAAGAGACAACTATTTGGTTTCCACAATTGTCTATCATTTGACATTTGCCTTCGATCATCATAACACTATCACTTAGGAGATGCCACTTTTATCTGTCAAATTACATACATTGCTTCATCTATTTCTTAAGACATTTGCTCATGTCAAGACTTAGATTTTTGTCGTTTTTTTATTAGGTAGATAACAAAGATCTTTTATTGACAATGCCATTTGTTTAACAATTGCAACACTATTGTTGCACTTTGATGTTAATTGTTAGGATTATTTGAATGGTTGTCTTTGTATGTGATAAACATTTTAAACCTTTGACCACCATATAACATGATACAAGATCTCAAGACATGATATATAGGTAAAAAGATTCAAATGTCTTATAGTGAAAAATGTGGACTCTTGCCTTTTTTTCTTTTATATAGAACATACTTATGATTAAAATATCCTTTATTCAACGACAAAAAATTTGACTAGTTGTCCTTTAAACCATTTATTATGGATTCTCATTAACCTTTACTTTGGCCTCTATCTATGCATACCTCACCAATTTTGATGTGTTCCTACCCTCTTGTTAATTTGCAATGTTTGAGACTTAAATTAATGTTATAGAAGTTTTGAATAGGCAAACATTAGGTTTTGATGAAGGCCAACAATGCTTTGGGGGCTGAGAACGTCCTTGAGGGGGGTGGGCACATGATCATAGAAACTTCTATACTCATCTCCATTTTAGACTCTGATGGTTTTGTGCTGTTCCTGGATCTCATAGACTTCTGTGACCTCATGAACGTTATTAAAATATTTCATTTCATCTCAATGTCTCCTACAACACCAAGAAGTTCTGCCCGTTGGCCAGATCATGAGCAGGATGATCGTCGTTTGCCCTTTCTGGCATGCCGCTTGCATATCAAGGCCGTAGTGATGAAACTTCGATTCTATCTGCAAATTTAAAGTGGAATTTTGAGTATAGGAAGATATCTTAGGACTGTAATTTACGTGGTTGCTGATCACCGTGCAAGCCCGCTTATCGAAGAATATGAAATGGTGTATGTGTTTTGGTATAGAAAGTCATGGTCTGGGCAGTGGGGACACTCTTTCTGCATTCGCAGTCTTTGACTGGAATTTGTTCCTTTTCACATTGGTTTGGAAAAGTAGTTAAATGAATTGTAGCTATCTAAATATGTTGTGGTGTGGCCATTTTATATATTGTCATTCTGCTGATCTCTGTTTTGTCCTCCTTTTGAACTTTTTATTATTTTTTCTTTTGAGATTGTTGTAAGTATGCTATCATGAATAGTAGTATCTCTCTAATTTAATTCTATTCAAATTATTTATATGCATAGTTCATAGTTCATTATATATATATATATATATATATATATATATATATATATATATATATATATATATATATATATATATATATATATATATATATATAGTTCATAGTTCACTTATATATCTATATATGCAAATTTAATTTAGTTCATTTATACACATGTGAATTTAAATCTAAACAAATTTGAGAATGACCTGATTCATATTTTTGTTAATCTACTTCTAACAACATCCAAGAATAAGTAATTGTAAATTATATTTCAAAAGTTATGATCAAATTAACAATGGAAAATTATGTATTTTCGTCTAAAATCAGCCAAATACTTTCCCTCCTTTTAATTTATAGTTTTCTAATTACTATCATATGATATGTCATAGTTGTAAATTAAGTTAGTTGGATTATCTTGCTTTCTATCTTTATAAACATAATTTGAGTAAATAAAATAAAATATTGCCTGTCCGAGTAGCGGAGTTGGCTTGGGTCGTGGGTTTGCTCCCCATAGGTCTCGGGTTCAACCCCTGCTCTCGCAGTTGACCGGTGGGCCTATATGTGGGCTATGGCATCCACCCGCAGGGGGCTAGTCTCGTATTAATTTTGGGAATAAGATTTCAAATAAAGATATTAGATGAATAAATTTTTGGAGAATTATATCTATTAATCATATTTTAGTAGTTTTTATTAGTAATATTTTATTTTTATTTTATTTTAATTTTTGAATAGTTCTAACCATAATTTTCTTAATTCTAATCACAATCCTAATTATAATACTTTTAAGAATATAATAATTATTAATAATAGGATTATAATTATAATTTAATAATAATTATAATATTTTAGTTTTTTTTAAATTTATTTATGTATGTTTTGAAATTAAAAAAATTAGAAAATAAAAAAGTGGCAATATCAAATAATTTCAGATTTAATTTAAATTTTTATTTTAATTGTGTAAAGTCAAATCCTTAGGAAGATTATGAAATTATAAAATATAACTTTTTTTTTAATATTCTTAATTTAATATAATGAAATAAAATTACATTTTATATATTTAAATATTTTTATTATAATATTTAAATATTATATATTTAACATTTATATACATTATAAGTTATTAAATATTAATATCATATAACTTTTTACATATATTATTAATTAAAAAAATTAATATATTATAAGTTTAATATTTATCTATATTTATTTTTAAAATATATAATTTATATTTATTGAAAAATATATAATTTATATTTATTGAAAAATATATTCAATTTATATTTATTATTATATATTATATGAAATATGATGCATATTATTAAATATAAATATTAGATGCATACACTCCCTTTTCCTCCCACCTATCTCTATATCTCTACCTCTACCTCCTCTCTACTACTTTTCTTTATCACATCATGTATCTCTCACTCTGGCCCCTCTATATATTCCTCTCTCAACCTCTCTCTCTATATCACTTCCTATATCTTCGTTTATCTCTCCATCTTCCCCTCTCTCATCATCTCCCTCTTTCTATCTCTATTTCTCCCTCTCCCTCTTTTTCTCTCCTTCTATCACTCCCTCTATATGTTTATCTATCTTTCTCAAATCGTTTCTATATTTCCCAAGTTATATCTATCTCTATCCCTATCTATCCCTCTCTCCTTATCACTCCCTCTTTCTATTTCTCTCTACTTCTCTTTCCTCTCTTTGTTTCTTTCCCCCATCTCCTTACCTCTCTATCCACATCTCTCTCTCACTCATATACACACACTCCCTCTTTCTCCTTCCCTACCTTTATCTCTATCTCTCTATCTTTTTTGCCAATTTATACCTCTCTCTATTACTCATCTCTATCACCTTTCTCTCTCACTTTGTCCCCCTCTATCTTTATCTCCCTATCTCTCCCTCCCCCTCTCTATCTATATCTCATTATGTCTACCTCTATCTCTTTCTCTCTCTCCCTCTCCCTCCTCTCTCTATCTCTTTCTATCTATATCTCTCTACATCTATCTCCCTATCTCTCTCTCTCTCCCTATCTATCTATATCCTTTCCCTCTCCCCCCTTCTTCTCTCTCTATCTTATTCACTCCATCTATCCCTCCATATCTTCTACTTTATATCTTTATTTTTATTTCTCGCTTGATCTCCCTCTCACTCATCTCTCTATCTCTATCTCTTTCTATCCATATCCTTCTCTACATATATCTCCCTATCTCTTAATCTCTTTTCCTATCCCTCTCTATCTCTCTATATCACCATCTATCTATATCTCTCTCTCTCCCTCCCCCTCTCCCTCTCTCACCCTCTTCTCTCTCCCTCTCTACATATATCTCCCTCTTCCCCATCTTCTTTGTCTCTCCCTCCTCAACAAATCTCTCTTCCTTTCTCTCCCTCCCTCTATCTCTCCCCATCTCTCCCTCTCTTGCTCCATCCCTATCCCCCTATCTATCTTTATATCTCAACCTCTCTCTCCCTTTATCTTCCTCTCTCTCTCTCTCTCTCTCTCTCTCTCTCTCTCTCTCTCCTTTTTCTTTTTTCTACTTCTCTCTCCCTCTCCCTCTCTCTCTATATCTCCTTATATCTCTATCTTTATGTCACTCTATCTTGCCATATATTTCTTTATCTCTCCCTCTTCCTAGATTCCTATTTATCTCTTCCTCTCTATTTATCCCTCTCTATCTCCCTATCTCTCTCTATCTTTATTTCTCCCTCTATCTCTCTCTATATCTCTATCTATTTGTCTCCCTCTTCTTCTCTCGTTCTATATTCATCTCTACCTAGATCTATTTATCTCACTTTTCCTCTCGCACTCTATATTAATCTCTACCTCTATATTCCTCTCTCGCCCTCCATCTCTAGAAATGTCTCCCTCTCTCTACCCATCCATCTCTCTCCCTGTATTTCCCCCTCCCTCTTCATAGACCTTCATTGTCTTTTTGATTCAGAGGTTTGCTTTTACTCATTTTTAGAGACCTTTGTTGCATAAACAATATCATTTTTTGAATGGCCAGTTAATTGAACTCATGTAATACACAAATTTATGCAAAAAATACTTTATTTTTTCCTAATTGACATTTCACGCCTCTTCGACATACCCATTACACACCAAAATGCGATTGCTAATTTTATTTATTTTAAACTTTAATTATATGACTCATATTTGATTCCTCAATCATATCCTCCTTAATGTACTTAAAATTCATAGACCTTTTACCTCACCCATTTTGATGTGTTCCTACCCTCTTAAATTTGCAATGTTTTGTACTTAATTTAATTAGCCGATAGGCTTTTATTGTGGACTTGCCATTCCACAAGCCATCGGAATACCTGTCTCACACTCCTAAAAATACTGTCTCACGCTGTCATGCTGGTAAACCGTTTTCAGGTCATCGTCAATGAGTATAAGCAACAACTGGCAATTCTACGAGTTTTAAAACCCTGATATCTGAATACCTACTTTTCATTTATTATGAGTTGCTTGAAGCAACAGTTGTAGGAAGAATTATTAATTCGCAGGTTTAACTTGCATTCACACGCCTCCGAGTTGATTGAAGCAATTGCTGTAGGAGATGTCTTCAAATCAAATGCATGATGTTTTAGATTCTATTGCATCCAGATTTGATTGCATTGATTGTCACCTCCCATAGTGTACATAAGTACATTGGGATCCTAATGTCAATTTAAGCCGCTATCTCTTCTTCTGGTGCTTAAACTTTTGATTGCTTTGATGCTTATTGTTTCCAATTTAGTGGTGGAAGACGACGGGAAAATTCGAGTCAAGAGAAAAACTGTTGAGGATGTTTTGGAAGAGTGTTAGCGAACCTTCGAATTGATAAGGGCTTATGGCTTCCATGAAGAGGATGACGAGGAGGGGGATGAGGGAGATGAAAAGGGCGTCTCTTGAGGCACTAGCCAAGCCGAGGCAATTCAAATGAGAACTTTGAAAGAGTCCAGGCATGTTCAATTTCCTCTCAATTTTGCTATGCTTTGCCACGCTGTTAGGGTTTGTGATAAGAATTATTATGTGAAATGGAGTCAATTTGCATTGGTTTTGTCGCTTGGCATGGTGGACAAAATATTTTATTTGAAATGGAACTGATTAGGGTTATTTTGCAAGGTAAGGCTTGAGTTTATTGTTCGGATCATCTTGATTTTGGCTTCAATGTTGGCGTAGCCTGAGTTTATTGTGCAGATCCTGTAGAGTTTCAGCTTCGTAGTGTCTTGATTAACTGTGTACGTTGGGAGGTTGTCCAATTTGTGTCATGCACGAGGTTTGATGGTAGTTTTGGCAAAAATTTTGTACTTAGAAACAAGAAAGGTGCGTAGAGATTAGGATGACTTATGTCCCTTTTTAAACAAGGGAGTCAGGCCTTCAGTGTGTGGACTCTAAAAGAGACCAGAGATGTTTAATTTTCTGCCAATTTTGTTCTGCTTTGACACGCTTTTAATCTATTTGAGATAGTTTTTTATGTGAAAAGGAACCAACCTGGGTAAATTTGAAATGGAGACGATTAGGGTTATTTTGAAGTATATGTTGTTGTAGTTTGAGTTTATTGTATGGATCCTGTAATTTTAAAGTTCTTTTGGGGTCCATTAGAGGGTGCCTGTGGAATGTATTTTCATTCTTCCTGAGAACCAAAGCACCAGCCATGATAACTGCACTGTAGGTCACCACCTTCATCAATTCTTCCTTCAGACAGAGGTGCCCTTCTGTGAGGGGAGTTGTCATCAAAGACTCTCCATTCCTGCTCTCTCTTATCACACCAAAGAACAATGTCAATCCCCAACACCCTAAATGCATGAGGCACCCTCTTATCTAGATCATATTCTGGAGCAGCAGGGTACCATTGCTGGAACCAATTGAACTTGTTGTCATCTTCACTTTCAGTAATTGTATTCAGTTCTGAGGAGGTTAAGGGCTCTGCAATGGCAAGGGGAGTCAATTTCTTTCCCCTGTTCTTACATCTTCCGCTTCTGAAATTATACACCGATTTTGGGGATGTGGGTGTCCTGCTGAGCAATAAACCGTACCCAACTGAGCTCTGAGATGTGATTGTGTTCCAACTTCTTGCTGTGAGATTATCTATTGATTTTTTGGATGTGAGATAAAATTTGTGAACACTGTATCTGGTCATTGTGAAATGATGTCGTATATCTTGTTGTTTTCAAATATCCTCCAGAGTATATATTATTTACATCATAGGATTTTAGAGATTGTATTCACAAAATTGTCCATTGAATGTTGAAGGATACATTGAAGCTATAAAGTTTACATTTCATGTGAGAGAAACAAGGATACAAGGTGGTGCCTGGCTAGCTTTTACTACTTATTACGTGTCATTTATAAGTAAAGAGGAATGAAGAGAATGAATTATGTCATATTGTTTGCTCAATGCCAATCCTTTGATTTAATGTTGTTTAATTGTCTCTGCACTTTAAATATGGCATTTCATCTGTTGGATATGTGTTGTACAATTTTTATGTTTTACACTTCATATAGTTCTTTTTTTGGTCCATGGTTTTATGACCATTGTATTGTAATACTGCTTAGTGGTTTCCTGTAGTGATGCGCCTAATACCTATGAATCATTGTACATGGATCAGAGTTAAGCACAAGCAAGAAATATCTCATTGTATAGTGAATGGCACTTTGTTTATCTGATTTTTTTTTTACTTGTTGTTCCTCATTTCTCTGTGGATTTAGTTTCCTTCTTTCTGGGAGAGATATTATGATCAAGGTAATCTGTTGGTGGTTATGTCTATCTGCCAATGATATTATCAGCAACAATTTACCTAAAATTTGAATTGGCCTGCATGGAAATTTGGAATATAATGTACTTCTTGTATTGCTAATCACTTGCTTATTTCCTAGCCAATGTCTACATATCCTTGGATACAAGAGAGGTGTTAATCCTTCCAATGCATGTTGACTTATTTTCCAAGGCAAGTACGGATATGCAAGCAACAATAACAATTTAAACAACTTTGATTTGCTACTTGTGTTGGCATGACACATCAAGACGTACTTATTTCCTCGAGTATAGATATGATTGTCTTGCTATGTCTAAAGTGTACGACGGGGCAAACATATTACTTTCTTGTTTAGTTCCCATCTACTTTTTTTTTCTATCGAAGTCTGCTGCTCTTTTCTAGCTTCATTGGTAAGGTGATAAGATCAATGGTCACTTTGTCTAAACTACAGATCCTTGTTTAGCTTGATGGAAGCTATAGATGAGTCATGTAAATGCCGTTGGAAAATAGTGTCCATTGTGAAGGCCAATATCTGTGCCTCAAATGGTGCCCCACGGGCTCATTGTAACATGTTCAAATGTTAAAGAGAAGTTGAAATGTGCATTGCAAGATATGTGCATTAGCCGATATCTATTCCTTGGGGTCTAGGAACTCTATGATGGGATTTAATGTAGAGTTTGAATTTTATCTATTGGATTTTATAAAGATGTTTGATTGTACATATACTATGGAAGACGTAATCAACTCTATGCAGGTGCTCCTTGAAGTATGAACTTGTGATAGAAACTCCACTCAAGAATTTAAGAATAAATAATTTCTCAAGTCATATCACAGATATCAGTGCCAAATTTTGGATTCTCCAAGTACCAACTATCCAGGGCTGTCTAGTTTTTCTTATAGTAATTTCTCAGTATAGTCATCTTGGTTCTATAATGTATTGCTCTTATAATTTCATACAACAATCACGTTGTATTTGCTTACTGGTAATTTGTAGTAGCTTTTTCAATTTGTCATTTTGAGATTACCCAAGCTGATTCAGAGGATGCTGCTTTGTATTATTTTTTTCCACATGTAAAGGAAATTATCTTATCTTAAAAAGGAAGTTAAAAAGACCTATGTGCCTCCCAAAGAAGAAAAAGAAAAAAGTGGTTCAAAAACTACGAAAGTGTTGAAGGATGAAATAGCTGAGCTGAGGAACAAGTTACAAAAGCTGAGTTTAGATTCTGAGATAATAGAAAAACAGGCAAAGTCAGCAGAAGCAAATGCCAAGGCTCTTGAGGAACAAACTCAGGGGTTCCTCCTTAAGTATGATCATCTGGAAGAGACAATAAAAAAATTAAAAGCGAGATATCAGCATTGAAGAAAACATCAAAAAAGATGCATAAGGCATCCTATCAGTGCACAAAAGTTAAACTTTATTGCTCAACTCTTATTATAGAGAATTCATCTTTTGATTATAGTGATACTTTAATATTTTTTTGGAATAATTGAAAGTATTGGGTCTTCTGAGGTCTTCCTATAGAGAACTAATTTCTAGTGTTACTCGGGGATAGGGGGTGGCAGCAATGTGCTATTCTTTTCTTATTTTGATTTTCATATCGTAATTGAAAAAAAAACTATATGGCCGCAATGTGCCATGCTTTTTTTATTTTGGGTATTTTGTTATACGTTTATAACTTGTATATTGTTGTTTAAAATCACATGCATATTCACAATGAATTCTGAATTCTGAATGCATATCGAGTATTGACAATGAATTCTTAACACAAATGTTATATGCTAAGTTTCTATAATGTATATAATGAATATTTAAAGTTTCCATATATATTTTAAATTTTTCTGTATTTTATATAGCTGTCTCCTCAAGAATTGACAAGATTTATACTTACAAAGGAGAAAACACAAGCTTGGGATTCAGCCAGATTTCATCACTAGTCTTTTGAGAACAACCATAATAGTTTCATCTGGAATTCAAATCCTTATTCATTTATATATAATTCCTTAAAAAAAAAAAATTGAATGTTTATTGTCAACAATTCCGATATATAAAATTCAATGTTTGTGTGACCAACAATAGCTGTATTGACATCATTGTAAGGAATTTTGCCAAACAATTTCCTTTTTTATTCTTGTTTTATGCCTACATTTGAGAACAACCAGCCTTTTGAGAACAACCATAATAGTTTCATTTGGAATTCAAATCCTTGATTCATTTATATATTAATTCCTTGCATAAAACAATTTGAATGTTTATTGTCAACAATTCCAATATATAAAATTCAATGGTTATTTGACCAACAATAGCTGTATTGACATCATTATAAGGAATTTTGCCAAACAATTTCCTTTTTTACTCATGTTTTATGCCTACACATTATTATTTCTCTTTCACTGCATGCCATGGTTATATCTAATTGATTCTAGAATTTAGGATTTTATAGCTTTGTAAAAAGTGTCACTATATTATTCCCTTCTTTAATAAGGAAGCTTTTATGTTACTTTGACTAATGCAAACTCGATACTAATTGTTCAAAGTAGTCTAATCAACATTGTTTTTCATTGTATAGAAATTCCATGGCTTGAAAAGAGGAGCTTCAAAAAACAAAGAGATGCTCTTTTGTAACTTTGATTAATACAAACCAGATACAAATTGTTTTAAAGGGATCTCATTGTTTCAAAAAAAAAAAAACAAATCCAACAAAATTATGTACCTACTTATATTATACAATGTATACATGTACATAAATATAATTTTATATAACCAATTATGTATTGTTTTACAATTCATTTATTTTATTTTTTACTTTTAATTTCCTATCGGCGTCTCTCTTGAACCTCTTATAGGTGCAAGTGCTAGTATTATAAAAGTTTTCAATAGGCAAACAATGGGCTTTGATGAGGCAACAATGCCATCGGGGCTAGGAACGTCCGTGAGAGGTGTGAAGCACATGGTCATAGAACCTTCTATACTCATCACCACTTTGGGCTGTGTCTCAATGTCTCCTACACTTCCAACAAGTTCTGTCCGTTGGCCAGATCATGAGCAGGATGATCGTCGTTTGCCGGTGAAAGTTTGAGATCAAAGTAACGGGACTCAATCACCGTCAGGTTAGGCAGTTTACCCTTTCTGGCACGCCGCTTGAATTTCAGACCGTAGTTATGAAACTGCGGGACGTACCTGAGCTTCCTGAGATTTCTCTAGAATAGCTTTTCTGGTAAGAGATACCGAACAAAAGGCCGGACTTGTCAAGAGATTCAGCGTGACTGCTGGCACCGTGTGAACTGCTGAATTAAACGAATAGCCGACTCGACTGCGTCATCTATCAAATAGCGCAAATTCAACTACCACATGATAAAGGAAAGTCCCGAAGGAAAACGTCTTGACGCGAACTCTAGAAGTCGGTCTTATTGTACACGTGTAAAGGAGCTGTGGCCTTGGGTGGCACGGACAATCATTTTTTAAAAAATCGTGACAGAAAAAACGTCCTCTGCTTGGCATGTGGCATTTAATGTGGATTTTTTTAACAATAGGAAGAGATCTTAGGACTCTAGGTAATTTCCTTAAATGATGATCCACTACGCGAGCTCGCTTATCGAAGAATATGAAATGATGTATGTGTTTTGGTATAGAAAGTCAGAGTCTGGGCAGTGGGGACACTCTTTCTGCATTCGCAGTCTTTGACTGGAATGTATTCCTTCTCACATTGGTTTGGAAGTCTTCACCCACTGCGTACCAGAAGCTGTTTTTCTTTGACAAAACTTATCTGTTCTGTCCTCTTTTGAACTTGTTTTGTATTTTTAGATTGGTGTAAGTATTGTCTGCAAGCTGTGGAATGACTGGGAGACGGAATTTTTCCCCGACAGATCACGTACATTGCTTCATCTGTCTCTTAAGAGATTTTCTCACGTCAGGACCTTGACTTTCCGTCACTGTTTCGATCAAGTAGATAACGGAGATCTATTGGCGACTTCAATTTAGTCGGTGGCGAATTTGATGGTAAGGGTTAGGATAATTTGGATGGTGATCCCTCTACCCGACGAAAATTTCAGACATCTGGTCACCATCTAACACGGTACGATAGCTCAACGGACTCTTCAGGCGAACACATATGGGTAGAAAATTTTGAATAATGAAATGAAATATTTTAATGACGTCTACGAAGCCACAACAGCCTATGGGACTCAGGAACAGCATAAGACCACCACCCACCATCTAACACGGTACAATAGTTCAACAGACTCTTAGGCGAACACATATGGGTAGAAAATTTTGAATAATGAAATGAAATATTTTAATAACATCTACGAGGCCACAACAGCCTATGGGACCAGGAACAGCATAAGACCACCACCGAAAAGAGAAGACCCTAAACAGTGTGAGATCTTCACTCGAGGTTAGCTCTACGATAGTGAATTTTGATGATGTAATTTGTTGATTTGACCAATCTTTCCTCCTCAAACAAGGTATTTAAGTTATCAACTTGTAAGGTGTCCCCATAACTAACCCGAATATCTTTATACGCTAAGCACTCCATAACAAAGTGCCACTCTGTCTCCACCAATCCCATGTTGCAAAAACGACATTCTTTTTTCCCACTCTTCTTTAGGAACCATCCATCTGCCCATTTCACATCTAAGACGATGTGAGCTAGTTCGGAGTTGAGCTATCAACATCTTTGCTCTCCATTTAATATTCGCTCCTATATATTCTTTTCTTCATGGTCCCCCTTGGGATTAAATTCTTTGATATAGTAATCTTTTTTTCGCCCTGATTGCTTTGTCCATATAGCATTTTTGAATTTTTGTTTCACATATATTTTTATTTCTTCATTTGTACTTGGACAGTCTTGCATATTCACACCCCACTTTTCCATCCATTTTTTGTTTTGTTTCATCCATGTATTCTTTCTTCTATCCAACTTTTCTTTTACAATTAGCTTAGGCCACCAATGGTTCTCCATATTCTAAACCTTTTGTAGGTAGCTTAGTAACCGAATCATCGCGGATGCCTCCAAGGGGAAGGTGCCCGTCTCCGCTAGTAAAATCTCATAAGGTATTGCAGTTTTGAGCTTAAGGCTGCTAACAATTAGATGTTTTTGAATTATTTCCAATTGCCTCCATTTCTGATCTAACATGTTGCTGCCCCAAATTTTGTACCCATATAGAACCATCGAGGTTACAAGTAAGCCAAACAACATTCTCTTGGTTTTCCAATCCCATAATTCAGCATTTCTACATCTATTTTGTAGAAAGTAAAGTGCTTTCTAGCCCCCTTGGATCCTTTTTGCTCTACAGGTTTCCCAACTGAGCTTGTAGTGAAAATCTAGCCCAAGGTATTTGTATTCATCCACAATTTCTAGCGGATTGCCTTCAAAGATAAAGCTAATTTGTTGTTTTTTCCTTCTCAGAGAGAATATCATTATTTTAGTTTTACTAGTGTTCACTTGCATCCCAACTCTCTGACAAAAGGATTCAAGAGCTTTCAAATGCTTTCTTAACTCATGTGCTGTTTTAGCGATTAGAATGAGATCATCAGCATACAAGAGCAATTTTATTACCTAGTTGGCCAACTGAATACCTTCCCCACCAACTTTGTCTATCTACTCTTCCAGCTTGTCAATGTAAAGCCCAAATAGCGTTGGGGAAAGCAAGCAGCCTTGGTTGACTCCAATGTCACTGCCAAAGCACTCAGACATACCTTCATTGGTTCTGATTTTAGCTCTGACCTGCTCATACAGCCTATGAACAGCCGCCCTAAGTGCCTTTGGGACTCCCAGTTCCTCCATTCTATTCCACAACTTGCCCCGTGGCACTGTGTCAAAGGCTTTTTTGAAGTCTACAAAGCAGCAAAAGGCCTCCTCACCTTGAACGTTCCAATTTTTTTCAATCAAAAATCTAAGAGTAATACCGTGATCGATAGTGGAATGTTTTGGTCTAAAACTAGCCTTCCCTTCAGCTCTTTTGCCCTCTTTCTCAGCCCAACTACTAATTTTGCGCTCAATCATGCTTCCAATTTTTTTTCCAAGAAGCGGATTAATCATAATAGTGCGGTAATTTGATGGGTTATTAGTGTCCCCACTTTTGTATAAGGGAATAACAACACTAGTTGTCCACCCTTTCGGAAAGCCCTCTTGAATAACCCTATTGAAAATGCCCTTGATGCAAGGTGTAAGGACCTCAATGCCCCATTTTAATAATTCTGCTTGCAGCCCATCAATATCTTGTGATTTTCCCCTAGCCAACCTTTTTATCCCTTGATTGATGTCTTTGATGGTGAAAAGTTTAGTGGTAACCATGATTGTTGGAAGTCTATGTTTATCTTGTTCCCGCTCATACAGTAACTTTGCATATTCCAACCATTGAGAGCTTGTGATATTGTTTTCCGCTTGTTTTCTTTTTTGCTATAGCTCCTTCCAGAATTTCTTGGGATTGTTCTTTCCAAGGGCAATCAACTCTAGCCTTCTAGTGCTCACATATTTTTCTTTTTTGTTTCGTATCATCTTTCTGTATTCTTTCTTATTTTTTGTGGTCCTTCCACCCTCACGAAATTTTCTTTTTGTTAACTTGCACTCTTCATCAAACCATGGGTTTGTTGGGAAAGTAGATGCAATTGCCTTCTTAGCCCTAGCCCTCCTACACTCATCCAAAGCCTTGTGAACAATGGGGATCAACATGCCCTTGTTTATAGTGTGATGTCTCATGCTAGCTAATTTCCTTTCATAATCCCTGAAAATCCTTTTGAGGGCATTCTTGAAGACTTCCTGGTTGTCATGGTTCATGATGATTCCACCTTGCGGAGGCACTTTCTTTTTGCTGATATGAATCTGCCCCCCTTGGTGCATGCTTGAAAACCTCTTGCTTTTTATCTTTTTTCTTTGTTTAACACTGCATCATAAGTGTTATAAGGTAAAAAGTTTCATCATCATATATAAATGGTTTGTTTTAGTATAAAATGGTAAACAAAATTTGAGAAAAGAGGTTTAGTTAAAGGAGATTATTAGATTAACAAGTTTTTAAATAGTGTTTATCAACATCATCCTTTTTTAAATATAAATTATAAAATCAAGATAAGCAAGTTTTTGGAAATAATCGGGTTTGAGAGGTGGGACTTCTTGTGGGTGGAGGATCTCACCAGTAGGGGACTAGTCTCGCCCTAGCTCACTCCAAGTACCCAAGATACGGGCTGCTAGGTTGGGTCGCAAAGACACCCCTATTGTATTAAAAAAAAAAAAAATTGGAAATAATTTCTATCCAAATTATTTTATATGTGTAGTTTATTTCTATATACAAGATTTAGATCTACACATCCAAATTTGATCTAGCTCATTTATACACATGAATTCAAACCTAGACAAATTTTGAGAATGACCTAGTTCATATTTTTTAGTCTACTTCTAATGCATCCAAGAATAAGTAATTATGAATTACATTTCAAAAGTTGTCATTAAATATGTGGACAATTATCTATTTTCTTTTAAAATTAGTCAAGTACTCACTTCTTTTAATTTCTAATTTTCTAAATACTATCATATGATAGTCATAGCTTAAATTAATTTATTCAGATTATCTTGCTTTCCATCTTCATAAACTTAATTCGAGTAAAGAAATTTATTTTATTTCTTTACATTTTGATAAACCTGGAACATTCCTACAACCCCTTAAGTTTTGTCCTTATGGTTTATCCTTCTACATTAGGGTTTCAAATCTATTTAATTCTCGTTGTTTACCTTTTCTTTCTTATTTGATTAGGGTTTGGATCCACCCTCCTTTGTATTTTTTATATTTTGTTTTGATTAGGATTTGAGCTTTCATTGCTTGGTATATAGTTGATCCCTACCCTTCTTGTGTACTTTGAGCATTATTGATATCTATCATTTAACATCAATTCTCATATAACTTTACCTTTGACCTCTATCGACATGCATACCTCACCAATTTTGATGTGTTCCTACCATCCTTTTGTTAACTTAATTTTTGAGACAATGTAATATTGTAAAATGTTTTGAATAGAAAAAAAATAGGTTTTATATTTTAACTTCATTTAAATGTGCCTTTCTCTCTCTCTCTCTTTTCTTTTCTTTTTTGCTTAAAACACTTCACATTATAAGTATTTTAAGGGAAAAAAGGTTCCAATATTATGTATGGCTTATAAGTGAAAAGATTCAAATGTGTAGTGGTGAATAATGCATATTCTCACTTGTAACTTCATTTTAGACTCACTTTTGATTGAGTTAGTCTTTTAGACAATGACTAGTGTAGTGGTTTTTTTTAGTGTAAACAATGGTAAATAAATTAAACTTAAGTCCATTTGCATACATTTTTAATGACCTCTCTTGATCTTTAATATATCCATTTTTATTCTGGTTCAAATTTATATGCATAATACTAACCTAGGTCAAATTTGTACGCATATGAATGGCCCTAAAATTTTCTAAATTCAAATTTAAATTTGGATCCAAGTCAACACCCTCCAACTAATTATTACTTGTTTATTTAAGTGCAAAATTTGTTCACTTGTGTGCTAATTTGTTGTTCAATATTGCATCAGCATCCTAGGCATTTCTTCATGTTTACTTGTAGTCTTTAATCATTATTACCAAATGATTAAATAAGAAACGGGTTTAACTATAATAGAAAAATATAGGATAACAAACTTATAAATGGTGTTTATGGACACCACTCATTTACAAACATAAATTATAAAAACCAAGCAAGCAAGTTCTTAGCAACAAATTCTAGCCATATTATTTTTGCATGCATAGTTCATTTCAACATACAATGTTTAGATCCACACTTGTAAATCCAATCCAGTTCATTTCAATACATGTGAATTCAAACCTAGAAATTTTTTTAGAATGAACTAGTTCATATTTTGTTGGTCTCTTCTTACACATCCAAAAATAAGTGACCCAAAATTATGATCAAAATAATGTACAATTATTATCATCCTCTAAGATCAACTAATTTTATTCTCACTCCTTTCAATGTCTAGTTTTCCAAATATTATAATATGATATGTCACAACTGTCATGCCCATATTTTAAATGTGGTTATGAAACACAAAGTTAACATTTAAAAAAAAATATTAAAGACTAACTCTTATCATGCTTGACATAAAGAATGATGTATACATTGAATGTTTCACTAGCTCAAGGTTAATAATAATGTGACATTAACTTGGATGATTTAAATTACAATCTTGGTCTAAAATCAAGTTCTCATTGAAATTTCTATTAAAAAAGGATTTCAAAATCATTTTAATTATAATTTAGACTCAAAATATTATATTAATCAATTACCTTTGTTATGAGCGTTAATTTATTTGTATTGCTCGTTTAATTATCACAAACACCTTTTTAGACTTTTAATTAGCTAATTGTTCTAGTTTTCTATTATATTTATATTAATACCATTCACATATCTCATGAATTCCAATTAAACCTTAGAATGTGTAATTAAATAAAAGACACAAGCTTAATTGACTTGGAAATAATTACTTAGTTATAAATCCACTTGAAAAATCATATGATTGACCTTATTAGGGTTAACCCCAAACTAACGTAAGTAAATTAATTAGCACAATAATTAAATAAATTTAATCACACAAGAATGGAGGGTACAAACAACCCTATGAAAGTCCTCTTTATTTTATTTAATAAAATGAATAATGTTTTTTCCCCAAAAAATATTGTAACTTCATATTATTTAAAATGAAATTACATATTGTAGAAGCTAAAATTAGATTTTTAGGGGAGAAAATAACAACAAAACAACAAGAACAATGAGAAAGTACATCCAACAATAAGTTGCAATAACACAAAAAACACAGGAAAAAGGAGCACAACCCTAAATTAGAGAGCCACCAAACAATATGGAAAAACAAACTAGAACACACAAAAGAAATGTGACCAAGAAAAACCATGGCTTGATGAAAACTCATCGCGTCGGAACTAAACCCCTAATCTAGTGATGAAAACCAAAGCAGAAAGAAGTAAAGTTAGAATCATCAATCATGTGTGATTTATAACATAGAGAATAAAAATAGTCAAGATAAATCCCCCAAAATTTCAATAAGTTCCCATCTATCCATAGATTAGTGTGTTACTTCTATTGAGAGAGCATCAAAATCCATATTGTAATCCCTATAAACATGGGTGAACTATATATTGAGAAAGGTAAGTCACAATCTATTAATCAATTCATTTATAGGTGTAAAAAATAAAATTTTCCACACAGTAGATCCCATTAATCCATTTGACGATGACATGATAATCACCAAAAACTTGAAATTTATCCATTCTTTTGTCCTTTTACATTTTTAACAAGAGTTTTAATACCATAATCTTTGCAAAATTATTTGTACCAATGCCCAATCCAACACTAAAAGTGATAAAAATATTTTAAATTAAAAAATTATACCTTCCAACCCACAAAGAGCAAGATTACCTTAACATGCCCAATCAAATAATCCCCAAGGATGTGATCTAAAGCAATCATCAAGATCTCAAATTTTTAACCTTTAGTGTATTCTAAAAGTGGACAAAAAGTGATTGAATTTGAGATGTGCATTGGAAGGAAGGAATCATTTTGGTTTGAAAATTAGAAGCATATCTGAATAGCTAAATTCCCTAGGCAACAAGAAGAGGGATGGTCCTATAGTTGTATAGAGACACTTTTTGGTTCCAATTTTCAAAATAATCCAAGAGTGTACATTTCTAGCCCAAAAATTTTGTTGATCAATAAAACCCTCCAATTCAGACCAAACCTTGGCAGTATAAGGACAATAAATTAATAGGTGATCAATATATTCAAAATCAATCAAGCATAGTGGATAATCTCTCAATCCTTTCCAACTTCAATTTTGCAGCACATCCCAAGTCAAAATTTATTTTGGAGTGAAAGCTAAATAAAAAATATTCTTAAGGGGAGCATGTATCTTCCAAATACTTTTCCTCCTATAGAGTAGGGGATTCGTCATGTAGACACTAAAAAATGTCTTGAATGATATCATACATTCGAATCAGGTATACTAACATCATTTTGTCTTGAAACCCATCCTTTTTTCACTTAATTGATTAAATTAGCCTAGCTATTTAATTAATTGCATCATTTGCATCTATTAACCTAATTCATTTAATCAGGTTAATTCACCCCCTTTCGTGCTAACATTTCATCTCATTAAATAAAATAAATCTGACTATTTAATTTAAATTCATGAATCTTCTTCTTTAATTAAATAACCCTAAGTTATTTAACTAAATGTCATTCCACCTTTCCCCCATTCATTAAATCATTTATTTAATGAATATCATCTAATTCTTCTAAATCCCCTAATTGCATAATTAATATTTTTTAATTATCAATTAAATCTAATTCACCCCACTTGCAAGGGAATATTCATCCTTTGCACATTCCTCCAAAAGGAATATTCCATGGGAATATTGGAATATTCCTTTCCCTTTTGCACAATTTAATTTGGTTTTAATTAACTAAATTATCCTTTTTCCTCACCCATGAGAATATTCCAAAGAATATTCTCTCTCCTCACTCATTTGAAAAAGGGAATATTCTTACAAAGCTTCATGTGCAAGTTAACTTGTGACCTCTTATAAGGTCAAAAGTGTGTTTGTTTGAAGGAATGTTAACCCTTGATTAAAATCTCATCTTTCATTCTCATCCATTGATCAAAATCCATGATCCATGCCTTCAACTTCTTCCATCCTTGACCATTGTTTGACCTTTTTGATCTCAACCCTTCATTTCTCATTTGCTCTCCTATAAATAAGTCACTATTTGGAGACAAATGGATCCATCTTTTAACATCAGAGTTATGCTATTAAAATCACTCACACTCACACTCATCTTTAGCACACATTTGGCATCTTTTAGTTTATTTTAATTGCATTAATTAGCTTTAAGCTTCAATTAATGGCTTCCATGATCACATAATGCATCCATTTAGCTTGTTTTTGAATTAGGGTTTGAATCTTTTAGTTTAGAATCCATCTAGATTAACTTAGTATTTGCATATCTTCATCACTTTTAGCATAAAATCATGTTTAATTAGTTTACATATTACTCATTTAGATTAAAATCATGTTTTTATACACATCTCATAATCATTCCATCAATTTTCTTCAATAAAACTGATTGGAACAAGCTCCTTCATCCACAAGATTGGGAAAGGGTCATTGTTCCACATCAACACAACACCACTCCCCCAATAGATAAGTTTTAGATGGATTAGAGTGGATATTTCAAAGCTTTCATAGTTTAGTATGTTTAGTTTTGATAAATGTTTAGTTTAATTTTCATTTTAATAATCCTGTTGAGATTTGACATTAGTGGCTTTGTTATGCTTTGATTCTTCATGGATCAAGTGTAATTGGCCCATACTAATCCATCTAATCACATTCTAATGCTAGAGGGAGGGGAAAACCAATCAAATCTAATCAATTTCTATCTCAAATTCCATTTTTTCTGACTCTTGCAAGATACAATGATACTCAAAGGAATTTTAGCGACGCCTTTGCTGGGTGTCGCCATATAGCAATGCTATTGTCATTTGAAACAATGACGCCTATTTAATATCATGATGTTGATTGAAACAAATGGAAACGTTGAATACTTTTAGAGGTATTGAATATTTATAAACGGTGATGCTCTGCAAATGGCGATGCTCCCCAAATAGCAATGCTATCATCGTCACTGGTTCTTCTGTAGAGCGACACCCAAATTCACCAAAGCGACGCTATCGTGAATAGCGATGCCCAACCCTATTAAGAAAATTCATGATAATTTTTTAGGCTAACTGGGTTTTGCAAGTTGGATGATAAAAGGAAAAGTGAAGAATCATTCTTATCTTTTCATCTTATAATTGTAACAAGCGTATTGATGCTTTTGGGAAAATTATAACCCACTTGTTATGCTTTTCATTTTTTGCTTTAGGACCACACTAATTTTTAATTGGGTCTTAAAAAGAATTTCATCATTTTACTTTGGGTTGAAAATTGGACAAAACAACTTAACACTTCATTTGGTGTATAAAATGAATTCATCTTAGCTTTAGGGGTTAAAATTAATGAGTGTTTTTTATGTTTTTATTTACATCTTTGTTATTGAATGCATATGCAATTCTCTCGTGCCACTTGACGATCTTGAGAATCAGAAACATTCCTTAACACTTTGTATAATCATCTGCATCTTTCAATTTGGATTAAAAATGAACCCCATGCTAGTGTAGGGAAAAGGCGTGGTGTATGTTCTCTCCTTGTTTCATGTGAACTGGGAGATCGAACTACAAATGTACTTGCTTTTATTTATCTTTGGAAGACCTACCTCCCCACTTTGAAAGGAGGGAACAACCTAAATGGAAACAAGCTAAAGCCAAGCTCTTTCAAGCCGCTATATAAATAATGTGTTTGTGATGAAAGTCATAAACAACAAGTGTAGATGTGTCATACCAACAAGTGTCACCCTTAGTATCCATGTGATACATCAAAATCTCTTCTTAGGAAGGGACTAGGAGGCCTCTTAATTGACCATAATCTTGAGCTAATCTTGCCACGTGTATGGCCACCCTGTATGAAATCCCTTATTATGAACCACTTTTTTAGAAGCCAAAAACCTTTATTCTTGTTGGTGCAAGAACGGGCATTCCAAAGCCGCCCCACATTTGTACTATTCATTGTTGAAATAGAAAAATCCTTAGGATCTTTAGATCTTCAAGATTTGAGATTTGGTGGTCATGAGAAGTGTGTGTCATGGAGGGGAGCCAATGTCACCAAATCTCTAGCTCTTCGCATTCTCCTAGTGTTTGGAGAAATCCGAGTGGGGATTCAACAAGTAGTATCCTTTGAACCTAGGATGGTAAATTCTTGAGTCAGTTTAATACTTTGCTTGGTTCCAAAACGTTGCAAACAAACATTCACAATCTTCCTCAAAATTTCAAACCCTTTGGTCTAAGTATGGATACCTTTTGAAAAAGCCTTGATATTAATGTTTGTCCTACGGATTTCTATCCTTAGAGATTTCTAAATATCTTGACTTATATCTCAATCCATACTACCCAAAGTCAACATAGGCAACTATGGCTTGAACTTCATCCTTTTCACAAAATGGATCTTGTGAAATTTATGATGTTTTTGACATACACATTTAGTTTGAAAACATAATCAAGACAAGTGTTTATGGTAAAATAAACTCACTTAAGCAAGATAACTTGACAAAATTAAACCCTACATGACCATTTGGAGACCGATTGCTCCCATTGAACAACCTAGTCTTACACCTATTATTATTCAACCAAACTTTGAGCTTATTGAAGGAGAACAAACTGGTATAATTAGTAGTTTGAGAAGCTTCACTTTTGAAACAAAAGAAACACCCGCTCAATGGAGAAATGCCACAAACATCTTAGACGAAGAAGAGGAACAAATGGATATTGAGGTCGAAAGGCCCCTATTACCACCACCTGCATGGCAATAAATATCCTCTTTTATTTCATAGACTTAGACTTCTCTAAATGATCTCATGCAAAATCAGAATCCCCAAGAGAAGGTCTACAAGTCATCATTTCAAACCTAGGCATCTCACTCCAAAAGCTCTCAAAAAATACCTTTGGACACTTCACCAAAATAGAACCAAGATTGTATACAACTTTTACAAACGTGTTTCAAAGAACAATCCAAAATTATACATGTTATTTTTTGGTCAAAACCCAAGTCTTTTTTATGATAATGAGCCTATATAAAACATTGGGTCTTTAGGATTTGAAAACTTTAGAGGTATAGCATGTTTCTCACTACCCTGGTCTTATCAAACAAAGGTTCACTCTAAGTCAACATTGGGTCAAACATTTCACTCACCCCTTCATCAAATTTCAAACTTCACTTCACCAAACTTTGCAAAAAATTTGAATACATCAACACCTTTTGACCTAAAACATCTATCAAACCAACCCCTAACTCAGCTACTTTTTATGAGAAATGGATCCTTTTCCATGCATTCAAGTAAGTTAATTATCATATTTGAACAATTTTATCTTGAAGGTCACGAGTCTACCCTAAAGATTTCCAAGTTCATCAATATCCTTTATCAAACATCAAAACATCAAACTCTCAAGTCAAAAGTGTTGTCCCAAAATGTTTGCAAAGATCACTTTCCAAATCACCTATCTCTTCATCCCCCATTATCATCATTGCTTCAAAAAGACTTAGAGTGACCCTTGTACCTAAATTTTAGTCAAATAGAGAGTTCATCTAAGGAAAGCGACGATGCGGAAATGCCTTCCTAATGCAAAATCCTCAGGAAAGAAGTGCAGAAAAACCATTCATTTTAACAAGTTACATACATTGAGATGCACATTCACATAACAAAAGGAGAGACAAAAAATAAAAATAAAATACACACACACAAAGATAACACCAAATATACGTGGGAAAACCCTTATGGGAGAGAAAACTCACACACCAAGTAAAGTCACTTTGTATTACAGTAAATAGATTACATATAGAGTTATAAACTTCACTCTTAGATGTTAACTCACAACATCAATACAATCCCTTTGGTCAACCTCACTCACAGACTACAACTTCACCTCACCCACTGTTACAATGCTCATAAAAGCATACAATGTAAAGCCACACAACCATTGTTAGGTTTTCATTAATTTCACTATCTTCATCGACAAGCTTCCTTCGTCTCAGGCCATGCACACTGCCATCCAACACGCATCAAGTCGCCCAACAATAAATTCGGTTACAGAGAATATTACCATATTTGCACTTTGCCATCCCCCAAGTCAAATCATGCATTTAATGCAAATATATTGCTATCAGGAAATACAACTTTCAGTCCAATGATCATTGATTCACAATAACAATGTAGAATCAACGAATGAATTCATGCCACGTGTCAACACATCACTTGTCCATCACTTTTGACTATCATACCAATTTATCGGCTCAACCCATGTGGTCCCCAGCATCCACATGGCATCCATGTCACTGTCATATGGCTGACTTCACCATCCACACAAACTGGTCCCACCATCCATTAGTCATGTCGCCAAGTCGAGAGAAACCCAAACTTCACAACCTCTAGTCGGAGGTTAGGAAATTCCTGAAACCCGTGACAACAAGAAGATCGCCATGTCGGGGAGTTATAAAACTTATGAACCCCACGATCCTGCAACCAACCCAATGTCGCCAAGTTATGATCTTTTAGAACCCTGCGACTTAGGTTTCTAAGTTCAAGATTTGGGTGATAGTCTGACAATGAAAGCCAACAAAAAGGGAAAAATGCCAAGTCTTTAACAAAGGTTGAAGCCAACAAGCTGAGGCACATTTTCCAACAAGCTCCCACTTGACAAAGACTTACTGGCTTCTTCTAAACTCAAAGTTATTGAAGGTCATAGGCCCCAAGGCCCATCGAACTAGCACACCACCTATAGTTGTCTATGCTCATAGGCTTTGTCAATGCATCAACGACATTCTCCAAAGTATCCACCTTTTCCAGATTAACCTTTCCATCTTCCACCATATCACGAAAAAAATGATAATGTACATCAATGTGCTTCATCCTGGCATGGAAAGAGGGATTCTTCGCCAAATAAATAGCACTCTAATTGTCACAACAAATAGTGATTTACCTTGCGTTAAACCCAATATTCAAAAACAAACATCTAATCCAAACAACTTCTTTGCAGGCGTGTGTTGCTGCCATATACTCCACCTCAGTAGTAGATAAAGTGACTACAGCTTGTCGCTTGCTCATCCAACTCATTGCTCCATCAAATCACATGAAGATGTATCCACTGGTGGATCTTCTGTTGTCAATGTCCCCTATCCAATCAGAATCCACATATCCACGAATGCTAAGAGATCTTTGTGATCCAACCGAGTTACCATGATAACACAAAGCAAACTCTGAGGTACCCTTCAAATATCTGAAAACTCTCTTCACAGCATCCCAATGCGGCCTTCCTAGATTTTCCATAAACTGACTAAGAACTCCCACTGCTTGGGCAATATCTAGCCTAGTACAGACCATTGCATACATTAAACTTCCAACACTTGCATACGACACCCTCGTCATGTCCTCCATCACAGTAGGAGACTTCAGATAGTCTTCAACAAATAGCTTCATTCCCTGCAACACTGGAACAACTAGCTGCTTGCAATCAGTCATCCCAAATCTCTCCAGGACAGTGTTGATATACTTACATTGGCTGATCCAAAGCTTTCTACTTCATATATCCTTCCTGATTTTCATTCCTAGAATATACCTAGGAGGACCTAAATCTTTCATTTCAAACTTTGCAGACAATTGAGATTTTAGATCAGAAATCATAGTCTTACTATTTCCTATGAACATGTCATCAACATATAGGGAAATAATAAGAACTCGATCATTTTCAGTTTTGCAATACCCACAATGATCAAATTTTGATCTTACAAATACCAATGACAACACAAACGTGTCAAACTTTTGGTACCACATTCTAGGTGATTGTTTCAAACCATACAAAGATTTCTTTAACTTGCAAACCAGGGTTTCTTTACCTTTTTCAAGAAAGTGCTCGGGCTGGGACATACAAATTTCTTCTTCCAGCTATCCATGAAGAAACATTGTCTTCACATCCATCTGCTCAATCTCTAAGTCATATGCGGTTGCAAGTGACAAAATAAATCTAATAGATGTCAGCTTAGCTATAAGAGAAAATATTTCTCCATAATCAATTCCCTCCACCTAGGAATAACCTTTTGTGACCAACCTATCCTTATACTTTTCTACACTGCCATCCAGACCAGTCTTCTTCTTAAATACCCATTTACAGCCAACAGGCTTTCGCCCTTCAAACAGGGGTACCAAATCCCACGTTTTATTCTTCTTCAATGATGTCATTTCTTCATTCATGGCTTCCAACAAGGAATTTGAGTCAGACATTAATTGCCTCTTTCATAGTCCTAGGCTCATCAGTGCTAGTAATCAAAGCATAGGCACAACTCGAATCCAACATAGAAAATCCATACCTATTAGGTTGATGCTTTTCACGTGTAGACCTCCTCATAGGCTAAGGTTGAGGTCATGGTTCTTCTTCAGAACTCTTAGAGCTACTAGAACTCTCCTCAGTTTTAGGTACACTTTGTAGTTCCTCTTTATCTAGAGTTTGAGAAATTTCAACTACATCATTCTTCTTTTCCTTTTTATCTGTCTCTAACTGTGGACCAACTATTGAAGGCTTCATCTCACGAAAGATTACACTTCTACTGTACAAAACCTTCTTAGTAATAGGATTCCAAAGCTTGTATCCTTTCACACCAATGCCATAACCAATGAAGATACATTTGACAACCTTGTTCTCCAAATTTGATCTCTTCTCATTCGGAACATATGCATATGCCTCACAGCCAAAGACACAAATATGTCTTAGAGAGGGCTTCTTACCAAACCATGCTTCCAAAGGTGTTTTGTCAACAAGAGCTTAACAAGGTGAACGATTTATTAACATGTTGTAGCCACAACCTTAGCCCAAAACTTATGCTCCATACCAGTACTGCTCAACATACTTCTCACTCTTTCCATTAGCGTCTTGTTTAACCTTTTAGTAACTCCATTCTATTGTGGAGTATAAGATGTAGTTTTATGCCATTTAATCCCATGGTGTTTGCAGTACCTTTTGAAATCTATAGTTAATAACTCACCACCATTATTCGTCCTCAAGCATTTAATTTTCCTTCTAGTCTAATTTTCTATCAAGTTTTTAAACTCTTTAAACTAATTGAACACTTTTGATTTACTCTTTAGAAAGTACACAAATACCCTTCTTGAATAATCATC
The DNA here is from genome assembly GCA_007258455.2 of Sequoia sempervirens. Lineage (NCBI taxonomy): Eukaryota > Viridiplantae > Streptophyta > Pinopsida > Cupressales > Cupressaceae > Sequoia > Sequoia sempervirens. The sequence goes on along the minus strand of VDFB02000013.1, from coordinate 147,970,139 downwards.
AATAAAAGAAACATAATATCTAGACTTCGATAACGAAGGAACATTCACTGGACCAAATACATCAAAATGAACATAATCCAGTATGCCAGAAGATTTATGAGGACTTGAATAAAACGAAACAAGGTGTTGCTTTCCATAAATACAATGTTCACAAAAATCAAACTCAAGGTTACAATTAACAAGCCCTTCCACAAGATTTTTATTTTTCAAGGCTTTTAAGCCTTTCTCTCCTATGTGATCAAGTCTATGATGCCACAACATGCTCTTCTATGCTGGGAGTTTCACCTCCAAGGAATTTGCACCCAGAGGAGCTTCGTTCTCCTTCTCTACATGAGCAGCTTTGCTTGAATTTACAGAGACATTGCTACATTGAACATGACGTGCATCTAGCTTGTACAGAGTGGATATGCATGCACCCTTAGCCATCACCATTGAGCCTCTAGTCATCTTACGGCCTCCACTCGAGAAAGAAACTTGCACACCAACATCATTTAGCTTACTGGCATAAAGCAGGTTACGAGCCAAACCTGGTATGTGCAGTATGTCATCAATCCCTTTGATTCTTCCATTAGGGAATTAGATTCTGACTCTTCCATGACCAATAATTTCCAAAGTTGAATCACTTTCTAGGTACACCTTTCCACCAGCATACTTTTCATACTTAGTGAACCAATCTCTGTGAGATGTCATGTGAAAAGATGCACTTGAGTCAATCATCCAAACATCATCTGGTGCCTAAGTTTCCAAGGCTGCAATGAAGGCATCTTCATCACTCTGAGAAGATTCATTGTCTGAAGAGTTATTCTTCTTCTTCTTTTTCTCCTCACAATCCTTTCAAATATGACCAGTCTACCCACAGTTCCAACATTTCACCTTGGACTTCTTACCAGGAGACTTTGATCACCCTTCAATTTTGGATTTAGACCTTTTGTCTTTCTTCTTGCCTCTCTCCCGTGATCTACCCCCAACAACAAGAGCATCCTTGGCCATCTCAGAAGACTTCCTCCACATTTCTTTTGACAGTAGTGAGGCAACCACATCTTCCATCTTGAAAGTGATTGTTGTACTTCCAATAGTCATTACCAGATGGTCCCAAGTGTTGGGTAAGGAGCATAATAGAAGCATACATCGATCCTCCTCCTCTATCTTCACACCCACAAACACCAACTGGGCAACAATAATATTAAATGAATTCAGATGGTCTGCTATAGATGCACCTTCTTCCATCTTCAAGGAGTACAACTTCTTCCTCAGGAATAACTTATTCACCACAGACTTTCCCTGATAAATGTCACCAAGTTTCTTCCATAATGAAGATGCAGTCTTCTCCTCATGGGCGTTCAGGAGTACATAATCGACCAGACAAAGTCTTATCAGCCCTTTAGCTTTTCTATCTACGAGGTCTCAATCTTCTTGTTTCATACTTTGTGACATAGTTCCATTTACATCAATCCAAAGGTCTCTATCCACCAACAAGTCTTCCATTTTGAGTTTCCACAACTCAAAATTGCTGCCATTAAAATTTTCAATTTCTACTCTATCTGATGTACTTGCCATCTCAAATTGTAAATAAGACACTCAGTTCTTCTTTTGCAAGATTCCCACTAAACAGGATTAGCACAAAAAACCAGCCCTACTCACAAGGATAACACAACTGGCTAGGCTCTGATACCACTTGTAAGGAAAGTAATGATGTGGAAACACCTTCCTAATGCAAAATCCTCAGGAAATGAGTGCAGAAAAACCATTCATTTTAACAAGTTACATACATTGAGATGCACATTCACAGAACAAAAGGAGAGACAAAAAAACACACACACACAAATAACACCAGATATATGTGGGAAAACCCTTACAAGAGAAAAAACCCACACACCAAGTAAAGTCACTTTGTATTACAATAAATAGATTACATACATAGTTACACACTTCATTCTCAGATGTTAACTCACAACAACAATAATACAATCCCCTTGGTTGACCTCACTCACAGACTACAGCTTCACCTCACACACTATTACAATGCTCGTAAAAGCATACAATGTAAAACCACACAACCATCATTAGGTTTTCATTAATTTCACTATCTTCACCGATAAGCTTCCTTCGTCTCGGGCCATGCACACCGCCATCCAGCACGCATCAAGTTTCCCAACAATAAATTTGATTACAAAGAATATTACTATATTTGCACTCTGTCAACCCCCAAGTTAGATCATGCATTTAATGCAAACATATTGCTATCAGGAAATACAAGTTTTGGTCCAATGATCGTTGATTCACAACAATGATGTAGAATCAATGAGTGAATTCATGCCACATGTCGACACATCACTCATCCATCACTTTTGACTATCGTACCAATTTATCGGTTCAACCCATGTGGTCCCCAGCATCCACACGACATCCATGTCACTGTTGTACGACTGATGTCACCATACATGCAGACCAATCCCACCATCCATCGGTCATGTTGCCAAATTGGGAGAAACCCAAACATCACAACCTCTAGTTGGAGGTGAGGAAATTCCTAAAACCTGCGACAACAAGAAGATTTCCATTTCAGGGAGTTATAAAACTTACAAACCCTGCGACATGGGTTCCAAAGTTCAGAAATCCTATGATCCTACAACCAAACCAATGTTGCCAAGTTATGATCTTTTAGAACCCCGTGTCTTAGGTTTCTAGGTTTAAGATATTGGTGATACTCCGACAATGAAGGCCAACAAAAAGGGAGAAACGCTAAGTCTTTAACAGAGGTTCAAGCCAACAAGTTGAGGCACATTTTCCAACAGGTCAAACATTACAAATCTCAACATAACTCTCCCATAGGTGACCGAGAATTTATGGTAAAGACAAGATCACAACACAAGAGAATCATGGAGAAAACCAAAGTCACATTTACCTCAAGTGATCCAAATCCTCTAAAATTTGATCCAAGAAGTCAAGTTACCCCATCACAACAACCATCATCTCCATCAAGGCCATATGAGATTGAAGACATTACCAATAACCCATTTGGACTTACTAGGGAGGAATCATGAAACATCAAACGTTTCAAAACATAGCTCCAATTACCCCATCGTTTATTTCCCAAAACCCCTTGAACTATATTACTCCACAACAACTTCCACCTATCAAGGACACCCCTCTTCATTCATACCCATGAGTACCACAAGTGTTCCTACCATCACATAAAGTAGTCTGAACCAAGTGTCTCAAATTATCACACAAGGGCATGCCAACACCATAACACAGAGTCAACCCTTAATGAAAATAGGGACATCTCCATCCAATCCTCCAACTAGTTCATCCATACCATTTTCTTCACAAAACACATCCATCCCATCCATTATTAATCCATCTCAAAACAATCCCTTGGTTAGGAATCCCATCAACCTAGGTAATAATTTGACCACATCCCTAGCACAAGGAAATCCTCAAGACACGGGACAAGGGAACCATTTTAATCAATGGACTCAAGGTCCTAGTGTGTCATTATCATCTCAAAATCTAGTGGCACTATCCTCATATTTACCGATGGTCCCCTTCACCATGCAAAATCAAATGGGACCTCAAACTTACATTCCTCCACCCCAATCCACTATCTTATAAGGAATGTTAAGCCAAGGGAATCCACAACTTCTCATCACCAATCCACTACCCACTCAAAAAATCAACACTTACAATCCATCATAGATGTCCCAACAACCAATTGATCCTACATTGCAAGCGCACATCGTAGCTTTACAACAAGCACAACAAGGTTATTGGCAAGTTGTTCAACAACAACAAGAGTAAGTAGCCTTAGCATAATAACAACAACAACAACAACAAGTAGCATTAGCAACATATCAAGCAACCCTAGCAACCCAACAACAAGTAGCCTTAGCATGACAACAACAACAACAATAGCAAGTAGCCTTAGTGGCACGACAACAACAAAAACAATAGAAAGTAGCCTTAGTGGCACAACAACAACAACAAGCAGCCTTAGCAACCCAACAATAGCAACAACAACAAGCAACCTTAGCATAAGAAGAAGAAGAAGAAGAAAAAGGTTTCTATTATAATCCTCAATAGAACATCATCAATACAAATGCGTTAGGAGCATATACATCAACACCACAGTCACCTTCACAAAATCTAACACCACCATACACCCCATACAACACCTTATCATATAAAAACTCATCCATCATCCCAACATATGTTCCTCCACCAAACCCACAAGATGATCTAGCATCCCAACTTATTGCATTGTCACAAAAAATGCAAGACCTTTGGATGGGCAAGACAAAGAAGCTCCATACACATAACCTATGTCCCTATCCATTTGATCAAAACATTGCAATGGTATCGTTCCCTCCCAGCTTTGAAATCCCAAAATTTGATAAATACAAATGGAGAGGAAGTCATGTATACCATGTCAAAGAATTTAATGTCATGTGTATGGAGGTGGCCTCTAATGATTCTTATTTAATGTGCCTCTTCCCCCGAAGTTTAACAGGTCCTACAATGGATTGGTTTTCTCAACTGCCTCTCGGCATTAAAACTTTCCAAGAAATCACCGATAAGTTCATATATCACTTCTTTAAACTTGACATGGACATAAGTCTAGAAGAATTGTACACTCTCAGACAAAACAAAGGAGAATCTTTCACTAATTTCTTACAAGGGAGACAAAGAGCTAGTAAAAGCAAGTGGCCCTTTCCCGATGAACAACAAGTGGGGATCATCATAGAAAATATAGATTCAGATATATCCTTCCACTTGAAAATGAAATGCATCACATCTTATGACAAGCTTGTCCCTAGAGCCCTTAACATCAAGAGAGCTCTAATCTCACAGGGAAATACTCAAGCTTACAAAGACAATCAACCATCAACTAGTTCAAACAATAAGCCTCGTGTTTGGGCTAAGAACAAAAACATGAAAAAAGATGGTGTAGTAGATGCTAAAGTGGTCCTAAGTACTCCTAGACCAAATACCAATCAAGTTGCTAGCATTCAACCAATTTTACAACAAACATCACCCCCTCAAAACCATCAAATCAGCAACATCGACACACAACAATGATGGACTCCTAACAAAAAAAACTATCTAAAATGCAAGTACACATAGTTGTCAGAACCTAAAGAGACCATCATGAAGAAATTGGTAGAATCAAACCTCATAACACATACCAACTTCGAAAACTACCAAGAACCACAAGAGAAACCATCCTAGTACAACAAGAATGATCTTTGTGACTTTCACAAATTCAAAGGACACAAAATGACAAACTGCATGAGGCTAAAATTTGTATTATCCAAGACCTTATAGAGAATGACACCATATCTGTTGATGTACCATCCAAGAATCAAGATCTTAAGATATACAAGAACCCTATGCTAGATCATAGCAAAGGGAACAACAATGAAAAAGCTAAGGATTACAAAAATGTGCAAAATACCTATTCCAATGTACTCACTTCCTGTGATAGTGTCACCATTGTTGTCACCATCAAAGGGCCTAGTGTGGAGTGTGGAGTCACCACACGATGTGGAAAAATCACCGTCCAAGGAGTCCCATCTTAATCTAGGGCACAACCTACTTTGCCATCATCAAATTTTAGTAAGTACAATCTCCTAGGTCAGCTTAAGAAGACCCAATCACAAATATCAATCTTAAACTATTAAGGTTATCCCCTGTGCATAGGGAAATCCTAGAGAAAGCTTTATCAAAATCATCCATCCTTGAGGATATTGATACAGATTAGTTTCAAGCTATGGTAGGGCATATTGCTAATCATCTTCTCACCTTCTCAAAACAAGACTTACTATCACAACCATCTCATAACTGTGCTTTACACATTGAGGCTACCATTCATAAGAATAATGTCAAAAGAGTCTTAGTAGATGGAGGTGCTAGTTTGAACATTTGTACCCTTAAACTGATCAAAAATTTGGGCTATTCAGAGGATACTATTGAGAAGACAAAGAGCACCACCATTAGGGAATATGATGACCAAGAGCAGGTATCACAAGGCATCATTGAACTACCCATCCAAGTGGGATCCATCATTGTAGAAACTACATTCCAAATGTTGGACCTTGATCTTCCCTACAACATCCTACTTGGACGACCGTGGTCCATGCCCTAAAAGTTGTAGCCTCGACCTATCATCAATGTGTGAATTTCCTTTTGAGGGTAGAGAAATTACCATCCATGGAGATCCTGAGCTTTTTTACTACTGCAAGAATCTTGAGGCCAAGTTCTATAAGATACCCCAAATACCCAAGAATGATGAAGGGACTACACCTTCTACCTCATTTTTTGATCCATCATCCCTTGCATCAACCTCAAAAATGAAAACACCCATTGTGCAGAACATTCCCGACATCAAAGATGTGATCTAGGATGATGGTTGTGGAAACTATAACCTAACAAAGGATACTTTTGTGTTGGGAAAGTTACCTCTCTCTCCAAAATATCATGGAAATCCCACACTTAGCAATGTCCCGAAAACTATCAAATGGAAGCCACTACCTTAACCAAATGGGGGAACCTGAACAAAGAAGATGTCTCTAAACTGCTATATTAGGACGAAAGACCTATCCCTGTTCTTCCCATGGAATATGATAACAAAAAATTATAGCTAATGAAAGGCATGGGCTATAACAAGAATGAGAAATTGGGACAAAATGACAATGGTTTGCTAGAACCTATCAACCCTGAGAAACGTCTAAAGAATCTTGGCCTAGGTTGTACTACTAGCAAGGTCACCCTTATTGGAAAAGGTACTTCCGCTAAATGAGCTAAGGTTTTTTCTTGGTTACCTACATTGCATAATATTTCCCTAGATGACTTCCCCCTCGATGTTGCTGACCTATTTGAGAATAACTCCCTCTTCATGATATCCACATCAACTTTCACCCAAGCAACTGACCACATGAAATATGCCTAGTTTACTCTCAACTCATTGATTTGGACCAACAAGGACCACCGATTCTAGATTTATTAGAAAATGATGAAGTGATCTCAAAATTCATGGGACTCTGACAACTTACCATGGGCAGATCACAAGATAGGTTTTGACATAGAGCTATACATAGGAGCATACTACGGGGAGACGATTGAGTCCTTCAGTCGCAAAATGGATAACATGCAACTAACTTGTAGATATTTGAGTGAAAACCACACTATGGAACATTCTGATCCTAAAATAGTAAAAAGAAAGGGCGTATCTGAGGGTGAAAACCTCTTTGAGGACCCAAGGATGAGGGATTCAATCTCCCCCTTAGTGCAATACATCTAGATAAATTAGCAGTCTTAGTAGAAAAAACTACTCTAGTCAATGTGGGAACAAAAGAAGCACCCAAGATCACTTTCTATGCCGAATCCTTGTTGGATGAAGAACATAAGAACCTAGAAGTATTCTTGAAAGATCGAAGAACCAACTTTGCATGGTCATATACTAATATTCCAAGCCTTGATCCAAAAGTAGTGGTGCATCATCTAGCAATCTATCCTGAAGCCAAACCAGTAAAGAAAAAGTTAAGGAATATGCACCCTCATATAGAACTCTTGGTCAAACTTGAGTTACAAAAGTTTCTTGACGTTGGATTCATCCAACCTATAAATTATCCTGAGTGGGTTTCAAACCTGGTACTAGTCTCAAAACCCACTGGGAGCATCAGAATATGCATTGATTTCAGAGACTTGAACAAAGCATGCCCAAAGGATGATTTCTTCCTAACATCAACATCATAGTGGATTTAATAGACAGCTGAGCATGAAATGATATCACTCATTAATGGTTTTTTAGGCTATAATCAAATTATGATCGCTAAGGAGGATCAACACAAAATTGCATTCACTTGTCCATGGGGGACATATTGTTGGAACATGGTGTTGTTTGGGCTAAAGAATGCAGGAGCAACCTATTAGAGAGCAATGACCCTCATCTTTCATGACATGATCTACAAATCAGTTGAAGATTATGTGGATGCTATTTTGGAAAAATCAAAGAAAAGTAGTGAACATATACAATTCTTAGGACCCATCTATTATTTGTTTGAAGAATACGAGGTACAACTAAAACCGAAAAAGTGTGTCTTTGGGGTTACATCAGGGAAGCTTCTTGGCTATATCGTCTCACAAAGAGGGATAGAAATTGATCCAACAAAAGTGAAATCCATGCTAGACATGGAACCACCGCAAACACTAAAGTCGATGAGAGGGTTACAAGGAAGATTACAATCCATCAGAAGGTTTATAGTGCAACTATTAGACAGAATCCACCCTTTTTCACATCTTCTCCATAAAGGAATAACTTACAAGTGGGATGATAAGTGTGACAAAGCTTTCCAACAAATAAAGGACTATCTATTGAAACCTCCAGTACTCATGCCACCAATACCAAGCAAACCATTGATCCTATATATCTCAGCAACATCAACAGCACTAGGTGCTCTTCTGACACAACATGATGAAAATGGGAAGGAAAGGGATATCTATTACATCAGCAGGACCTTAGTGGGATGTGAAATGAACTATTCATCCATTGAGAAAGCCTGCTTAGCATTGGTTTTTGCTTCACAAAAATTCAGACGCTACATGTTGTCACATCAAATTAAGCTTATTGCAAAGATTGATCCATTAAAATACCTGCTATCTAAAGCAATTCTCATTGGACAAATGGCAAAATGGGTAATGATCTTGACTAAATTTTACATAGAGTATGTGGAGCACAAGGAAATTAAAGGACAAGTGATTACAGACCAACTAGCAGAGGAACCTATCTATGTTGAGAACCCATTAATATCTGAATCAGTGTTCCTTGTCAATCTCACAAATTAGTGGAAAAAGTACTTTGATGGATCGTTCACCCAACATGGATCAGGAGGGGGTATTATTTTCATCACCCCTCAAGGCGATTGCATCCCGAAGTCATATAGGCTATCATGTCCATGTACCAACAACATTGTTGAGTACGAAGCTCTAATCACAGGTCTAAGGATAGCAATTCAATGGTAGATACAAGAAATAAAAGTCTATGGAGACTCACAGCTAGTTATCAACCAATTCAATGATGACTACCAAACTAAGGACGATAAGCTTACTCCTTATAAGAAGATGGTAGAGAGTCTCAAGGACCTTTTCATAGATATAACTTTTGACCAAATTCCTCACATGAACAACCAAGCAACAGATGATATGGAAACAATCGGGTCACTGTTAGACATGCCAAACAATGTCTTGCAATGTGAATTCTTGGTAGAACAACTTTCGTACCGGATTTTGAAATCCTAAAATCAAAATTCATGTGTGTCATTGTTGGTCCTGGATCTCTGTGGTATTATGACATCTTTACCTACCTAAGCAAAGGAACCCTCCCATCTAATATCACCTCCAACCTTAAAAAGACCTTTGTTAAAAAGGCATCTCGATTTGTGATCCTAGGTGATACCCATTACAGCCAAAGCATCAAGGGGACATTACTACGATATCTTAACCAAGAGGAAGTCTTGACCAATTTAATAGAAGTACTCAATGGCATATGTGGTTCCCATTCTAGTGGTATGACTTTAGCTAAGAAACTGTTGACGACGGGGTACTACTATCCAACCATGGAAAGAGAAGGTCATTAGTATGTGCAAAAGTGTGTTCAGTGTCAACAACATGGAGATCTGATTCATGCTCCAGCTCAGGAATTACATCCAACAGTCACACCTTGGCCTTTCTCATAGTGGGGGCCTGACCTCATAGGAAAGATCACTCCAACCTCATCTAATGGCCACAAGTTCATTATAATAGTTACCAAGTGGGTTCAAGCCATTCTTATGACCTACATAATGTGAAAGAAAATTGCTAAGTTTATCCTGAACTACCTCATTTTCCATTATGGTGTTTCACAAACCCTTATCTCAGACAATGGAACACCCTTCGAGAATCAAGATGTGAAAGAGCTATTGTAAAGATTCAACATCCAACACTGATTCTCTACCCCTTATTAGCCCTAGGGAAATGGTCAAGTTGAGGCTACGAACAAGACCATTCTGAAGATCCTAAAGAAAATGGTCAATGAAGTTGGTCATGACTAGCATCTACAGTTAAATCCCACTCTTTGGGCCTATCAAACTAGTATCCACACACCTACAGGTGCAACCGATTTCTCCTTGGTATACGAATCAAAATCCATCCTTCCTATTGAGGTCGAGCTTCCATCACTATGAGTGTCACTATAAAACCTAATCACTGATGAAGAGTACAGAGTATCTTGGCTAAATGAGCTAGAATTCTCAAATGAGTGTCATCTTGATCCCCTTAATCACTTGCACCGATATCAAAACCGACTGAAATGAAGCTATAACAAGAAGATCAAATGTTGGTCTTTCCAGGTAGGGGATCTTGTCTTAAAGTAGAATCAGAAGAACCTGCTAGATTAGGATAGCAAAGGAAAGTTTGAGCCTGACTGGTTAGGACCCTTTATCATCACAGTAAAATATGGATCAGGAGCATATCAATTGTTAGCACCTGAAGGTGAACCCTTGTAGGAACCAACCAACAACTTGCATCTTAAAAAAATTTATGCCTAGTCTTCAAGGGTGTAAATCTGAAAATACAAAAAAATCAAAAAAATGATCAAAATCCAAAAGATAGTAAAAAGGATTGAAAATAGTAAAGAAAAAAATCCTCCTCTAGTGAAAACCACTTCGGTGGTGCTTTGGACAAGTACCTTGGTGAAAACCCGACAAACAAGTGCCTTGCATAAATAAAGTACCTCCATCTATCTTGGGATCTTTATCCTATCATTCCATCCATCGCATCATCCATCCTATTCATTCTATCACCTATCCAAATCCTTATC
>VDFB02000013.1:147877417-147959184 GCA_007258455.2 Sequoia sempervirens | reverse complement strand
CACAAGATTTTTATTTTTCAAGGCTTTTAAGCCTTTCTCTCCTATGTGATCAAGTCTATGATGCCACAACATGCTCTTCTATGCTGGGAGTTTCACCTCCAAGGAATTTGCACCCAGAGGAGCTTCGTTCTCCTTCTCTACATGAGCAGCTTTGCTTGAATTTACAGAGACATTGCTACATTGAACATGACGTGCATCTAGCTTGTACAGAGTGGATATGCATGCACCCTTAGCCATCACCATTGAGCCTCTAGTCATCTTACGGCCTCCACTCGAGAAAGAAACTTGCACACCAACATCATTTAGCTTACTGGCATAAAGCAGGTTACGAGCCAAACCTGGTATGTGCAGTATGTCATCAATCCCTTTGATTCTTCCATTAGGGAATTAGATTCTGACTCTTCCATGACCAATAATTTCCAAAGTTGAATCACTTTCTAGGTACACCTTTCCACCAGCATACTTTTCATACTTAGTGAACCAATCTCTGTGAGATGTCATGTGAAAAGATGCACTTGAGTCAATCATCCAAACATCATCTGGTGCCTAAGTTTCCAAGGCTGCAATGAAGGCATCTTCATCACTCTGAGAAGATTCATTGTCTGAAGAGTTATTCTTCTTCTTCTTTTTCTCCTCACAATCCTTTCAAATATGACCAGTCTACCCACAGTTCCAACATTTCACCTTGGACTTCTTACCAGGAGACTTTGATCACCCTTCAATTTTGGATTTAGACCTTTTGTCTTTCTTCTTGCCTCTCTCCCGTGATCTACCCCCAACAACAAGAGCATCCTTGGCCATCTCAGAAGACTTCCTCCACATTTCTTTTGACAGTAGTGAGGCAACCACATCTTCCATCTTGAAAGTGATTGTTGTACTTCCAATAGTCATTACCAGATGGTCCCAAGTGTTGGGTAAGGAGCATAATAGAAGCATACATCGATCCTCCTCCTCTATCTTCACACCCACAAACACCAACTGGGCAACAATAATATTAAATGAATTCAGATGGTCTGCTATAGATGCACCTTCTTCCATCTTCAAGGAGTACAACTTCTTCCTCAGGAATAACTTATTCACCACAGACTTTCCCTGATAAATGTCACCAAGTTTCTTCCATAATGAAGATGCAGTCTTCTCCTCATGGGCGTTCAGGAGTACATAATCGACCAGACAAAGTCTTATCAGCCCTTTAGCTTTTCTATCTACGAGGTCTCAATCTTCTTGTTTCATACTTTGTGACATAGTTCCATTTACATCAATCCAAAGGTCTCTATCCACCAACAAGTCTTCCATTTTGAGTTTCCACAACTCAAAATTGCTGCCATTAAAATTTTCAATTTCTACTCTATCTGATGTACTTGCCATCTCAAATTGTAAATAAGACACTCAGTTCTTCTTTTGCAAGATTCCCACTAAACAGGATTAGCACAAAAAACCAGCCCTACTCACAAGGATAACACAACTGGCTAGGCTCTGATACCACTTGTAAGGAAAGTAATGATGTGGAAACACCTTCCTAATGCAAAATCCTCAGGAAATGAGTGCAGAAAAACCATTCATTTTAACAAGTTACATACATTGAGATGCACATTCACAGAACAAAAGGAGAGACAAAAAAACACACACACACAAATAACACCAGATATATGTGGGAAAACCCTTACAAGAGAAAAAACCCACACACCAAGTAAAGTCACTTTGTATTACAATAAATAGATTACATACATAGTTACACACTTCATTCTCAGATGTTAACTCACAACAACAATAATACAATCCCCTTGGTTGACCTCACTCACAGACTACAGCTTCACCTCACACACTATTACAATGCTCGTAAAAGCATACAATGTAAAACCACACAACCATCATTAGGTTTTCATTAATTTCACTATCTTCACCGATAAGCTTCCTTCGTCTCGGGCCATGCACACCGCCATCCAGCACGCATCAAGTTTCCCAACAATAAATTTGATTACAAAGAATATTACTATATTTGCACTCTGTCAACCCCCAAGTTAGATCATGCATTTAATGCAAACATATTGCTATCAGGAAATACAAGTTTTGGTCCAATGATCGTTGATTCACAACAATGATGTAGAATCAATGAGTGAATTCATGCCACATGTCGACACATCACTCATCCATCACTTTTGACTATCGTACCAATTTATCGGTTCAACCCATGTGGTCCCCAGCATCCACACGACATCCATGTCACTGTTGTACGACTGATGTCACCATACATGCAGACCAATCCCACCATCCATCGGTCATGTTGCCAAATTGGGAGAAACCCAAACATCACAACCTCTAGTTGGAGGTGAGGAAATTCCTAAAACCTGCGACAACAAGAAGATTTCCATTTCAGGGAGTTATAAAACTTACAAACCCTGCGACATGGGTTCCAAAGTTCAGAAATCCTATGATCCTACAACCAAACCAATGTTGCCAAGTTATGATCTTTTAGAACCCCGTGTCTTAGGTTTCTAGGTTTAAGATATTGGTGATACTCCGACAATGAAGGCCAACAAAAAGGGAGAAACGCTAAGTCTTTAACAGAGGTTCAAGCCAACAAGTTGAGGCACATTTTCCAACAGGTCAAACATTACAAATCTCAACATAACTCTCCCATAGGTGACCGAGAATTTATGGTAAAGACAAGATCACAACACAAGAGAATCATGGAGAAAACCAAAGTCACATTTACCTCAAGTGATCCAAATCCTCTAAAATTTGATCCAAGAAGTCAAGTTACCCCATCACAACAACCATCATCTCCATCAAGGCCATATGAGATTGAAGACATTACCAATAACCCATTTGGACTTACTAGGGAGGAATCATGAAACATCAAACGTTTCAAAACATAGCTCCAATTACCCCATCGTTTATTTCCCAAAACCCCTTGAACTATATTACTCCACAACAACTTCCACCTATCAAGGACACCCCTCTTCATTCATACCCATGAGTACCACAAGTGTTCCTACCATCACATAAAGTAGTCTGAACCAAGTGTCTCAAATTATCACACAAGGGCATGCCAACACCATAACACAGAGTCAACCCTTAATGAAAATAGGGACATCTCCATCCAATCCTCCAACTAGTTCATCCATACCATTTTCTTCACAAAACACATCCATCCCATCCATTATTAATCCATCTCAAAACAATCCCTTGGTTAGGAATCCCATCAACCTAGGTAATAATTTGACCACATCCCTAGCACAAGGAAATCCTCAAGACACGGGACAAGGGAACCATTTTAATCAATGGACTCAAGGTCCTAGTGTGTCATTATCATCTCAAAATCTAGTGGCACTATCCTCATATTTACCGATGGTCCCCTTCACCATGCAAAATCAAATGGGACCTCAAACTTACATTCCTCCACCCCAATCCACTATCTTATAAGGAATGTTAAGCCAAGGGAATCCACAACTTCTCATCACCAATCCACTACCCACTCAAAAAATCAACACTTACAATCCATCATAGATGTCCCAACAACCAATTGATCCTACATTGCAAGCGCACATCGTAGCTTTACAACAAGCACAACAAGGTTATTGGCAAGTTGTTCAACAACAACAAGAGTAAGTAGCCTTAGCATAATAACAACAACAACAACAACAAGTAGCATTAGCAACATATCAAGCAACCCTAGCAACCCAACAACAAGTAGCCTTAGCATGACAACAACAACAACAATAGCAAGTAGCCTTAGTGGCACGACAACAACAAAAACAATAGAAAGTAGCCTTAGTGGCACAACAACAACAACAAGCAGCCTTAGCAACCCAACAATAGCAACAACAACAAGCAACCTTAGCATAAGAAGAAGAAGAAGAAGAAAAAGGTTTCTATTATAATCCTCAATAGAACATCATCAATACAAATGCGTTAGGAGCATATACATCAACACCACAGTCACCTTCACAAAATCTAACACCACCATACACCCCATACAACACCTTATCATATAAAAACTCATCCATCATCCCAACATATGTTCCTCCACCAAACCCACAAGATGATCTAGCATCCCAACTTATTGCATTGTCACAAAAAATGCAAGACCTTTGGATGGGCAAGACAAAGAAGCTCCATACACATAACCTATGTCCCTATCCATTTGATCAAAACATTGCAATGGTATCGTTCCCTCCCAGCTTTGAAATCCCAAAATTTGATAAATACAAATGGAGAGGAAGTCATGTATACCATGTCAAAGAATTTAATGTCATGTGTATGGAGGTGGCCTCTAATGATTCTTATTTAATGTGCCTCTTCCCCCGAAGTTTAACAGGTCCTACAATGGATTGGTTTTCTCAACTGCCTCTCGGCATTAAAACTTTCCAAGAAATCACCGATAAGTTCATATATCACTTCTTTAAACTTGACATGGACATAAGTCTAGAAGAATTGTACACTCTCAGACAAAACAAAGGAGAATCTTTCACTAATTTCTTACAAGGGAGACAAAGAGCTAGTAAAAGCAAGTGGCCCTTTCCCGATGAACAACAAGTGGGGATCATCATAGAAAATATAGATTCAGATATATCCTTCCACTTGAAAATGAAATGCATCACATCTTATGACAAGCTTGTCCCTAGAGCCCTTAACATCAAGAGAGCTCTAATCTCACAGGGAAATACTCAAGCTTACAAAGACAATCAACCATCAACTAGTTCAAACAATAAGCCTCGTGTTTGGGCTAAGAACAAAAACATGAAAAAAGATGGTGTAGTAGATGCTAAAGTGGTCCTAAGTACTCCTAGACCAAATACCAATCAAGTTGCTAGCATTCAACCAATTTTACAACAAACATCACCCCCTCAAAACCATCAAATCAGCAACATCGACACACAACAATGATGGACTCCTAACAAAAAAAACTATCTAAAATGCAAGTACACATAGTTGTCAGAACCTAAAGAGACCATCATGAAGAAATTGGTAGAATCAAACCTCATAACACATACCAACTTCGAAAACTACCAAGAACCACAAGAGAAACCATCCTAGTACAACAAGAATGATCTTTGTGACTTTCACAAATTCAAAGGACACAAAATGACAAACTGCATGAGGCTAAAATTTGTATTATCCAAGACCTTATAGAGAATGACACCATATCTGTTGATGTACCATCCAAGAATCAAGATCTTAAGATATACAAGAACCCTATGCTAGATCATAGCAAAGGGAACAACAATGAAAAAGCTAAGGATTACAAAAATGTGCAAAATACCTATTCCAATGTACTCACTTCCTGTGATAGTGTCACCATTGTTGTCACCATCAAAGGGCCTAGTGTGGAGTGTGGAGTCACCACACGATGTGGAAAAATCACCGTCCAAGGAGTCCCATCTTAATCTAGGGCACAACCTACTTTGCCATCATCAAATTTTAGTAAGTACAATCTCCTAGGTCAGCTTAAGAAGACCCAATCACAAATATCAATCTTAAACTATTAAGGTTATCCCCTGTGCATAGGGAAATCCTAGAGAAAGCTTTATCAAAATCATCCATCCTTGAGGATATTGATACAGATTAGTTTCAAGCTATGGTAGGGCATATTGCTAATCATCTTCTCACCTTCTCAAAACAAGACTTACTATCACAACCATCTCATAACTGTGCTTTACACATTGAGGCTACCATTCATAAGAATAATGTCAAAAGAGTCTTAGTAGATGGAGGTGCTAGTTTGAACATTTGTACCCTTAAACTGATCAAAAATTTGGGCTATTCAGAGGATACTATTGAGAAGACAAAGAGCACCACCATTAGGGAATATGATGACCAAGAGCAGGTATCACAAGGCATCATTGAACTACCCATCCAAGTGGGATCCATCATTGTAGAAACTACATTCCAAATGTTGGACCTTGATCTTCCCTACAACATCCTACTTGGACGACCGTGGTCCATGCCCTAAAAGTTGTAGCCTCGACCTATCATCAATGTGTGAATTTCCTTTTGAGGGTAGAGAAATTACCATCCATGGAGATCCTGAGCTTTTTTACTACTGCAAGAATCTTGAGGCCAAGTTCTATAAGATACCCCAAATACCCAAGAATGATGAAGGGACTACACCTTCTACCTCATTTTTTGATCCATCATCCCTTGCATCAACCTCAAAAATGAAAACACCCATTGTGCAGAACATTCCCGACATCAAAGATGTGATCTAGGATGATGGTTGTGGAAACTATAACCTAACAAAGGATACTTTTGTGTTGGGAAAGTTACCTCTCTCTCCAAAATATCATGGAAATCCCACACTTAGCAATGTCCCGAAAACTATCAAATGGAAGCCACTACCTTAACCAAATGGGGGAACCTGAACAAAGAAGATGTCTCTAAACTGCTATATTAGGACGAAAGACCTATCCCTGTTCTTCCCATGGAATATGATAACAAAAAATTATAGCTAATGAAAGGCATGGGCTATAACAAGAATGAGAAATTGGGACAAAATGACAATGGTTTGCTAGAACCTATCAACCCTGAGAAACGTCTAAAGAATCTTGGCCTAGGTTGTACTACTAGCAAGGTCACCCTTATTGGAAAAGGTACTTCCGCTAAATGAGCTAAGGTTTTTTCTTGGTTACCTACATTGCATAATATTTCCCTAGATGACTTCCCCCTCGATGTTGCTGACCTATTTGAGAATAACTCCCTCTTCATGATATCCACATCAACTTTCACCCAAGCAACTGACCACATGAAATATGCCTAGTTTACTCTCAACTCATTGATTTGGACCAACAAGGACCACCGATTCTAGATTTATTAGAAAATGATGAAGTGATCTCAAAATTCATGGGACTCTGACAACTTACCATGGGCAGATCACAAGATAGGTTTTGACATAGAGCTATACATAGGAGCATACTACGGGGAGACGATTGAGTCCTTCAGTCGCAAAATGGATAACATGCAACTAACTTGTAGATATTTGAGTGAAAACCACACTATGGAACATTCTGATCCTAAAATAGTAAAAAGAAAGGGCGTATCTGAGGGTGAAAACCTCTTTGAGGACCCAAGGATGAGGGATTCAATCTCCCCCTTAGTGCAATACATCTAGATAAATTAGCAGTCTTAGTAGAAAAAACTACTCTAGTCAATGTGGGAACAAAAGAAGCACCCAAGATCACTTTCTATGCCGAATCCTTGTTGGATGAAGAACATAAGAACCTAGAAGTATTCTTGAAAGATCGAAGAACCAACTTTGCATGGTCATATACTAATATTCCAAGCCTTGATCCAAAAGTAGTGGTGCATCATCTAGCAATCTATCCTGAAGCCAAACCAGTAAAGAAAAAGTTAAGGAATATGCACCCTCATATAGAACTCTTGGTCAAACTTGAGTTACAAAAGTTTCTTGACGTTGGATTCATCCAACCTATAAATTATCCTGAGTGGGTTTCAAACCTGGTACTAGTCTCAAAACCCACTGGGAGCATCAGAATATGCATTGATTTCAGAGACTTGAACAAAGCATGCCCAAAGGATGATTTCTTCCTAACATCAACATCATAGTGGATTTAATAGACAGCTGAGCATGAAATGATATCACTCATTAATGGTTTTTTAGGCTATAATCAAATTATGATCGCTAAGGAGGATCAACACAAAATTGCATTCACTTGTCCATGGGGGACATATTGTTGGAACATGGTGTTGTTTGGGCTAAAGAATGCAGGAGCAACCTATTAGAGAGCAATGACCCTCATCTTTCATGACATGATCTACAAATCAGTTGAAGATTATGTGGATGCTATTTTGGAAAAATCAAAGAAAAGTAGTGAACATATACAATTCTTAGGACCCATCTATTATTTGTTTGAAGAATACGAGGTACAACTAAAACCGAAAAAGTGTGTCTTTGGGGTTACATCAGGGAAGCTTCTTGGCTATATCGTCTCACAAAGAGGGATAGAAATTGATCCAACAAAAGTGAAATCCATGCTAGACATGGAACCACCGCAAACACTAAAGTCGATGAGAGGGTTACAAGGAAGATTACAATCCATCAGAAGGTTTATAGTGCAACTATTAGACAGAATCCACCCTTTTTCACATCTTCTCCATAAAGGAATAACTTACAAGTGGGATGATAAGTGTGACAAAGCTTTCCAACAAATAAAGGACTATCTATTGAAACCTCCAGTACTCATGCCACCAATACCAAGCAAACCATTGATCCTATATATCTCAGCAACATCAACAGCACTAGGTGCTCTTCTGACACAACATGATGAAAATGGGAAGGAAAGGGATATCTATTACATCAGCAGGACCTTAGTGGGATGTGAAATGAACTATTCATCCATTGAGAAAGCCTGCTTAGCATTGGTTTTTGCTTCACAAAAATTCAGACGCTACATGTTGTCACATCAAATTAAGCTTATTGCAAAGATTGATCCATTAAAATACCTGCTATCTAAAGCAATTCTCATTGGACAAATGGCAAAATGGGTAATGATCTTGACTAAATTTTACATAGAGTATGTGGAGCACAAGGAAATTAAAGGACAAGTGATTACAGACCAACTAGCAGAGGAACCTATCTATGTTGAGAACCCATTAATATCTGAATCAGTGTTCCTTGTCAATCTCACAAATTAGTGGAAAAAGTACTTTGATGGATCGTTCACCCAACATGGATCAGGAGGGGGTATTATTTTCATCACCCCTCAAGGCGATTGCATCCCGAAGTCATATAGGCTATCATGTCCATGTACCAACAACATTGTTGAGTACGAAGCTCTAATCACAGGTCTAAGGATAGCAATTCAATGGTAGATACAAGAAATAAAAGTCTATGGAGACTCACAGCTAGTTATCAACCAATTCAATGATGACTACCAAACTAAGGACGATAAGCTTACTCCTTATAAGAAGATGGTAGAGAGTCTCAAGGACCTTTTCATAGATATAACTTTTGACCAAATTCCTCACATGAACAACCAAGCAACAGATGATATGGAAACAATCGGGTCACTGTTAGACATGCCAAACAATGTCTTGCAATGTGAATTCTTGGTAGAACAACTTTCGTACCGGATTTTGAAATCCTAAAATCAAAATTCATGTGTGTCATTGTTGGTCCTGGATCTCTGTGGTATTATGACATCTTTACCTACCTAAGCAAAGGAACCCTCCCATCTAATATCACCTCCAACCTTAAAAAGACCTTTGTTAAAAAGGCATCTCGATTTGTGATCCTAGGTGATACCCATTACAGCCAAAGCATCAAGGGGACATTACTACGATATCTTAACCAAGAGGAAGTCTTGACCAATTTAATAGAAGTACTCAATGGCATATGTGGTTCCCATTCTAGTGGTATGACTTTAGCTAAGAAACTGTTGACGACGGGGTACTACTATCCAACCATGGAAAGAGAAGGTCATTAGTATGTGCAAAAGTGTGTTCAGTGTCAACAACATGGAGATCTGATTCATGCTCCAGCTCAGGAATTACATCCAACAGTCACACCTTGGCCTTTCTCATAGTGGGGGCCTGACCTCATAGGAAAGATCACTCCAACCTCATCTAATGGCCACAAGTTCATTATAATAGTTACCAAGTGGGTTCAAGCCATTCTTATGACCTACATAATGTGAAAGAAAATTGCTAAGTTTATCCTGAACTACCTCATTTTCCATTATGGTGTTTCACAAACCCTTATCTCAGACAATGGAACACCCTTCGAGAATCAAGATGTGAAAGAGCTATTGTAAAGATTCAACATCCAACACTGATTCTCTACCCCTTATTAGCCCTAGGGAAATGGTCAAGTTGAGGCTACGAACAAGACCATTCTGAAGATCCTAAAGAAAATGGTCAATGAAGTTGGTCATGACTAGCATCTACAGTTAAATCCCACTCTTTGGGCCTATCAAACTAGTATCCACACACCTACAGGTGCAACCGATTTCTCCTTGGTATACGAATCAAAATCCATCCTTCCTATTGAGGTCGAGCTTCCATCACTATGAGTGTCACTATAAAACCTAATCACTGATGAAGAGTACAGAGTATCTTGGCTAAATGAGCTAGAATTCTCAAATGAGTGTCATCTTGATCCCCTTAATCACTTGCACCGATATCAAAACCGACTGAAATGAAGCTATAACAAGAAGATCAAATGTTGGTCTTTCCAGGTAGGGGATCTTGTCTTAAAGTAGAATCAGAAGAACCTGCTAGATTAGGATAGCAAAGGAAAGTTTGAGCCTGACTGGTTAGGACCCTTTATCATCACAGTAAAATATGGATCAGGAGCATATCAATTGTTAGCACCTGAAGGTGAACCCTTGTAGGAACCAACCAACAACTTGCATCTTAAAAAAATTTATGCCTAGTCTTCAAGGGTGTAAATCTGAAAATACAAAAAAATCAAAAAAATGATCAAAATCCAAAAGATAGTAAAAAGGATTGAAAATAGTAAAGAAAAAAATCCTCCTCTAGTGAAAACCACTTCGGTGGTGCTTTGGACAAGTACCTTGGTGAAAACCCGACAAACAAGTGCCTTGCATAAATAAAGTACCTCCATCTATCTTGGGATCTTTATCCTATCATTCCATCCATCGCATCATCCATCCTATTCATTCTATCACCTATCCAAATCCTTATCATAACTTGATGTTGTGAAGTATTGTATCCTCTCAGTACTACTTGGCATATTCCTAAGGTCAGTTGTTCCTGCCTATATCAAGGTAATATACCATCTCACACTAGGGGCAATTCATTATGGATCGAATCGAGTTCTTTTATATCTTAAGGTTATCAGAAAATCCAAAAATATTTGTAAAGCACTCATTACAAAATCCAAAAACATTTGCAATATCCTGTATAGCTAAAATCCAAAAATATTAAAAAAATTGTAAATTCAACATCCAAAACATCCAAATCACATCAAAATCCCTAAAAAGGTTGAACACCGAATATCCAAAAATAGAACCTTGTCAAACTACGAGTCTCCGAGCTTGAATGTAGGCAAGGCCATCATTGATGTGCCCTCGAGATACCCTAGGTCAGTCCTTTAGGAGTCCATCATAATAAACCGACATTCCATCAACTGTTCATATCTCATTGTTAATAAGTCGAGTCAGTCGAACTACGTGGTCTCTGCATGTATAACATAGGCAAGGCTAATTTTTTATCATCCCCTGAGGCCCCTAAGATAGGTCTCTTAGGTTAGGTTCTTGGTCAAAACTTGGAAAATCCCTAAACATCCAAATATAAGAAACCCCCTAAACATTTAGAAAACTCAGAAAACCCTAAATAGCCTCAAAATAATCAAAAACCAAAACATCCACATAAACTTTCGAAAAGACCAAAAATAGCCTCAAAACATTTTTGAAATACCAAAAACATTGAAATATTCCAAAAAATCCAAAACCATCCATACCATTTCGCTTTCACCTGCAATAAACCTCCATCCATAATAAATCAAGTGTCACCTTCACCCTTTGGTAAAACAAATAGAAAACAAGTATAACAAGTCCTAAAGTGAAAACCTAAGTGTCAAAATATAAAGTCTAGGTCATAAGTAAACAAGTCAGTGAAGTTTGTATCAATGGCTTATCAAAAATTTCATCCTAATCAAACCATTTGATTGACATGTCCTAGGATGTATCTTTCCTACGATGGACATCAGCATCAGAAATCACCTTAGCTAAAATTAAACTGGCAAGAGATATAGATAACACTGATTGTTTGTCTTCGATCATTTCTTTTGATTTATCTTAATGACCCATTTTGAGGACCTCTAGATTATGTCTATCAAAACAATTTAGAGAGAAAGGAATGGTGCATCGATCATTATCTTTCATTTTTTGTGCTTGTGGGTATTCTTGTAAAATAATTTTGGTGCATACTTGCTTAGTTGTTTGTAGGGAAGTTGTTTGGAGTAAATTGTTGACTATTGCATATGCTTTGGTTCGATGTGTTCTAAGCTTCTAACTTACATTCCAATGAGGTTTCTGTGTGTTAAGGTGTGAACAAGAACTATCCTATCTATTTGCAAAGTTAAATTCTATTACACTAGATACAATGTCATCCAGGTTTTTAATACCTTGATACATTGTGTCTATGTGTTATATCAAACAATAAGGAACAACAGAAAATCCCAATCCCAAGATATGAGAAAATCATCATCATCATCATCATCATCGTGCATTTCTCATCACCATCTCTAATAAAGTCTCGGTGGATCATAAACTTGTTGGATCTTTTGAATCAATCATCAAAATCAATGGTCAATCATCATATTTCTTCTATCTTTTCTCCAAGCTAACCTGGTATCATGGTAGTCAACAAAAATATCATCAATGCATCTACAAATCATTAACATGCACACATCTCACATAATCATATCATGAGTATGAACATCTACATTATCCATCCATACCTCCATATGCATACATCATCATATCGTAAAATTGCATAAAAAAAATACACAAAAATAAATGCATACATATCATTTGCATACATAAGCATCAAAAGATAACTGAAAAAGAATATAACATTGCATCCATTCCATATCATTACATATAACATCTCATATCACATAAGCATAAATAAAATAATTGCATCCATACATTCATAAGCATAAAATAAAAAGAACACATCACATCATATCAAATCTGTCTCATATATATATCAAAAAATGACTTTCATGGTACAATATATGAGTTAGTGTATGTATATCGATCAAAAGTACAATATACTTGAGGCTATCAAAAAGGAGCCCATGAATGTATCTTTGTGTAAGGAATCGGGTAATAATCATAAGGTGTCTATACAAGCGAGCTAGCCTTGATGGTTGCTCCCCTCACCGGGTTGTCTCTCAGGCTGATCCTCAGCTCAGGGATGTGCCCCACTCCTCTATGAATAATCTGGTTGTCTAAGCGCCATAAAGACATCCAAATGGTAGTGCATATGATAATATGTCACCTCAGTCATAGCCTCTCTATACAAATGGGAAAACACTATCCACCCCTAAGCTACAATTGTCATAGTCTCTAGCTATTGATGCCACCCAACCTCTTGTGCTAACTGCATGTCGAAAGTCTTCTTGAGCTGACGCTCCTGGTCCCTCTCGACTGTTAAGGCCTGAACCTGCTGCCTGGCCTAGTCTCTCTTAATAGTAATAACCAAAATTTGTTGTTTGGCCTAATCCCTCTCACTTGTATTTGTTGTTGCTGCTGCTGAATCTATGCATCATGGGGATTTGGCCCTGATGGTGGCTATTGGGGAGGCTGATGTGGTATCGGTGGCTATTGATCCAATGGGGGTGCACCTAGGACTTGTCCATCATGCTAATGTTGGCCATCCTAGCCATCTTTTCCTCTGCCCCGACCTCTGCCCTTCCCGTCATCTGGCTGCCCTCTGCCTCTGCCGACACCCCTCCCTCTTGATCTCCCTCATGGGGGTGCACCTGTTGGATCTATCAATCGACGAGGGGGTGTGAACCATGGATCATATGCAGGCATCATCTAATCATCCACCTATCCTTGATCATAGTCCCACAACCTAGCAACCAATTGACAAAATCTCTCTACAACCTCATGGGATAGGATCGTGTGACCCCATGTTGTCTCTCAGGCTGACCTAACAAAGATGGCAGTGTATGCATCATCAGGCCTATCCTACCTCTTGTCAAATTGTCTAGCAACTCTATCTGAGAGGTATCTCTCAATGATCGTGTGCTCTTAACCCTGCATGTATCGGGTCTATCGAGCGAAGAATAGTCATTGCACATCATCGTACTAGGCTAACATCTGAAGCCAAGGCCACCATCTAAATATTGTCATATCATCAATCAATCCATGCCAATAGGGAATACCAAGCTTCCCTGTGTGTTGTAAAGTGATGGCACCTTTGTATCTCTAGACAATAAGATCATCTGTCTCTACATCTGCCATTTGAACAATCAGTCAAAGCACAACAATATGCTCCTAGGCCCAAATGTGAAGTAGAGTAACTCCTGTGTCGATCACCCTACCATCATAGTATCCTAGCCCCCATGCATACTGAGTCCTTTAGAACAACATCTTATTCCAAGCCAGACCCCATCCCATACTGAATCATTTGCTCTGTCGATCTGGAGCAACCAAGCCTAAGATAATCACAACAACGATCCTTTTGAAGGTTGACAACCGACCTCTGTACATATCAAGATCAATCTGGGAGGTAACCAAAACAATTTCCTCTTGATCAAGCACCTCATGGTAGGCATCATAGCTGACATCAACATCGCATATCACACACTCACCATGTATCTGTGATCGGGTGAAAACATGGTCCCAGAAACGAGCAGCAACACAAAATATGCAAGAAACCACCTAAACACCTAACACCTCAAAATTAGCCTAGTTGGAATCAAAAACAAAGTAAAGATAACAAAAGGAGCTGATTTACCTTGTCTTGAATCGACCATTTCGTTGGCCCTTCGATATTTGATGTTGTATGCTCCTTTGATGGTGGATAATGAGGATACAAGATGGTTGAAGTTGGATAACAATGGATGCAAATGCTATAGTGAGTGCAAGAAAATGATAAATTTGACTAAGTATAGTTCAAATGGAAAATTTGCAAGATTTTGGCTAGCACAATGATCTCATCCCAAAATGAGAGAAAAGAGGGGGTATTTATAGAGAATTTTGAATTCTCTAGGGAAATAGACGGTTGAGATTAAACCAACATAGGCAACATGTAGGGCTATGGTGAATTGAGAACTCACAAGCCCTCACATCTTGACATGTGGCATGTGAAGTGTCTTGAGAAAGATGATGTGGACATGACATGGAGGTACTACATAGTACCTTGGGATTTGGACAAGAACTCCTCATAAATGAGGTCCTTGTCCACATTTGGGTGAGAGGACATGTGAGGAATTAAAAATTCCTCAAATATCCACATGGGAATGAGAGAAATAATTTAAAATTCTTTGAAATGCATTGGGGGATTAAATGTGAATTAAAAATTCACATGGGGAAAGGGGTGCCTTCTCCAAAAGGAGAAAGTATTTAATAGGGTTGACTTATGACACATTCCATAAATGACATGGGGATTAGGTTGACCTAATTAAGTGATTAAGGTTGTGCAAGTACCTAATTAGACAAATTAATGACATATTAGAGGCAAGTGGGAGAAGGGGAAGAGTTCACATGTGGCTTGATGTGACAAGTCAAAGATCACATGGGGAAGAGAAAAAGGAATTTAATATTCCTTGGAAGGATAAAAAGAATTAAAAATTCTTTGAGAGGTTGATTAGGCTAGTTAATGAAGGATTAGAGGAGGGTTAGGTGGCTAAGAGAGATTAGAGGCCAACTTGCAAAAGTTGGAGGATGTGACACATCCTAATCAAGGATTAGGCATGTGCACATACCTAATGATGAGATTAAGAGAATAATTAGGATTAAGAAAGGGATGTGACATGTGAGGAATTAAATAAATGTCATATTTATTTAATTCATTTGATGAAAAGGAGGATTAAAGAGATAAGGTATTTATTTATTAATTAAATACCTTAGGGATTTGGCAGAATTAAGGATATTAATTAAATAATAGTGATATTACTTAATTAATGCAAATAAGGGGATGCTTAGACAAAAGGGGATAAATTTGGATAAATTAAGTATTTAAATTTAGGTGTCTACAGTATCAAAAAGCGTAATATTTGCCATACATTCTCTAGCATTACTGTCGCCTCGCTGGTAGGTAGGTGGAACGATGAGGTCTTGTTGTGCCATCGCTTGCACAACATTGTCATCATCACCAAATGTGTCCGGATGATGGGCCTATACACAACGTACCACAAACCAATCTCTCTCAAGTGCTCCTATCGCAACTCAAAAAAATCACCAAGTCTGGACAAAACTGTGGGTCGGTGCTCATGGGACATCAAAGGCAGGATAACCTCCTGAATCCACAAAGCGCACAACATAAAAAAAATAAAAACAAATTGGATAAGTTTGGAGTTTTTATCCCCGAAAATGATAATAGCATCGCTATAATTCAAATTCCAAACAACGACGCCCAAAGCATTTAAATTGCAAATTGTAATATGCATCGTTAAACACATACGCATCGCTATTTGACTTTAGAAAACCCTAACCCTAAATTTAAAATCACAAGTTGTGTCGCCATTTACATATGCATCACTATTTAAAATATGAAACCCTAATTCTAAATTGTGAACTATGTTGCAATTTACGTGTTGCTAAAAATCAAATCAACATCATCAATTCTAGAAAAAGCGTCACTGTACAGCAACACTACCAAAGTTCAAAATTCAAAATACATTAAATACACCAAAAAGTCAAATTTCAAATCAAGTTTCGACTTAGATATGAGTGGTCCTGCGCCTAGAAGCCTCTGGTACTCACAAACCCAGTCGGAAATGTGTCGTGGTAGCACTCGTTGTGCCATTTCATCAAAGGGTCAAAGCTCAAAATGCAAGAAATCCTGAAGGTGTGAATGCACAAATGAATTGAAAGAGACCCTTCCTTGAACCTATTTATGGTTGCAAATTAAGGTTTTTTACCCTAATTTAACCATCAAGCTAGGGTTATTCATCATTTTCACCAATTTTTCCAAATTGAAGCTTATTTTGCATTGTTTTTTATATTTTTGGCATTTTTTTTGCATCTCAAAGCCTTTCTAGACCCTTTGGGCAACATTTTAACCTTTGTCGAGAAATCAACCCAAAATTCTAAATTTTTGCCCGATTTCTCGAGGGGGTAGGGAACCAACTTACTCCTTCCGCTAGGGCAATAGTGGGACATCTAAAAATTAGAAAAATAAAATAAAATTTGATTTAAACAACTATTTTTAATCCGAAGGGTGTCAGTCTTTGAACCAACATAACAGGTACCTCGCTTCAAAGAGGAGCGAAATGTAGACACTGAAAAAATGTCCCGAATGATATCATACACTCGAATCAGGTATAATAACATCATTTCGCCTTGAAACCCATCCTCTTTTTGCTTAATTGATTAAATTAGCCTAGCTATTTAATTAATTGCATCATTTGCATCTATTAACCTAATTCATTTAATCAGGTTAATTCACCTCCTTTCATGCTAACATTTCATCTCATTAAATTAAATAAATCAAACTATTTAATTTAAATCGCTGAATCTTCTTATTTAATTAAATAACCCTAAGTTATTTAATTAAATGTCATTCCACCTTTCCCCCATTCATTAAAGCATTTTATTTAATGAATATCATAATTCTTCTAAATACCCTAATTGCATAATTAATTTGTTTAATTATCAATTAAATCTAATTCCCCCACTTGCAAGGGAATATTCATCCTTTGCACATTCCTCCAAAAAGAATATTCCCATGGAATATTCCTTCCCCTTTTCACAATTTAATTTGGTTTTAATTAACTAAATTATCCTTTTTCCTCACCCATGAGAATATTAATATTCTCTCTCACTCATTTGAAAAAGGGAATATTCTTACAAAGCTTCATGTGCAAGTTAACTTGTGACTTCTTGTACAAGTTAACTTGTGACCTCTTATATAGGTCAAAAGTGTGTTTGTTTGAAGGAATGTTAACCATTGATTAAAATCTCATCTTTCATTCTCATCCATTGATCAAAACCCATGATCCATGCCTTCAACTTCTTCCATCCTTGACTGTTGATTGACCTTTTTGATCTCAACCCTTCATTTCTCATTTGCTCTCCTATAAATAGGTCACTATTTGGAGACAAATGGATTAATCTTTTAACATCAAAGTTATGTTGTTAAAATCACTCCCACTCACACTCATATTTAGCACACATTAAGCATCTTTTAGTTTATTTTAATTGCATTAATTAGCTTTAAGATTCCATTAATGGCTTCCATGATCACATAATGCATCCATTTAGATTGTTTTTGAATTAGGGTTTGAATCTTTTAGTTTAGAATCCATCTAGATTAACCTAGCATTTGCATATCTTCATCACTTTAGCATAAAATCATATTTAATTAGTTTACATCTTACTCATTTAGATTAAAATCATGTTTTTATACACATCTCACAATCGTTCCATCAGTTTTCTTCAATAAGGTTGATTGGAACAAGCTCATTCATCCACGAGATTGGGAAAGGGTCGTTGTTCCACATCAACGCGACACCACTCCCCCAATGGATAAGTTTTAGATGGATTAGATTAGGCATTTTAAAAATTTCATAGTTTAGTATGTTTAGTTTTGATAAATTAATGTTTAGTTTAATTTTTATTTGAATGATCCTGTTGAGATTTGACGTTAGTGGCTTTGTTATGCTTTGATTCTTCATGGATCAAGTGTAATCGACCCATACTAATCCATCTAATCACATGTCACCCTCAAGGCTCCAGGTCTCAAGAGCCTAAGGGAACGAACTTCCCTATACTACCTTGGGTTGTTTGGTGGGTGTTTCAAAAATCAAGTGAGTACATATCTCTAGGTTACTTTGAAGGAAAGGACTCTTATCTTATTAAAAATTGGCCCTCCTAGCACATACAATTAAATAATGCAAATATATATACTGAGTTTACTCGAGATGGAAAAATAGTATGCAACAATTGATCAAATTTTGAGTTTAAATTTTAAACAATTAATGATCAATTCCACAACCATGGAAATGATCATGGATATGCAACTATGAAATCTAGATAAATAACATTTATGGTTGTATTAGAATATATGTATATAACAATACGATATGCACTAAATAAATGAAGTCAATTTCACTTGAAATATTATGTCATTTATGCATATGTACATTTCTCTAGGTTACTTTGAAGGAAATGACTCTTATCTTATTAAAATTGGCCCATCTAGATGGATCATGTGTAAAGAAGAAGATGAATCTAATAATGTATTCATTTACTCTCTTTAGAGAAAAATATATGAACTTCCAATTTAAAAGTGTTTGGGGGACATCTAATCCCCTCTAAAACAATATACATTATAATTTATTTTATGTTGGAATCTAAGAATCAAAAGTCTAGATCTAAGATTGATCTATATAATGGTTCCCATTCCATAATTATGTCAAAACTATGGCTATAGAAAAAATGAATGGTTTTCAACGATAAGGAACATTTCAATCGAGTATTTTAGGGTTTCAAAATAGTTGTTTAGGGTTGAAATAAAAAAAATTAGGGCTTCATAATAGTTATTTAGGGTTTCAATTAAGGATTTAAGGGCTTCAATTGAATATTTTAGGGTTTGAATTAAAGATTTTAGGGTTTCAAAATTGAACATTTTATGGTTTCAAAATTTAGCTATTTAGTGTTTCAAAATATTTATTTAGGGTTTTAAATTAACTATTTAGGGTAAAAAAATTAGCTCTTTAGGGTTCAAATTTGACATTTTAGGGTAAAAAATAAAGCAAATAAAATTTAAGAATATCAATTAAAAGCCACAAATTTGGTATCAAAATATACAAGTTGTTAAATAGAAAATTTTACAAGGAGGTGGATAAAAGACCTACATTTGAAGCCACGTGGCAAAATCACATGACAAATGATGCCTAAAGACCCTTATGTACACACTGTTGAAGTTGACTACTGAAAGTGATGGAAGCTCCAATATTCGTCACTCCAGATAATCTACAATGTGGAAGTTAAATGACAAGTTGTCATTTCACTTTTGATTAGTTTTTTACATTAAAATAACACCTTCATTTGAAGGTCACTTTCAAACAAAGGTATGATTTTAATTTTTTAATTATAAAGAAATAACCTCGAACGAAGATAACCCTTTGTTCAAAGGTTCAACCCTTCATTTGAATGTGTTTATAACACAATCTTTGAACAAAGGCACTTTTGTTCGATGAAATACATTCATTTGAAAGCTCTTGTTTAATTTGACCCCCCCACAAGATCAAAAAAGTGATGTCCCAAGTTTGAGACTCGCTATTTTGGACACACTATTGTGGGATGACCTTGTGATGTCACCCTTTTCCTACCCTATTGTTCGAGGTGCACGTAGCCAGCTAGAGCAATTAGAAAATATAAGTTTTCAAGTACATTCCTAAATGTACTACACATGGGATATCTAAGACACCAAGAGTAAGACCCTAAATATGCCTAAAGATATATAAGATAAAATAAATATTTTACAAGATAATTTAAAAAATATATATCAAAAGTACAAAGAGATGAAAGAAATAAAACAAATCCTCCACATGAAAGTAGTCCTCCAAGAACCTATTTTAGGATATAAGAAATGGTTGGGACTACTTAGGAGCTTATGATGAATGATCAAGCTCCTTATTTGGTCTGTCAACCTCCATAAGTAGTCAGTGAATAGCGGAATATTAGAAATAGTATGTTTTCTTAGCCTATGTGCATTTAGGACTAAGAATAACAATAGACTGAGATAAATCTACAAGAATCAAACCTTAGTTCTATAAAATATTAAAATCCTATTACATATGAATGGACATAATAAGTGAACTCAAATAGTGCTAAAATAAACATTGAAAAATACAAAATAATAAAGGAAAAGAAGAGAAAGCACAACAAATTGTTCTTCACAATGAAAACAAAGGAAGCTCACAAGGGCAAGGAGGTGTAACAAAATATTGGAATTCTACAAGATGATGCAAAATACTATCAAGATTGATGGTTATGGCTATCAACTATCTTGGAGAGCTCAAGCTTGCATGAGGCATCACAAATTTTAAATGAAGGAATGAGAATCAATGTTGGAAAAATGAGAGGGAAGCCCAATAATCATTCTAAAAAATGTAAAGGTGATTGTTGGAATTCTAAGCATTGGGTGTATGATGATAAGAAATATTTGGAAGTTGAAAGGTCACTGATAGGTTAGAAAATAGACATATTGTACAACTACATAGTTAGAGAATGGTAGCATACCTACATAGAGATCTATGTGCCATGTTAACATCCAAGTGTAACGTGCCTAGAGACTTCATAGGATGGGGAAAAGTATAATAAAAACATAATAAAGCACATGATAATACACAAAATAGGGTTTAACACATAAAAATACACCACCACACTAGTATTAGGAGCATATAAAAGGCCAAGGTAGAGGGCAATTTGCAGTGTCAAAATTTTTGCTCTAGTGTAATAGTCTAGTGTGCAAGTGGTTTATTTTTGTGTGGAAGTTAGTATTTGACCTTAACTTGAGCTAATATTGACTCCCCATCCCCTAAGGATCTAGATCCATTCTTCACATTTCTTGTTTCTTGGCTTAGGCCAATCCCACATTTGAGGCTCTAAAATTGATTCATAACTACATTTTTCTTAGCATAGATACAAACTTAGACAAATTGTTGAATCAATCAATGGGCTTAATCAAGGCATGTGGAGGGAATCTTGTTGACTTATATATCCTAGAGTAACAAGATTCAATAGGTTTTTATAGCACTATTCTAGCCTATATTATTATAAACAAACAAATTTATAACAAAACAAGACATGTTTGAAACCACATTCCTAGGTTCAAGGTTGTAGATCCAAAGATTAGGGGACCACAAGTGTGATATTGAATCAAAATATAGCACAATTTCTCTCATAATTTGCTAGAACATCCCTAACATAGATCTAATTATTGATTACCAAGGCAAATCAAATCAAAATATTGCTCGTCATTCCAAGAACTAAATAAATATATCTCTTTACCAATTTATTAATATTTATTTATATACACATTTCAACATTTCTTCAAGGCACAACTCTATTATCTAAATTAATTGCTACATTAATGAATTTATTGATTGATTAACCTAGATAAGAGACATGATATTTTCATAGTCCATTCAATAAGAGAATTGTTAGCCTATATACTTTTAAAAGGAACCTATTATTTCATTTCAAAACTAAATAAATAATGTTAAATTTTTACTTTTGTTTATGAAGTGTTTTATATCAATCTAAATTATTTTGTAATATGATGGTATCATAGACACAAGTACAAGTTGATAGCTCTTTGAGTAGGAGCCAACAATTGCTCAAAATATCGATTTAGTCAAAGTCACTCAAGGAATAATCCATATCCCATCCCTTATGGTGTCAAGGGGGCATTACACTCAATAAGACTTGATTGCTAGTGATCTCTTCAAAAGCATTCAATTTCAGCAAACCTAGAGCTCTTTAATTTATATAAATATTCTACAACGTCAAACCTAACAAAAATAAAAACATATTAAAATTTTCAAAATATTTTTTTTAATAATATGAACCAATTACAATAACTTGCTATGAAGCATCAACCCATAGACTCCATACCATTGTTCATTTTATTTGGCACAATTTTTTTCTTATATACTTTAACGAAAATAATTAAAAATTAAAAATTTAATTTCTTTTTAAATATAATATAATTATCTAATAAATAATACTTATTTAATGGTATTATATAATATGTAATAAATTTTAATACCAATTAAAAAATTAAACATAATATACTTATTCAATAAGTCAACAACCGGTAATTTATGTATGGTTGTAGCATGTAGCTAATGTACTCATATCCGACTCTTCATATACATTTGGACATAATGGAAGAGGATTTTTTTTCCGTAGTTATAATTGTAGCTGCTCGATAGATTTGTATGTGAAAGTTGGAATTATAGATTTGTATGTGATATATTTTAATTTTAATACTATTTGATAATTTGATAATTAATTTTAATTTATAATTTTAAGTATTTAAAGATAAATAAGATGTAATCATAGATTTAACATCTATTATATATTCTTATTTTTATATTAAAAAATTATTTTTAAAATTAGTAATTTAAAAAGAAATTAACATCTATTACATATTTTTAATTTTATATTAAAATTTAATTTTAAAAATTAGTAATTTAAAAAGTACAAATAATAATAATAAATCAATGATCCTTAAAAAAAATACTAGCCATGTCTTATAGTAAATTTGGTCAATGTCAAATTAATTATAAAAAAAATTATACTAAAGTGGACTTAATTATATTTATATAACATGTGCTATATTTATATTATATTTTTATATTTTGAGTTATTATATTTAACTTGGAAAGAGAGTACAAAACTATTTAAATACAAGTATGCTTATTTTAAAAAAACATGATTTTTACATATTCTTTCCAATTTTTAATAATAATAAACTATAATATTTTGTGAACCATTAATTTTTTTGAAATCACATAATGATTAATTATATTACTAAATTAAGTAATTAAAAATGATATTTAAAAATAGTAGAAAATTTTTATATAGAATTTTGAAAGTTTAATTTTAAAGACAAATAAGATGTAATTATAGATTTAACATCTATTATATATTTTTATTTTTATATTAAAATTTTATTTTTAAAATTAGTAATTTAAAAATAAATTAACATCTATTATATATTTTAAATTTTATATTAAAATTTTATTTTAAAAATTAGTAATTTAAAAAGAAATTAATAATAAAAATCAAAGAAAAACAAAACGAAGCAGTCGAAGTCACCATGGCCGCTGCTACGTCGCAGGTTCGAATCCCACCGACAAAACCTAAGCAAAGAGCAAGGTCAGTGAACTAGTTCAGTGTAGCCACAAGTTTGAATCTCAACTAGGAAAATACTAGTAGAGGTGGTCAGACAGATTCCGAAAATGAATGTGAAATCAGATTCAGAGGTGACAAGCATATCGACAGAATCCTTACATGATGGCAAAAAAGAAAGAGTAGTCATTTTAGTCGATACCTGTATTGGACTGGTTATATTTATCCCATAAGTTTGTAGTATGGTGGGAACAATGAAGTGGGTTACTACTATCTAAAATAAATTTGTACCATTTTTAAAAAAATATAATAAGTATGGGTTTAAGTATAGCAATCCACAATAAATAGATTTTTTTGGTTAGTTCATTTGGTTTCAATTGTCATTTTAAATAATCTAGGTTGTGGCTTCAATTTCTTATTTATGTGGATGAAGGTTTGTTTCACATCACTCGAGAGGTTATAGGGGGCTCACCATATAAAGTGCTAAGCTTTAGATTGTTGGGCTAAACTTTCAATCCCTCTCGGTTAAAAAGTCAATCTTTACATATAATATGATGCATTGTTATACATATTAGTTGAGATTCGCTCTTCGTTGATATCACTCCTTTTGTTGTCACTCAAGTACCTCTACGGTCACATTTTCAAACAACTTCAAAACTTAGTGGGTCGCAAGGTCAATCCTTATGTAAAAGTTGACACCAAATATAATAGAATGGAAGGTTTTTAATGTTCATACGACTAAATATAGTTTAAGCATAATTAATATAATTCAAATTATTGTTTCTAAATTTGATTGTGTATGAGATTTTTGCATCAACGTTTCGGATCACACTCCGTGATCCATTTTCTTCTCCTCTAGCTCCCTTATCTCTCTTATATCTCGATGATGGTTCACGAAGTGTGATCCGAAACATTGATGAAAAAATATCATACACAATCAAATCCAACAACGATAATTTGAATTAGCAATATGGATTGTGGAAACTTGATATCATTAAATAATTAATATAGTCATTAACTTTCTATGTTGCTAATCTTTTGTCATTTTTTTGATGATGGATTTTCCCCTTTTCACAACTTCTCTTTGAATATATATATTTTTTAAATGCTATAAAAGTACTTGTGTAATTAACCCAAATGTTACTATAAGCTTCATAGTTAAAATAAAGTGTTTATTTTCTCTATTGCCCCTGCAACTCTCACATTTTTGAATGCCTTATGATATCTTTTATGAGCATTTTATTTCTAATTGTTTGTTATGGAATGCATAGGTCATGCTTTATATTTTGTAGTAATTGTTTATTACTGTTTCAGCTTTATTATTTTCATTAATAGAAATAGTTGTGATTGTTGATTATACATTTTATTTATTATATCATGCTAGTTGTAGATGATTTATAATAGATGTGATGATTTGATATCATGCTATGTTTTATGCCACATTGAGATGGATTGTGTTGTTTTGCCTATTAGTATGTGGAGTAGGTACAACTAATATTTGACTTGAGTATGTAGGTACATGGTTATTCCCCAACGCTGGTTATATATTATAGATGGTTGTCTTTGGGTTAAACTTGTGAGTCAAACTCTATCTCACTTGATTCAAGTGTGAAAAAAGTCTTGTGACTCCTTGTGTGAACCTGGATCCAAATTGGTGGTGATTCTAGAGTCTACTTATTGTGCAAACCCATAAAGTGTGTGTATGAGTCTGTTGTGTGTGGTTTGATAGCACACTACATTGCATTTTAATATTTACTTAGAAAGACATGCTTACCATGTTTGTAAAATGTTTAATTATTGAGGTCAAAAAGGCCTACTACACTTATACATCTCTGGTAAAAGAGATTTAATGTTAATTGCCTTCAAAATAGAAATATTTGGTTATATGAATTAATTATTGTTATAAACTTAATTTAATTTTAATTAATTTTTAATTCGTAATTAATTTGGAAAATATTAATTAAATTAAATTAACTTGTAATGTCAATTTTTGGATTAACCTGTGTATGTTTTTCATTTGATGATTCAAATCACATTTAGTGACCCATCATCAAGAAGACGAAAAAATATTATTTTAGCAAAAAAGAAAATAATATAAGAAAAAAAAAAAAAAATAGTAAAAACAAAGAAAAAAAAAAAAAAGATTTTGAAAGAAAAATTAAAAATAGACTTGTATTTTTCTTTTGAGAATTTTGGCTCCAAAACCTTCTTTTTCTCAATGGAAGAAATGAAGATTTGGATGGATGGAAGGAAAGGGAGAATGGAATCTTTGGAAGGAAAAATTCTTGGCTTGGGAAAGGGAGTGTGCTTGATATGTCTACTTCCACCAAAATTATTTTGCATTCCTTAATTGTGTATTGGGAGGTAATTTCCCTCTTGTTTAACCATTTTTTAATTTGATTATAAATAAATTTTCTCCATTGCCATGCCCACACTATATGGCCTCCTTGGTAAAGAATAAAAATTTAAATTTTAGAACATTTAAAATAGTCATGGTCCTTAAAAAAAAAAATTACAAAATCCTATTTTCCCAAGTGTATTTGAAAAGTTTGTAGTTAGGTTGGGAACATATAAGGGTATAATTAGAATTTTTTTATTCTAATTCAAAAATTAAAAAAATTAAAGGGTTTTAGTTGAATTTCTTTAATGATTTTTTATGATTTTTGTGATTGGAAAAGAAGAAGAAATTGCATTTTAGAGAAAATTAAATGATTAATTTTGCAAGTTCATAGTATCCCTAATGTTTTAATATTTTGCATCTTTTCAGTATGTATAAAAATACGTTACATTATTTTTCATGCCATGTCAAGATTAGAAATTTGACATGTTGAGACATAGGATTGGGCATAGAGTAATAAAGGAGTTGATGTCAACATTCACTAGGATACAAAGAGGTCATGTGTATAAATGCGTGGAGAGTTTTTAATTAAAGTGACAACTACATTTCATGGGGTGATAAGCATGATTAAATAAGATATTATATGTCATGATTCATATGTTTATAATGGTCCAATCATGAGCATATTGAGCATGTCATAACATTTGAGAGGATGGTGATTATCATTGGGTATCCCTCCTCCTGGGAGGTAGGAATCATGACCAATGTATACATGGTCATTGTGTCATCATCTTGACACTCCTTATCTTATCCATATGATCTCTTATCCTTTTCTACCTTCATATTTATACTCAACATTTGTTTAGACCACCTACATGTTGAGAGATGGCTAGTTGTTCCTCCTACATGTTGATTGTCAATATATTTCTTGCATTGAGATGTGAATGTGGTAGTTGATAATATCCTTGTGAGGATTTGATTTATTTAATTATGTGTTTTTGTACACATTGAAGGTGTGATAACTCCTGTATATAAATCTTGTGATTGACAAGATCTATTATTATCTATTAGCCTGATTTGAGCTATTTGCACTCTTATAAATATTGATTAGTATGTATGCCATATTTAATATCATCCATTGATTGACATATTTTCCAAATGAGATATTGTATGCATTTTCTAGCATGTGTGTGTTGTCATGCTCTTCTATGTGGGGTGTGTGAATCTATCCAATTTAATTGTATCTTAGGACAATAGAGTGGGCTTGAGGATAAAACATGGTTGGGTGGTGCTAAACCAACCTTGGGGATCAATGAACTTGGAGTATTCTTCTTGGAGAGCAATGTTCATCTGAAAAAGATACTTTATCTAGCTAGTTAGACTTGAGCACATATTCATACCTTTTCACTTCAAATTAGGTCTACTTTTTCTTTTATCTCGTTTCATAGGATTTAAACACATGGCATGATCTTAGTACATGTCTTAGGGGATTTTATCTTTTCCCTTATAGAAAGGTCATTTCATTACATTGTATTATATTGTAATTTGTTTCTCTATGGTAATATAACAATTTTCATTATAGATCTCATTTGTGGAATTTTTTTGGCTATGTTGATATATTGTTTTTTATTGATTAAGCAGAGAAAGGGCCCTGACCCTTATAGAATTAGAACAACAGTCCAGAGACTAGTAGCAAGGAAAAACAACAAAATAGAGGAAGAATGACAAAAAGAGAACCACTTCCCCAAACCCAACCAACCAAAAAGCATCAGCCTATACCAACCGCATCAAACATTATAAACCTATCAAGAATCCTAGAAAGATATAACCAGTCCATATTAACATCCATCCACAAAAAAAGTTATATAAGCATAACCTTAATAAAGTATCCAACAAGTAACCAGAGTTCTTAACAGAGATAAAACTAGAAATACAATAGTCCAAGCAACTATAGCCTGTACCACCAAAACATCTTAGAGAGGAGCAGAAAAACTTCATGACAGCAAGTAAAAAAAGAAGAAGAAACAAGAGCTGAGAATTAAGCATCCTCAATAAGGCTTCACGCCTTCACCAGTTCCTCAATAGAATCTTCAAAGTTATCTTTGGTGTCCATCTTTCCTAAAAAATCAGCCTTGTCGTTATTCACCTTTTTCCTTTGTTGTTTCTTGATTTTTCCTTGTCCTGAGATAGTATCCATTACAAAAAATTTCATTACCGCATCCACAACCCTGCACATATTCTACACAACACTCTCAAGTGCCTAGAACTTGCTGGCATTATCATCCTTCTACATCATTTTTTTCCAAGAAATCCATCCTTTCCTCCAACCTTTCCACTCTAGCAATATCTAAACCTGACATGATATCTTTCAAGTCATCATTACGAGGGTTAGTAATATCCATATCCTTCAGGTCATTAGTAGTAGTTCCTTTTTCCTCGGCCATATCAATGTCCTCAACATCCTGCACATCCTCCTGCTGCATATCCCCTTCCTCCTCCTCTTAGCTAGAATCTTCCATGTCCTCTGACCCCAACACCTCCTCCTCAGGATACCCACCATTTCCCAAACTGTCTAACACATAATCCTTAGAGGAGGAAGCCTTTTCCTCCCTGGCCACCTTCTTCCCCTTATTATCTAGAGACCCTTCCACATTCTTTTCTTTCAAACTTTTTGATTTTTTATTATTATCAAACCCCTTCGATGTAGCCAAAGCAAGGCAAGTTGATATTTGACCCACCAGGGTGGAACATTCACCTGGCTATTATCATTATCATCCAATATAGTTATAGTGTTAGGGTCAGCCCCCAACTCACGACTCAACATTTTTCTCTTCTTATTCACAGCAGGAGCAATAGGAGCCACACTACATTTTTTCAAAGTAATTTTAAGGAGAGCCGACCAAGAGGGGTCCATAGAATTAGGGGAGGCATTAGCAAAATCTTTGGTCGAGGAGTGGGGACAGCTTTCTATAAGCTCAATTTTAACAAAACTTTTGGGAGTAAGATTTTCAATCAAATTTTGAAAAAAAATTATTTGTGGAGTGGTAGCCAAGACATATTTGCATATGGCATGAATCAAACCCTGGTGTAAAGGAGGGTTAGCGCCATTGGTAAGGCTTTGGCTCAGGGAGGAAAAGAGGAAAAAAGGTAAATTTATTTTCTCAAGGTGTCAGATATGGTTCAGAATAGGGAAGTGATAATCGTGGATAGAATGAAAATGACCTTCTAACATAAAGTATTTCATGACAAAGAAGTAAACATTATGGTAAGGTGGAGGAAGCAAAACCCTAGAGTAACCATTTTGAAATCTCTGAGCTTTTTCTTTAGCTTCAAAAACTTATCAATATAAGTTTGATATTTTTCGGTGCTTACCTTAGCAATCTTCTTCACTTCATATGTAAGCCACGTCGCTTTGGCTATGAGCTTAGCATCAACAGTAAAATAGAGACCACCCAGCTCAACTTCCCCATCTTTCT
The DNA here is from genome assembly GCA_007258455.2 of Sequoia sempervirens. Classification (NCBI taxonomy): domain Eukaryota; kingdom Viridiplantae; phylum Streptophyta; class Pinopsida; order Cupressales; family Cupressaceae; genus Sequoia; species Sequoia sempervirens. The sequence continues at coordinate 147,929,839 of VDFB02000013.1, read as the reverse complement.
AAGAATTCACAAACTTGTAGTTGAGTTGTTCGCTATAACCCTCCATGGTCACAACGTATGGAGTAAACCCAACTCGCTCAAACCTTAAAGCCCTGCATTCTTTTTCAGGGAGTCATACTTACTCGACTCCATCCTCTTTCTAGGGCCTCCCATGGTATTTTCCTTGGTAGAATAATCCTTAGGAAGGAGTAAATACTCCACTCTTCAGCCTTCCTCGTTCACGATAGTAGCAATAGGTAATTCAAAAACTTCAATTTTGATAGAGACTTGGTGGTTTTTCATTTGTTATAAGAATAACGGCTTGAAACTTCTGGTAGTTTGTTTAAAATAATCAATCTGAATGCAAGGCCAATTCTCATATTTTTGAATCCTTCCATTAAAAGAAATGATAGCTTCACCACCTTTTCAAGTCATGATTACTCTTTTTTTATTACCCACCTTCACATCGGCGATAACACATCTCAAAAAAAAATTCTCAATGCAATCGCAATATTTTTAGAGGTGTGAGTAATAATCACTATAACCACTTTCACATCTTTCTTATTAACACACGAGGTTTCCAAATCGATGTGTCCTTTCCTCCCCTTTCTTTTTAAACCTTTAAGATTTAGCGTACACTACCTTTAATTATGTACCTCCCAATCCATCTTATCAACTTGCCCAATTTCCACATAATAAAGACGACGACCAATGTGACAGCTAGACAACACTATGAGCTTCTTTTTTTAATTATTATCATTTTATCCATGATAAATTAAATCCCCCAATCTATCCTTAGAAATTATTTCCTTAATTTGGTTTGATAAATTGGAAAAGTTCCAATATTTCAACACCTCCTACCTCAAACCAAAATTTTCCATGGCATCGACATCCCTGTTGCCTTCCCTATAAGTATGGCTTATCTTGCAACTTTGGAAATATTGTAACATATTTTTGCAGTCATCCAATAAATATTTTAGCTCCCAAGGAACCTCAACCTTATTGTTTAAATAATCAATTATTAGCTTGGAGTCACCTTCCAAAATCACTTTAGTGTAGCCATTAACTTTTAGATAACATATTCCTATCCATATTGCATAAGCCTTAGCCAAATTATGTGTTGTTATTCCTAGACCCTTGCTATATCCAGGCACATAGATTCCTTGATGATTTCTAACAATTCCACCTACCCTCGCTAGGCCTGGATTCCCTTTCGAACACCCATCAAAGTTGCATTTAATCCACCCTGGGTCTGGGGGAATCCAAATGGTGCTTTTCCTAATTAGTTGTTTAGCCCAGTTAACATTATTAAGATCATGAGATATTCCCCATTGTGTCTTGATTCTAATCTCTTGAAATGAAGGCCTCTTCTTTGGCAGAGCATACTTACAACTTTCTATGTTTTCTTGAATTTGTTTCCTGATAGAAATACATAGCCCTTTACTACTTTTAGCTATATCTCTAAAGACTCTATTATTCCTCTATTTCCAAAAACCCATGGTGATTAACGGGGAGACTTGTCTCCAGAGGTCAATAATTATATTGTGAGAATAGGGGAATATACTGCAACAATTAGAAAACATTTTTATAGAAGGAGGGAAGACCCAATCAATCATCATATTCTTTAAGAAAAAATCCCAAACTCTTGAGCATAAGAACATTGAAACAGAAAATGCATAATGGTTTATTCCTCTTCATTACAAACGTAACACTTATTTACTAGATACCATCCCCTTTTCTTAAGATTTTCAATTGTTAGTATCTTTCCATGCATCACTGTCCACCAGAAACAATTAATCTTGGGAATTAGGTTCTTGTTCCACACCATATTCCAGTGAAAGACCCCTAATTGGAGTGGTTGTGTATCCATAGTCTCATAAGCATACTTAACTGAAAATCTCTTAGAAGCATTTTTTATCCAAATCCACTCATCATTCCTATTCATTGAGAATAGATTACGATCCCCAATCTGTCGCAAGAGGGAGTCTAAAGCAGCATCCTAATTCAGCTGTCTGCTACCCCTAAGAACAACATTATTCAAATAGTTCCTAAATTCAATCCATTTTGGTCTCAAACCTTCCCAATTTAAATAATTAGAGACCTTTCCAATACTTCTCTCCAATTTGATTATGATTTGTTGGAGGTTGTCACTAGCAAACGAGGGAGCACAAGTAGACCAAGCTTCCTCCCAAAATTCAGTTATGATCCCATTTTCAATTCTCAATTTTGCTCCTTTTGTTAGAGTGCTTCTAACCTTTAATAGGTTATTCCAAAAGAAAAAACCATAGGGAAGATCCTTTTTCCTGAGGAAACAACATATGTCCTTATTACCCAAGTACTTAGCCCGTAGAATCTGTACCTAATCCTTTTCTCCTTCCAGAAGAAACCAACCCATTTTTTCCACAAGAGCTTTATTGAACATCTTTATTCTTATTATACCCAATCCTCCTTCTCTCTTCGGAGTGAAAATAATTTTCCATATAATAAGCACCATTATTTTCCTCTCTTCCACATCGGACCATAAGAACCTCCTTTGAATCATTTCAATTTTCTTAGCAATATAGGCAAGAATGTTGAAAAGAGAGAGATAATAGGCAGGTATGTTTTGTAACGAAGCTTTTAAGAGCTGAACTTTCCCAACAAAACTTAGCAATTTACCTTTCCACCCAGCCAACTTCTTCTGAATCTTTTCCACAATATAATTCTAGTAATTAATATTAGGTTTTCTTGAGATTAACAGTAAGCCAAGGTAGGTAGCAGGAAAATTATCCTCCTGGCATCCTAAAATATTTATAACTTTCTCTTTAACAATCCGGCTGGTATTGAAAAAATAAATTTTACTTTTCTGGTAATTGATAAATTGGCCAGAAACTTTAACATATTTATCAAGGATCGCTTTCCATTGTTTCACTTCTAAATTAGAGGCCTCCCCCAAGAGGATAGTGTCATCAAAAATTGTTGATGTGAAGCAAGGGGAAGGGATGAAGCAGCACAAAAACATTTTAGTGCCTTATTTGCAAGTTGTTTCTAGATATTGCGGCCCAAAGCTTCAACAACAATGACAAACAAGGAGACAAAGGGTCACCTTGTCTCAGGCCACAACCAAAAGAGAAGAAGCCTTGTGGTACCCCATTAATCAAGATAGAATACTTAGGATTAATGACACAAGATCTAATTAAGTTGAGAAATTTACCTTTGAATCCAAATTTTTCAAGGATAGCAAATAGAAAATTCCAAGAGACCCAATCATATGCTTTAGAAATATCTAGTTTCAAAGCCATACACTTTTTTTACTAAGATCCATAGAATGTAACATCTCATTAGTGTAGATAGCTGCATCCAATATTTTTCTTCCCTGAACAAACCCCTTCAAGTTAACAACAATCAATTTATTCAAGACTAATTTTAGTCTATTAACCATAATCTTAGAGCACATATTATAGGTGGTGCTACACAAACTGATAGGTCTATAGTCATTCATAGAAGCAGCCTAATTAGTCTTAGGGATAAGCTCAATAAAGGTGGTGTTCATCTGATTTAAAATCCTTCCCAATTTAAAGAAATCCATGACCACATTGAACATGTCAAATGAGACAATGTCCCAATAAACCTGGAAAAATCTTGGAGGAAAGCCATCCGACCCTGGTGCTTTAAAAGTACCAAAGGAGAAAACAACCTCCTTAACTTCACTCGTAGAAACAAATTTATACATTTCTTTTAAATCCTGTTTTGTGATAACATTAGGAATCAACTACAATAATTCATCCAACTCAAAATTATCAACCATTGGAAATTTAGAAAAATTTGAGAAAAAGGAAACAACCTCCTTAGCAATGTCATCCTCTCTATCAAGTCTTGTCCCATTAGGGGTAACTAAAAATCTAATCTTGTTTCTACCTCTATATTTTAAGGTAGACTGATGAAAAAAAATTGTATTTTTTTCCCTTCCCTCAACCATTGGATCCTTGATTTTTGTTTCTAGAAAATTTCTTCCTTTTTATTTATTTTAAACCATTGACATCTAAGATCCCTTTTCTTGATTACAGGCCTCATCATCCATAATTCCCAACTCCATCAAATATTGAATCTCCTTTAGTTTTAAGCTTAAATATTTTTTGGTGGTAAAAATATTCCCAAATGAATACTTATTCCAACCTTTAACATTCTCTTTGACCTTTTTTAGCTTTTGAGCTAATCTATACATGGGAGTACCATCACAAGGAGCCTTCCACCACTCTTCAACCAGGGATTTGAAGTCTGGATGAAGAGACAACATAATTTTATATCTGAAAGGAAAGGGTCCTTTAACAATTTTATCTTCTCACCCAAGGAGGAGAGCACTATGATCAGAGCCTATTCTGGGGAAAGCAATAAGAGTGAGATTTTGCAAAATATTCCAATTGGAGGAAACAAGAAATATGTCTAGCTTAACCTAGATTAAATGACAACCCTGTCTCCTAGAGAACCATTCAAAGGAATGTCCATTAACGCCACAGAGTTAAGAAAGCCTGATAAGTTCATCATGCTATTTGAGAAGTCAATAAGACCTCCACTATTTTCTGAAGGATACAAAGGGGAATTAAAATCCCCACCAAACATACAAAACTCTTCCTTTCTATTGATAATGATACCCTCCAGCAGGTTCCATAGGTCAAGCCTATCCAGTCTTGAGTTAGGACCATAAATATTGTTGATATATTGTTGTACATATGCGTTTATCCATAATTTCAACATGATATCAAAGTTTTGAATTAGTGAACCCTGATCCCCTTCTTGATTTTTTAGTTTTTCATATGGTATTAGGAAGCCTTCTAGAGTAAAATGGACCTAATGATTACATTCAAAAGGTGTCAAAACCTTAAGATCACCTATCCAAATGCTAAAAGTAGAGATTAAAAATTTTCAAGGCATTTTCGTTTAGGGTTCCAAATTTTAGAAGGAAAATTATGTACAATCATACATCATTGTGTAGGATATAACAATCTCAATTTTTTTTACAACTTCTAGTTTTCATTTGGTGATGTGTGCTCATTTTTTTGGCTATTTTTCTTGTTTTCTAATAATTTATGGCCTACGGTGGCATAACTTAAAATATTTTGGAATATTTTAGAAATTTTATGTTGTATTTAGGTTGGATGGTAGCTTGACACTCTCTAGCAATAATTTTAAAATTTCTAGTCTTTTTAAATCAAGTGATAAGATTTTTCTTACTAGTCAAAAACTTCAAGGTTTTTTCACTACACACTATTTTTTAAATAGATGATGGTTTTAAAATCAGTTCCCTTTGAGAATGACAACCTACATGCTACCCTTACAGTGGCTAGTCATTACCATTCAACTGTAGATTACATTATTTTTTCACCTTTAGACATTTTTTTCTAAAATTTTATTTTTCCTAGTACCCTCAAACTTTCAATTCTTTTGTTAATCAGCTGAAAATAGTTTCTTTGGCATCATTTTATTTTTTGACATACAAAAATATGGTATAATCTCATAGAATGATGCATTCATTAGTATAAAAATTTCTCCCTGTTGTGCTACTGGTTCGTGAATGTTACATAGCATAAGGTGGGCCTCAACCCTTTTTTTGAGTGCAAAAAGAAAAGGAGACTAACATCATGGTTGAAATGCAGTGTCATTTTGTACATCCTCAACCTCGTCATTCTAACAACCTCTAAGTGTTATTCTAGTGTAGAAAATTGTACTTTACATTTTCACACTTTGTTTGGGCCCTCTTAATTAAATCGGACTTAATTGTGCCTTAATAAGCTCTATTTTACATCTATAAGCCTAATAAATTACATTTTCTAAAAGGGAAACCTAACAACAATTAATGCCAACACATAACACTTTACCTTGAGCAATGTGTGTTCCAGGAATAGGGACCTGGGACCTACTCGCCCATGGGTGAATGGGTCCACCCTAGGCCTTTGAACTTGAATTTAAATTATGATTTTGGCAGTATTTTGATGTCTCTAAATTCAAATTCTGATGTCGGATTGTAATGTTTATTTTTTGGGAAATTAAGGATACATACCTATATATACAAGGTTATTTCATCATTTCAAATCCTAGAATTTTTATGAGACTTCATAAGAGATAAGTTTATGATCAAGGGAATTCAAGAGCAGATTTATCAAGTATTTGTTGCAACAATCAAGATCTCAAGCATCATGTCAAAGTCTTAAGCATCATGCATATTTTTGGAGCTAACATTGTGATGTAGGTTTCAAAGATCAAGTCAAAGCATTCAAGTCATATTTCAAGCATCAAGATCCACATCCATTGAATCCATTTCATGCAAGATCAAGATCAATATTGTAGAATTCCAAAGGTTTATTCAATGGTTTGGTGAGTTTCAACATTGCATTGTTCATTCATCATTCCTTTTCACATTTCATTATTTCAATTCAAGGTTTAATTATCCAAACGAGGTTTGACCAAGGTAAACCTCCATTCACCAAAAACAAACAATTTTTCCTCTTGTGTTTGTGTTGTAGATCTTCAGTTGAAGAAGGATTGAGGATCTCTTGAAGAGAAAGATTGAAAGAGTTTCCAAAGTTGTCATCAAGCCACGAAAACTCACCTACAAATATGATTTCTAACTTTTTGACACTGCAACCTGAATCAAACGAAAGCTACATATTGACATCAAAGAGTTGGTTGAAAACCCTAAGCAGAGACCCATTCGCCCATGGGCGAATGAGTCCCAATCAGCCTCCCAAAAATACCTTTTAGTGATTGGTACACAGTGTTCTATCTATCTTAGATTTGTAGAATTTTTTTTGTTTCTGTCAGTATCGACCTTTAAATTGTTGTTTCAAGTTTGAATTGACATAATTGCGATGATTTACTATTTTTTAGTTTTTCTCGCAAAAGTATTATTCAGGCTAAAACCCTCGTCCTCAAGCATAAGGAAATCAATAGATTCCCTCATTGAGTAAACTCACCTAAGGGTTGTAATTCAACTCTTTATGGGGATCTTATTTCCTAATGAAATAGTGAGAAATAGGTCCATCATACCCCCTTTATTATCATTCCATATTTATCCCAAAAACCTTATTTCCCTTTATTTCATTTTGGTGAACTCGATGTTGTACAACAAAATTCTAAAATTTGGAGTCTATTTCAACCCTATATCTAGGATTTGCATTACTTTGTATTACATTGCATTGATTTGCATCTTATTTAGAGTTGTTAACTTGCATTAGTTTGCATCTCATTTAGGGTTTTAGATTTGCATTTTTTCATTCTTTAAAATCTAAAAAATTCAAAAATCTCATTCAATTTTGCAGAGTGTTTACATAACATTGCATGATCAATCACTTAAATCATAAAATTGAATCAAAATTGCATCTAAATTAGGTCTTTTTGCTTGTCATTTAGCATCATTTCATACTTGCATTTAGATCTGATTTTCCAGAAATCTGAATCTGTACTACCTATTTGCAGCCAGAATCTGGAAACATAAACATCAACTCAGGAATTTGTAATTTAATTTTTTTAAACCCTGACACAAGACCCATTTTCCCATGGGAGAATAAGTCCTTGATCAGGCTTCATTCTGAATTTTTGGGCATTAAAAACCCCCAGTCTACATTTTATGTTTTTGTATTTAGGTTCCTGTGTTAGTTTCTAGAATTGTTGTTTTCTGAAATTATTCACATTAAGGTTAAATTGATCAAATTTAGTGCAATGTTTAAATTAAAATTTGCATTTAAAAAATACATCATTTTCAGGTTTTTAGTATTATTATCTTGTTTAAAATTTGAAAATTTCTCTCTTTTTACATACTTGCATTGCACTTTATATTATAGGTTGTTTGATTGCATTTACATAGAGCTTACTCACCATTTTGGGTGGACCTTAGGTTTGGTGAAACTTGTATGAGCTTCACAACCTAGTGTCCTATTTCCAATACTGTCGTGAGACATAGTTTGAAACTCATGTCACCTCATGATACATCACTCGTTGTGGATCTTGGGTTCTCCAACTCTTTCACTCATAGTGTTGACACTAGTTGATAGGGAGTGGGGTTAGAGGAATCAATACCGATTCCTGCCTAGGCCTTTCTTCATAAGACCTTATTGGTGCTTGTCTTCACCAATCTAACCAATAGGCCCTTCCTCATGGCTAGGTGCCCCTGGTTTGTCTGACCAACCCCTCTTCTATCAATAAGTTGTCCTTCTACCAAGCCAACCTTGGTGCTTGCCATATACTCTCCATTGGCCCTTACTCTCCCTTAAAGACCAAATAACCTCAACCTTATGCTAGGTTCTTGCAGGGGTGTGAGGTGCTGTAAGGCTTCAAATGATCAACTAGGGTTCTTAAAAAACCACAAGGTTCCAACTTTCCATCTCTTTCACACTATTCCTTTCCTAGGGTTTGAAATGGGCTACAAGCCCTAAGCCCCAATTAGGCCTCTGAACAGAGATCAAATTCCTTTTCCTTCTAAACCCACCAAAGTCTTAGGTTATTTTGTTAAGAATTAGTGTTTCTCATTCCTACACCTCAAATATTTTTATGATTTTATCCTTGTATAGGCCGTACACTGTCCTTATACAAGAATGGTCAAGAACCCTAGGGTTTTAAACTACTCAAAGTTGTTTTTAGACTGTCAAAAAGTTCTCCTACTAAATGAATTGACAAACCCTCTTCCTGATCACCATGCTTAGTCAATACCTCCCCCTAAATTCTCCAAAAATAATCTCTCCAAGATCTCGTTTCCCCTGCAAGTTATGGACCTTTTACTTCAAGTCTGCCCCAACTGGACCTGCACTGGCTCGCCTATGGAATCATCATGCTGGCAGCTTCTACACTCAAACAAAACCTATAAACTACCATATTTACAAAGAGGTATCCTAGACAAAAATCCCAAAAGGCCGTACAATTTGTACGGTGGGAAGGTGGTCTAGGACTCCATACTTCCAGAACTGCCTGTTACAGGCCTGAAAATGACAGTGGACAAACTATGTACAAATAAAAGAAGAAAAAGATTTACAAAGATAAATGTAAGGCACACCAAGCTTGAAAAAAGTTGACACTACATGCTACAAACAAGATAACAGTATTTTTATTCCATTAAAGCTCAAGATGAATGCAAAGAACAGGAAAAACTGTCTTTTGAACGTTGTTTCCTTCAATTTACAAAAATGTCACTCAACAATAAAATCTCTAACCCTACCTCAGGGTCAATTCATGCCTTAAATAGGCTTCCCAAGCAGTTGATCTTCATGGGTCGAGCCTTTTAGATGACCTAAAACAAACTTTATAAAACCCACTGTGTTTTGCAAACTTTGGCAACTTTTTACCATTCATCAAAATGATGTTGTAAAACTTTTTTTGCACTTGTCAAATTCTTTCCCAAAGTTCAAAATCAGCCCTAAACACCCAACACAATGGTCAACATAACCTTAAGAAAAGAAAAACCAAAACAAAGATAAGAACTTCAAACAAAACTTCAATAAACCAAGTATTTTTCCAATCCTTGAACTTTGCCAAGTGCTCCTACACCACTAGTCAACCCACTATGGACCATGCCCTTGAAACTTCATTTCCTATGGCATCCTTACCAAAAAAAAATGTTACTAATGTTGAATCAATGGTTGCTAATGTCCCTCAAGAGAACCTACAACAATTGGATGAAGAATTAGACAAATTATAAACTTTGTGAGTTTTGAATACATTGTTGGTATTGTGATTCTTGTCATAGAAAACATGAGGAAAATGCTTAAATATGAACAAGGAATATAAATTTTGTGTAGTCTCTCTTACATCATTAATCGTCACATGAAAAATTATCCTATAAACCCTTTGGTCAACTTCATTGAAGTTCAACCTCATAAGGGACTAACCAATATGTCCCTTGACATTGCTTTCTCACAAAAGACATACTTAAACATGCACCCAATGGTCCTCTTTACATTTCCAGAAAAAATCAATGACAATCCTACTAATGGGATATTAATTGATCCTGTATGTGTAAAGAATGCAATAACTGAAGAATTTTTATTTGTGCATGAACTTTATCAAGATACTTATGAACAATCAAAAGCATGGATCAAAACACATAATGGTTTTTCTTTCCCTATGATAGGTTCAATAACTCTTCCTTTACAAGTTGGACTGAAAATATTGAATGCCTCATTCTCCATCATCCCAATGTCATATCAATTTCGTGTGAAGTTAGGCTACCCATGGCTTCACTCCATGAATGTTGTCCTGTCAGTAGTACATAAATGCTTAAAGTTTCCATTTGGAAAAGATATCTTTACTGTGCACCATAGTGGCTTTAATCATGTGTCTTCCCATGGGAATTTCCCATTGGATTTCTTTTGGCCCGAACCTATGGAACCTATTAGGCCTTGTGAGGAATTATTTTTCAGATCTTATCAAAATTTTAAGGCAAAGCACATAGTAGAATTATCCCTTAGCAATATGCCTCAACCCGTGATTGAGCCTCCTATCCTTGATAAGACAATGACTGAAAAAAAAGCCCTTCCAAGTAACCAAGACCAAACCACAACAAATCCTCCACCTATTTCCTATAAGAGACCACAAGATAACCAAATAAGTCATTTTGTGCCTCCTTAAATCAAACAAGTTTATAAAGTTAAAGAGAAAGTGGTTGAACAACCTCCCATGGTTCCTTTCATTCCTCCCTTGCAAGAAGAAAAGAAACCTATGGTTGATAAAGCTGCTCCTACACAATCGCAACTTGAAAAATGGACAAAAAGAAACTGAAATGCTAGAGAGCGTAGATGTAGACATGGTGTTATTGCTCATCTGATACAAGGAAAACATGAATCAAAAACTAAAGATCAAACAACAATTCAAGCAATACATGATGATTCTCCACCTTCATTGAAACAAGAAAATCTTATATCTCGACCACAACAAGAATAAGAACCTTCCATGGATATTATCATTAGACCTCCTCTTATGATTAACTTGGATGATGATGATGAAACTACTAAAATTGATGAGGAATCAAGTATAATGAGCTGAATTTATTATTTTACTCTTCCATGAACTTCAATAATAACTGTGATGATCCTCCTAAAATGAGTGACTCAACGTGTGTTGAACCTGGTGATGTTCCTAGTACAACACTTGTTGTTGTCCCTTTGGCTAGTTATCCACCTTTGGCATATGATGAACAAGATTGGGATGCTGACGACCTACCATAGGTTGACTCGCATGTACCTTACTAGTTTTTTCTTTCTTTTCTTTTCATGTTCTTTTAGTATGATTGCATGTGCGTGATGTGATCCCCCTTATCGTTCTATTTGACATGACTTTATGTTCATTCCTCTATTTGTACCTACATTCTTCTATATGTATTAAACTTTTATCTTTTTCTTTTTTCTTGTGTTTTCCTTTTGTGGATTACATAAGGCATTGAGACATTTAGGTCTCTTTCAGGTTGACCCAAAAATATTTTCTTTGTTTTCGCTCTCTATGTGTTATTCTTCCAATTCTACGAGTATTTGGTGAATGATGACGGTTTTGAGCTCGATAATATCACTGTAGTAAAGACATGCACTAACCCTGAATCCGTGGATCCCTTGTGTGTTATTTTGGGATTTCATTTTGGGGGAAACCCCTTTTCATGACACAACTTCATTTGGAAATATATGCTTGACATAGGGCTTTCCAAATAAGCTCTCATATCTTCTTTAGTGTCAGCATTTATCATTTGCTGCTTTAAAGTAATTGTTCATAGCATGGTGTTTATCAATTTCTTTAAAGTGGGGGCATACATTGGCATTATCATTTTTTACTATAATTCATGTTTCTTAGTGCGGTCTTTTTACTTCATACAATGTGTCTTCTTCTTGGTGGTGTCATTGGGATTGATGTCCTCCAAGATTGTGACCTTTTTGACCATATGGCATTCCTCTTAGTGGTGATGCTATGCATTGCATTCCCTAAGTTGTGAATCTTTTATCCTCAACTTTTCCTCTCTTGGAGACATTAGGCACGATGTTCCCTAAGAGGATATCTTACATGAACTAAGCAAAACCCTTTGAACATGTCTTATCCTATTTGCATTTTTTTCATAAGTGTTTAGCATAATGTAGCTTCTAACCTTATGAAGCTCGAGGTTAAAACCTTTTTCATGGCACCAAGCATAACACGCCTTGCTTTCCAGTGGGTACATGTTTGTTCACAAGTGCTTAGCATAACACAACATGCTAAGCCTTATGAAGCTCAAAGTTCATAGTGTGTGGCACCTTATCAATGTTATCAGGATGTATAACTTTGGTATGGTTAGTTCAATTGGATTCTAATAACACTCTCTCATTGGCCACTTTTTGGGGGCTTAACTAGTTGACAGTGGATTTCACTAGCCCATGTGAGCGCATTTGGTTTGCATATTCGACAATAGGTTTCACTTATAAACATTTTTGGACAAACAACTAAGGATTGATCCACATCGAGTTGGATGAATAGTCGAGGCTTGATCCACCCCTTTCTTTTTCTTTTTAACTTTCTTTTAGTCTTTGACATTGTATGTTTGTGTATCTTGTCTTGTTGGTGTATATCATACATCTTGTGTGTGTTACTTTGTGCTTATGTTGGTTTTCCATGGGATCTTGATCTTGGGGGCTTGGCCACATCCTTGATCTTTGTCATCCTATCTCACTAAAATTTGTACACTTGGACCCCCTCTTGGTGCATATTTGTCTACTTTAGTGTGAGTTTGATGCAAGGTCATCCTCTCACTAAAGTGGGGGCTAAATGAAGTGTAGAAAAATGTACTCCTTTACATTTTCACACTTTGTTTGGGCCCTCTTAATTAAATTGGACTTAATTGTGCCTTAATAATCCCTATTTTACATCTATAAGCCTAATAAATTACATTTTCTAAAAGTGAAACCCAACAACAATTAATGCCAACACATAACACTTTACCTTGAGCAATGTGCATTCCAGGAATAGGGACCTAGGACCCATTTTCCCATGGGAAAATGGATCCAGCCTAGGCCTTTGAACCTGAATTTAAATTATGTTTTTAGTGGTATTTTAATGTCTCTAAATTCAAATTATGATGTCGGCTTGTAATGTTTAATTTTTGAGAGATTAAGGATACATACCTATAAATACAAGGTTATTTCATCATTTCAAATCCTAGAATTTTTATGAGACTTCATAAGAGCTAATTTTATGATCAAGGGAATTCAAGAGAAAATTTATCAAGTATTTGTTGCGGCAATCAAGATCTCAAGCATCATGTCAAATTCTTAAGCATCATGCATTTTTTTGGAGCTAACATTGTGATGTAGATTTCAAAAATCAATTCAAAGCATTCAAGTCATATTTCAACATCTATCAAAGCCATTTCATGTAAGATCAAGATCAATATTATAGACTTCAAAAGGTTTATTAATGGTTTGATGAGTTGTAACATTGCATTGTTCATTCATCATTCATTTTCACATTTCATTATTTCAATTTAAGGTTTAATTACCCAAATGGGGTTTGACCAAGGAAAACACCTATTCACCAAAAAAAACTATTTTTCCTCTTGTGTTTGTTTTGTAGATCTTAGGTTGAAGAAAGATTGAAGATCTCTTGAAGAACAAGATTGGAAAAGTTGTCAAATTTGCAAAAGTTGTCAAAGTTGTCATCAAGCCACTGAAACTCACTTATATATCTGATTTTTGACTTTCTGATATTGCAACTGAGATCAAACAAAAGCTACAAATTGACATCAGAGGCTCCTGAAAGTTGTTTGAAAACCCTGAGTAGAGACCCATTTTCCCATGGGAGAATGAGTCCCAGTTAGCCTCCCAAAACTTCCTTTTGGTGTCTAGTACATAGTGTTATATCCTTCTTAGATCTATAGAAATTTTTTTGTTTATGTTAGTATTGACCTTTAAATTATTTTTTCAAGTTTGAATTGGCATGATTGAGTTGATTTAATATTTTTTATTTTTTCTCCCAAAAGTGTTGTTTAGGCTAAAACCCTCATCCTAGCATAAGGAAATAAGTAGATTCCCTCATTGAGTTGACTCACCTAAGGGTTTTAAGTCAATTCTTTGTGTGGATCTCATTTCCTAATGAAATAGTGAGAAATAGGTCCATCATACCCCCTTTATTATCATTCCATATTTATCCCAAAAACCCTATTTCCTTTTATTTAAATTCTATTGGCCAAGAGAATGAGTTAGCATTTAGTGGGCCCAATTATAGTTGAAGTAAAATGGGGATTGTAACATCTAAGACACTTGGCAACATTGTGCAAAATTATGGCATAAGCTATTCTCCCTACAAAAATGCATGTCTTAGATATGATAACATAATGCCCCATCTCACATACGATGGTATCATTACAAGATAAGATTGACAGACGAACATCTAGGTGTGTTGATGGATGGAAGTTTAGGTGTGTGTCATTTTGAGTGTTGTCACCTATCCTCATACACCAAAAAAATGTGGTATGCAGACATGTTTTAAAATTATGTGTTTTGAAAAGCAAAAAATCTTGTCATTTTCTCCATTCGTATTTTGTTGAAAGATGGGAAGCTCAAAAGGGAATTGCAAGCATTTTGAGGAAGAAGAAAAGCAACCATTCTCCCTACCAAAATGCATGTGATAGGCATAAGGAGGTAGAAGGTATGTATATTTTCTAGAAATATATGTCGTTTTTCCATCCTACGTAGTGACTGTGAAGAATTGAATGGGTATTCATTGTGAAAAGGGGTTCTTGTTTATAGTTAGTGGGTTTTACGACATGTTTTGTGTTTTGAAAGCCAAAAAATCTTCCCATTTTCAACATTTCAGTGAAGAATTCAATGGGTATTCATTGCAAAAATGGGTTTTTGTTTATAGTCAGTGGGTTTTGTGGCATGTTTTAAAATTATGCACTTTGAAAACCAAAAAAGATTGTCATTTTTGGCATTGGTATTTTGCTGAAAGCTGTGGAGCTCAGAAGGAAGTTGCAAGCATTTGGAGGAATAAGCAGAGTGGCCATTCTCCCTACCAAAATGGATGTGAGGTGCAGATAGGTATCAAGTATGTATATCTACTAAAAATATATACCGTTTTGTCATCTTGTGTAGGGACTGTGAAGAATTGAATGTGTTTTCATTGCAAAATAGGGTATTCATTGATATTCATAGGGGTTTCCAAGGGTTTTCATTGCAAAAATGGGTTTTATTTAGTTTTGTTGTATAGAGGGTTTTACAATAGTGTGTGGATTGCAAGTTTCATAAATCATCTACTCACAACCCACTGTGTTTTCCATCCTATAATTATTTTGTGAATTTATTTTTTCGATCATATGAAGAAATTAAAATGCAATTTTTACTCTATCTAAGACTTATAAATTTTGAAGGTGTCTTTAATTACATTTGCACTCTCTAAATAATAAAAAAATTTAAAGACATTCACATTGTAAATAAAATTGCAGGTTGGAAAACACTAGGTGTTATAAAAACCGGCAACCCACATACTATTTTAAAACCCTAAACACCTAACAACCCAATTGGTTAGTCGCTAGTCACCTCAATTTGGTTTGTTTTATGAATTTCTTGAAAACCTTTTATTTTATAGAAAGTAAGAATGTAATAATATTGGAAAACACTGGGTGTTATAAAACCTGTAACCCACATACTGTTGTAAAACCCTAAACACGTAACAACCCAATTGGTTAGTCACCTCACACCTCAATTTGGTCAGTTTTATGTAACCCCCACTTGCAACTCCTCCCCATGCTCTCCACCCTTTAGCTTTGAACCTACAGAATGAAATAACTGATAACCCACATTGTGTTTTCCAACTTGCAATTATATTATGCATTTATATTTCAATCATATGAAGAAATTGAAATGTGATTTTTACTCTAACTAACAGTTGTTATAAATTTTGAAGGTGAAATTCATTACACTCTTACTACCTAGAAAACAAAAGGTTCTCAAGACATTCATACTGTCAATAAAATTATAGGTTGGAAAACAGTCGGTGACTAACCAAATTGAGCTAAGGGGTGACTAACCAATTGGGTTGTTACAGTGTAAATAACAAAAGGTTTTCATTACATTCATATTGCTTTGTAGAATTGTAGGTTACAAAATATTTGGTGTTATGAAACCTGCAACCAACATACTATTGTAAAACCCTCTACATATAGTAGCCCAATTGGTTAGTCACCCCTTAGCTCAATTTGGTTAGTTTTATGTATCCTGCACCTGCAACTCCTCCCCGTGCTCTCCACCCTTGACCTTTGAACAAGCACAATGAAATAACACAACCCACTGTGTTTTCCAAGCTACAATTTCATTTATAAATAATATGTCATTAAAAAACAATAGTTGATACGACTTAGATCACAAATTTACTCACATTCTACACCAAAAAGTGATGGCTTGTTGTGGAAGAAACCACAAATCACAATATGGGATGAAAAACTACTACCCACAATGATGATTGAACATTGAGAATGCGGGAAACACTAGTTGACGATGTTGTTTACGCCATGTTTTCATCACCAAATTGTTTCCTTTCGTCTGCCAAATTCATCATTTTATCCTCCATCTTGGTGGGCGCGCACTATATTGTTCCATCATGTTATGTATGTTACTATGCATGTTTTAATGTGTTTTTCTATGTTATGATGCCTCTAACATATGTTCTTGTAGAGAGAATAGTCATGTGCCCATATGTATGGTAATGGTTTTATTATAAGAAATACGATCTTTCCAAACATGTCTTGATTAACATGCACATAATATAATGGGGCAACCTTTAGAGTACATGGTGTGCAAAATACATTGTGTGTTTAAAGTTGCATTTCACAACAATGCCAACCACTCTGGTTACCATTCATGTATATTGAGGTTTACAATTAAAATACAATACACTTCTCATCAGATGAGAATCAAAGCACTCTATTTTTTGGAAACCTTGTGAAATGGTGGTTACAAAACACGACATGTTTTGAATTGTGCAATTTCTCATACCCACCACATAGTTGTGAAATTTTGTTGTCAATTGAAATGTAGACAAGACATGACATACCTATAGTTATCAAATGCAAATGGAGATACGTATAGTCATGAATGTCCTATAAGAAATAAAAGGTGTGAAAACATGTATTTTTTAAAATTCACTTGATGACATATGATATCCTTAATATTTCACAATCGAGAGTGTTGATTTGAAGTAACCTCAAAGGAATGTTTGGATTTGAAAAAAATTATCCTCAAGCAAAAAATTTATGTGCACTCGAAGAAAATGGTACTTTTGATTATATGTTCAAGTAGGACTGTGATTTTGCATTCATTGTATAGGTCTAGTGGCAGGTTGAAATATGTAGTATGTTGTACAACGTGCAAAAAATCACATCATGGTTCCCATTATGTGTTCCACAATTAGGTTCAAGCTAAATCACTCAAATATCGATTATTTATTTTATCGACAGATTCAAGTAATGTGTTTTTGCATTGAGGTTGGTGGCACAAATGCAAGAACTTTTTTGGTCAATCAAGGTTGTCACCAAGGTTTTTGTTGACTTCTTAGCCTTTATTCTTGCATAACTGATGCACACATGCACTACAACTAATGTGTCTTGCAATATTTTGTATTTTTGCATTCATTTATACAAGTAATGGTTTAATTTACAATATCTTTGAACAATGGCTATGATACCAACATTCATCATTTAGGTGTTCATTGAGAGACACAGGTTTTATACAAAAGTCTAATAGTGGTACTTGGTATCGTTCTTGTTTGTCTTCCCCACCTTTATTTATTATTGCAAGTTATGGCCTTTGTCATATGCTTTTACTGATGCACTATACAATTCTAAGTACATTGTCACTGATTCTTTATTCTACTTCTCACTGTCATAATATTGGCCATGGTCTTTGATTTGTGTGTACAATGATGCATGGTTATCTTCATCCAATGCACACAAACACAATGAATTGATCATAGAAGACATCTTCCATTTGCATTTTTCAATATTCTTAAACTTCTTGCTATAATGTGACCCTTGTATCTTTGTGGAGTTTTGAAGACTATAATTGAACCAAAAAAAGGAATGATGAATCAATCATTAATATAGAAAATTTGACAATTTTAGATATCATTTCATGTATTTGGAAAGGATTGGTATAGAAAATTGCATGTGGCAATAGATAATTTGTTTTGAAAATGTAATTATATTTACTACACTAGCTAACGACACACACCTAAATGTCCATTTGTCAATCTTATAGGGGATGGGGCATTATGTGATCATGTCTAAGACATGCATTTTTGTAGGGAGAATAGCTTCTGCCATAATTTTGAACGTTGTTGCCAAGTGTCTTAGATGGTACAATCCCCTTTTTCCTTCAACTATAATTGGGCCCACTAAATCCTAACTCATTCTCTTGGCCGATAGAATAACACTTAGAGAAAAAGGGTTGAGGCCCACCTTATGCTATGTAACATTCACAAACCAGTAGCACAAGGAGAACTTTTTCAAACTAATGAATACCTCATTCTATGAGATTATACCATATTTTTGTATGTCAACAAATCAAATGATGCCAAAGAAACTATTTTCAGTTGATTAACAAAAGAATTGAAATTAAAAATACTTGTGCCTGGATACGAAAGATTTCAGCTCGCTATAAAATCTCATCTAACATTTTTTAACATAGATATTACAATGGCCTTCTCCTCAGATGTCTCACTAAGGTTGCTCGATACCCCTTTCCCTTCAAGAATCTCATCCAGGCTCTAGGGGTGGATATTTTGGTGGTAAATCCTTAGTGCATAAACTAATACACATGGGATAGTATTGGAAAACAATGGAGCAAGACTCCTTTTCCTTTGTCAAGAAATGTCCTCAATTTCAGCAACACAATAATCTTATTTGAGCTCCTGCACAATAGCTTTGTACTCAAGCTTATCCTTGGCCTTTCCAAATGTGGGGTTTGGATATTATTGGAAATATATCTCCCCCTTCTTATAAGGGACATACCTTCATCATAACAACAATGGATTGTTTCATGAAAGTGATTGAAGCTACTCCATTTCAATCCACTAATGCTAAAACAATCTGTAACTTTCTTCTAAACAACATAATTTCTCATTTTGGGTTACCTTGCACACTTTTTTTATAATAGCACACAATTTAAGAACAAGGATGCAAAACAATTCTTGGAGAAATTTCACATTCAACATTGATTTTCGACACCTTATTATCCTTGGTCCAATGGCCAAGCTGAAGCATTGAATAAAATTATTGAGTAAATTTTGTGTAAGACAGTCAACAAACACGGTAAAGTTTGGCATACTCAATTAACTTACACATTGTGGGCCTAATGCAGGAGTTTCCCTTAGAGGGTTGATTGATGATGACAATTATTGTGTCGTTCGTCTAAACCAAATTGAGTTGCTTGATGAGCACCCATTAAAGGCCCTTGACCACCTTCAAGCTTATCAAAAATCTTTATCAATGCATTACAATCAAAATTTTCTTTCTCATACATTCAACATTGGTGATCTTGTTCTCTATGAGAACCAAAGAAATGTGAATGTGCCACCTGACCAAAGGGGGAAAATTCAGTCCTAATTGGTTAGGTCCATACATAATCACCTTTTTTTATGGTTTGAGTGCCTACAACCTTTCTTACATGAATGGCATACCATTGAAAGAACCTGTCAATACTATGCACTTGCATCGTTACTATGTGTAAAATTCTCCTATGTGTCACAAACATGACACTTAGTTCTTTTTAGATTTGAAGCACATCGTGTCATGATATTTCTTTATTAATATGTTCCTTATTCATTGTGTTTATAATGGGGTGAATTTGCACCCATCACAAATTCCCCATTTAGACCCCTTACGTTAGAAAAATCAAACCCGATGATCCTATTCCAATTCCTCCGTCCGCTCTCCATCCATTTGGTGGTTGTCTATAGTTTCAGTGGGGGGACTTCTATTGGGGGCACTAGTGCAACACATGAATGTATACACGGCTCGCTAACACCCTGATAGGATTCCCACATCTAGAATCTGTAGAGGCGTTACACTCTCCATTAGTGATGAAGCATAACACCTCTACCCCTTCAACCAACCTTGAATGACTCTTTTGGATCTAATTTCATCTTCAAAAGACTATCCCATTCATTCAATTCATCTTCTTCAATCCCACTTGATCACACTCACTTCTACACACTTCATTGATAGCACTTTCACCATTTTTAAAGCTCCAAGTTGACACTCTGTTGGTTTTATTCCTCTTATTGTTACAGAAACGTTAGAATTCACAAGCTTGTGAGCTCACATCTTCCTTCATGTGCCTTGAGAGCATCTTGTTGGGAAGGTGATATTCATTCATTTAGCATCATCGTTTGTTTTCATTGCATATTGTTGTAAGCATTACTTGTTATTTCTTTATTTCAATAAAAAAAATTATTGTACTTTCTCTATTGTGGCTATTTTGGTTTTTTGTGGAGGTGGGAACATCGAAACGATGGTTTGACAATTGCAAGCCCTGAAATAGCCCTAACATTTTTCCTCATTCTGATGTGTGTAGGTATTTCGTTTGTGTGGAGCTTGCAGGAGGCTAGACTAACCGTAAGTTTAATTTTTGCCACCTTTGCTCTTGTCAAATTCTATCTTTTAAGTTAAAGTATTCTTCTTGAAGTTTTAGTCTTTTAGTTGTATCTATGCTTTCCATCATTGTATAAAATTGCACACTTATCAGGTTGTTAGTAATTTCTCTATTAGTTTCAACGGTACTTTGTTCTCTTTGTCCATATAGATGCCAGTGCCGGACTAGGACGCCAATGCCTAACTAGGATGCCAGCACCTGACTAGGATGCCAGCGCCTGACTAGGATGCCAGCGCATCACACTATCGTCTATCTTCTGTAGTGGAGTCCTTTGGCAGAGAGATGCCTAAGTTGCAGTCCAAACTTAGGAATTTGTTAGCTTGACTTCCTAAACCTCTCAGGTTGACAAAAGGAATTAGGTAGATCGATTCCCCTTCCTTTTCACCCACTTAAAATATCAAACCTATCCTAGACCCTCCCATGACCTAGGGTCATGAGCAGTCGCTCCCCCTCCTCTATATTTTGGTGAACCCGACGTGAACTATTTTGGTTCCATTTCATGAGGTTGAAGGTGTCTTCTCTAGTGTTCTAGGTGTATTGTAGGTGTGTGCATTGCAAGGTGCCTAGCCTTGCAACCCAACCTACAACCCCTAACGGCGTAGACAAGAGTCCCTAAATGTTGTGAAGTGAAACCTTGAATAGGTCACCGTCTAATTATGAAATCCTTGGTGGCTTTTGAGAAAGTCTTTGCTAGTGTACGTAGTGATGACTTCTTTCATGCATCTTCCCATCCCATTTATGCAACATGCGAGTGTGTCTCCTGCTATATCCTTTATGTCACAATATTTTCCAATGAATGCTAATAGAGAACCCTCTCCTTTGTACATTCTCGCTCGTATCAATGGGAATACCACAACTGGCATTCTCATTGACCCTACATGTTGGGTTAATGTTATCACAGAGGAAATCATGTTAATAAACTTCTTACATAAGGATGGGTATGATGAGTCTAAAATCACTATACGTACGTGCATGATGGGATTTTCATTCCCCCCATCAATTCCATCACCCTGTCAATCCTAGTTGAGTCCAGGACTGTGAATGCCCTCTTTGATAATATCTCGAGGTCCAACTTGTTCAGAGTGAAGCTAGGAATTCCTTGGCTAGTTTCCATGAATTTAGTCCCCTCAATGATCCACAAAATCTTAAAGTTCTCTCATGAGGGTTTTGTGCATGTAGTCCATGACACTAGTTACAAACCAATGGTGGCACATGGAGGCTACTCGCTTGATCACTTTTGGCTTGCCCTTGTTGGTCTGCTCCCTCCCAGGATAGACCTGTTGTATTGTACATACATAAAATACAAGAATGGGGGCATAGTGCCAAAAGTGACCTACCCTCCTTCTCCCTATGCTATTTCAATTAAGGCTTCCATGATAGCTCAATATAAGGCTGCCTTTTCCACTCGAAAAAAGGAGGAGAATTCCGCTTAGGCTTCTTCTTTTTCCTCTATAGTTCCACCTACCTCTACCTCTCACCCCACTACGATGCCTTTAATTTCCACCCCTATGCATCTCTTGGGGAGTCTAATGGTGCCTGCTTGGTGAAATACCAAGTATTAGGTATTCAACATTCTTCTCTTGCCCACGGTGCCTTGGCCCATCTTATATGGTAAGGGGAAGGGTCCTCATGGAGTCACCTCTATGTCTCAGCCTCTACAGCCTCCTACTGCTCCTACCTCTAAGGTAGTGAATGGGAAGAGGCCCACCACTTAGGCACTTGATTCTGTTGTTGTTCCCGTTCCTACATCTCTTCCTCATGTTTATGTCCAGGAGTCACTCCCTCCATCAGAAATGACTGTGATGGACACTCTGATGACTAAACGAGAGTCTCCTACTCCTCCCCAAGCTGTAGCCTCTAGCTCACAGCGCCGAAGAAACCACCTTGCACATGAGCGTAAGCGTGGGAGGAAGGCTTTGATCGTTGAGCAAGCTACTTTGTAGGAGGAAGAGGAGCCAACAACTCCTATTTTAGTGTCTTTTGTTGTGTCCTCCTCTTTTTCCCCTTATACTTCAATGTCCTCTACCTCAATCTTGCTTTTGACTCCCCCTACGAATGTGGATGATCCTCACCCTAAAAGGGTGAAAGTGTTCATTGCTCCTTTGGTTGAGCCTCCTCTCTTGATGTCCCTTCCAAACATACCACCTTTTCCAAACTCGTGGATATGTTGAATACCTCAGTGGTGTCCATTGTGGTTTTTTCCTCTTCCTCCTCACCTTCTACTTCATCTATGGGGATCTCGCATCCTCCAATGAAGTAAAACTTGGAGGATGACCCTACTTCTAATGGGGGCCAAAAGAAGGGATCACCATCTTTGGAAGTTGGTTCTACATTGGCTTGCATTGTCCTAGTGACGAAGATAGCCCTGCCGTCCCCAAAAAAATTTCAGTACCCCCAAGTCTTTCAATAAGGTCAGTAGTCGATCTTGGGTGCCTCCTTCGTCGCCCACTCAATTGACACATGGCACAACCGTCAAGTGCATGTTCAACTTAGTAGACGATGTCTCGGATCTGTTAGAATTTTTTGCAAAATTAATGACGTTTACCTCATAGGAATTGAGTGAAGAAGACCTCGAGGGGCCCTCTTCCCTTTCTCTTGTCGTAGGAGCATCAGAGGGTACTCCCCTTGCTATCTTTCCCTTGCAGGATCATCTGCCTTCCCCTTATAAAGATCTAGATTGGGAGAACAATGAACTCTTGGTTGATGAGGACTAGGGGTGCCTCTTATTTATCTATAGATTAGATTTGTGTGTGTGTTGTGTTTCCCCCGTGCTTGTTTTACATGTTCCTAGAGGACCCCTTTCACCCTCGTAGGTGCTTGGATATAAGATTGTTTTGTGTTGTAAACTTCTTCTATTTGTTACATCATTCTTCTCTTTGTTGTGCCTTGATTTTTGACAATTGGGGATGATGCAAAATGTTGTGGGCATTTAGGCCTCCCTTCCATGTTGACCCAAAAAAAAAAATCATTTTTTTTTCATGTAACTTTCTTCACAAGGTCTGATATAGTAGGGCGTTGATGACAGTTCATATATACTATTATATTTATCTATTTATATTTATAAGAAAATCTAACCCTGAAATATCAGATCCCCTTGTTTCTTAATGTATGTGTGTTTATGTTATATTTTCTTTGATTTCTTTGTGATGTTGTGGTGCTTATGTGTTGTCCCTCACATGCATGAAAAAATTACCATGCTTGCATCTCGTCATGTTTCGTGAGCCACAGTATCACTTTCATTCTTTCTTTTCTCTCCCTAGGATGTCGCATGCCTCTGAGTTTAGCATGCACCATCCTAAAGGGGGGCTATCATACTGCTTCAATTTTCAAAAAGGTGTATTCAATGGCCAATGAATCCCTCACTGAAAGTCCTCTATTTTTCAAAAATCATATTCTTCAACAAGGATCCCAAGTAGAATCTTTCTTCCATTATGGATTTGTAAGATAGAATCTAAAAATGTAACAACCTTGGTGTTCTACTTATTAAAATCTCCAATGATTTCACCCCAAGTGAATAGACCATGATGTCATATCAAAAAAAAATCTTTCCATAATGCAAATTATATGCACATATGAAATAACACTATTTCCAAACTTCAATTGCATTCCATTGTAAATTCACAAATCTTTCCATAGCATAGATGTCATATTGAATGAACTCAATTTTATCATTCATGATTACATCCTTCCATATAAATGGGTACATGATACATACATAGCTCTTTTAAGCTTCATCTAGCAATAGATATACAAACTAGTCCTGATATCGCAGTAATGGTGCATGCATTCTGGATGTCCCTGCTTCTTGGTGCATACACTCCATCTATCCCCAACGCTAGCACAAACATCCACAAACATCAACTGTCAACTGATGAGGAGAAGCATCACTCAAGCACTTTTCTACCAACCATGGACTCAAATGTGGTCTCCCACACATCTACCTCGTAGGTGAGATGGCCCTACCCTTCGATAAAGAGATTGGTTGTTAAACCCCATAACAATATCCTATCTAGGCTTAGTGTTGTGTCCTACAAACCAGAACCTAATCATACATTCATCTTCCCTACAAGTATGAAAATCTTGAACTAGAATGCATTAATGGAACATAGTGAATTGAAAGTGTAAACAATGGAAACTTACACTACTTTGGCCAACGTATTCTCACCCAATACTTCGAGTGACAATCTTCCAATTCACATAGACTTCTATAGCTTGGTTTGGATTATGATCGTTCGTATACCATGCTTAGGTAATTTCCTCCAATGGGTAATCATTAACCCCAGAAATAACCTATTCCCCTTCTTCCAATTCACTATGGTATATCTACCAATAAGCCTAAGCATAAGTTACCCCCTTCAATGGATATTCACATCCCAAGTATAACATATGAGCTTTCCTAGTACGTTAACTTGCATAAACAAGCTATTCACTTCAAAAGACAACCTAGTCTCAAGTATAATTTTATAATTTAAAGTACAGCTACATAAGCTTTATCTACCCATAGATTAAATATCCATAAGTAACTAACTCCAATCAGTAATATATCACATTAATAAGTGATCTCATCAAGAATATATCCACTTCAATGAATGACCTCAATTGAAGAATAATCATATCAATAGATGATTCCATTCGAAAGCATATTCTCCTTTAAATGAAAGGGTTTAAACAAAGAGTCTACTCTTGTCAATACTATAACTTTGTATTAAGAGTGCAATGCAACTAATCAAGTAGCAAATCTAATCCACTAGGTAATTCCCACCTACATTTCCAAACATATAGAATTCCATAAACTCAAGTGATTTGGCTTAATCACAAAGGTGAGTTTTAACCTTGATACATCCTAACCTTAGGATAAAGTCATCAACCAATGACTAGTCCAATTATATAGGTTAATCTAACCCTATATATTCCAATCAAGACCAAATGAACATCTCAACCAAGTAGGATATTCCCAACTATAGGTTTCAATGAGTAGTCGAGTATAAATCCCAACCTAGAAGGTAAATCTCTACATGCTAACCCTTTCATTCCCAAGGTTTCCTAGCATAATCAGATAACAGAGTCAAGTCACTTCATGACATTGACATTTTTCACATTATACACACAGTCTAAACTATCTATGTATAGAACATCAATATCTAATTCCCATATAGGGTATATAGGAGTATTAAGACAGATCCCTTATTCATATTTTATCATTTCTAGTATGTAATACCAATGAAAACCAAACACTCCCATTATGGAGTATATACAAACACTTCCATAGAAAAACATAAAGCTGCTTCATTTCCTTTCCAAAGAAAATGCTATGTTTTTCTAATGTGTGTATTGTCAAGCAATTCAAGCAAAGCATTCAAATCTCATTATTTCATAAATAAAGAAAAATAAGAGAAGAGTTAGATCCTCATGCCTGTAATACGCTTAACCAATTGAATGACTTAATGCATAGCCTTCCAACAGTAGCTTTTAGCTTCACTTAGCTCTCTCAAGGAAATACTTCACTATGTCTCCTTTCTCAAGATAACAATATGCACTCACAAAGTAATTCACAACTCTCACACAAATACTCACAGCTCTCAGAATTTACAGCTCTCAAAATGATTGCAACAAAATAAGTTTATAGAAGAATGCAGCATAATGATGCGTCTAAATGAGATAACTTACCTCTCTATTTATACAAAAAATGGAGACTTTGCAGCCTACAGAAAAGGCATGCTAATTGACAGCTCTCTGCATACAAGTCGACTCACAACATATAGCTAAAAGGTGACAACAAACTAAGTGTAAACTCAACACAAAATGCTACAAATCAACCCTTCTATTTGACAGCAGCAAAAGGCTAATTCAAATGTGCACATGCCTAAGTGATGACAGTCGAATTGTAACCATATTAAACTTCTATAGGTTAAAGAGCTTCTATATATTTGTGCCATGTATTCTCTATATTTCTTATATTTAATCTTGTTGTTTAGTTAGAGAACTCAGTCAAATATCTCCAGGTTGCACATTATACAACCAACTTGGTCAAAGGCATATGAATTGACACGTCCTTATTGAGTTGAATCTTTCCATTATGGCACGATTTGCATATTTGACTTTGGCACATTGCATGTAACTTAACACATCATTCTTTAGTATTCCATCGCTTCACATTATTTGGATAATAAACATTCCACTATAAAGTAATGCGCTATTAAATAAACAACAATGCATCTTAATTAGTATCATCCTTGGCTTTTTACTTCATATCAGCCTTTATTGTTGTGCAATACTAGCATATGGTTCAACCTTTATCCAATGTCAACATATGTATTATTCGGCCTTTAAATACTTTGCATATCTCATATACAAATCAACCTATGTTCATATATATATATATATATATCGCCCTCTAAGCATTGCATATACTTATAAATATATATTTATATATGTATGTATACACATATATATGTATGTCAATTATTAGCATTAACACTATATTACATACATATATGTATATGTATATATATACTAATATATATATATATATATTCATATCATTCAAAGCAATAAAGAAATAATCCATTCGATAATCGAACGATTACAACTAAGTGATATATTCACAATAATACAATATTAAATAACTTATACACATATGCATACTTGTAGACACAGAAAATGTACAATTTGATCTCATGCACCTAATCCTGATTTTACTAACACTAGTTCATCCTGAATCATCTCCTTTGCTAACCATTTAATCAAATAATCTATATTCTATTAAATTCATCACATTCCATCTCTTAAATAAATCAATTTTATCTGATTAAGTCATCATTTCCCTTTTAATCAAATAATTCATTTTAATTAATTAATTTCTAAGGTCATCTCCTTTAAATTAAATAAATTAATCTTTATTCAATTTAAATCTAACATCATCCTCTTTAATTAAATAAATCAAACTTTATTTAATTAAGTCTAAAATCATTATTCCTCTAATTTTGATTTATTTTTATCCTAAAATCTAAATCACAATGTCAAATCAACTAATCTCCCTCTTAATTAATCAAATCCTGATTAATCTTAGTCTTAATCACTTAAATCCTCTAGCTTTTGCAACTAGCTAATGAAAATCATTTCAATTAATTTATTAAATCTTCAATTACTTTCAAGAAAGGCATCAAAGGATGGAATATTCTTCAAATTCAAAAAGTCCCTCCAAAAGGACTTGTCCTCTCCAACAAGGCATTAAAAGCCTCTTACATATCCTTTGCCTTGAGCCAAGTGACATTTAACTCTTCTTACATCCCCCCTAAACATGTCACTTCTTCAAATTCAAATTTCAAATGCATGCACATTGATCAAAATGTGCTCAACCTCCTTCCATTAGCATCTTGACAAGTGGCACAATGCCATTGGTCCATCTTTAATCCTACATTTATCCTATTCTTCAATCCTCCATCCTTATTTTTTATAAATAGAGGCCTCCTCTATTGTATTTTATCATCCACAATCCATGTAAAATCACCATGCTCATTTGGGTTCACAATCTTAGGCATTTTCATCCATTTTTATCCACATTTCATCTTTGATAGCTAGGTTATGGAGGATTTTTATCAAAGATCATCAATCTTCATCAAAGATCATCAAAGCTTACAAGGGATTGGGAAAGGGCCATTTTCCACATCAAAATCTTTCCAATTCAAGGAGTTTCAACATTATTTGATCCTATAATCCACGATCCATCGACCAATGATCATGTTGAAAATGTCTCTACATCACCTAATGAGCTACAAGACATATCTCAAGAATTCATTCCAAAGTATGATCAACATCTTTCACCAAAGTCTAGCAATGGTCCTTTCCAAAACATATTGACATCCTTTGACCTCATGGTTATAGATATTGAAGAAATCCTCAACTCAACATTAGATCCAAGTCCACTCAAAGATCAAGAGGATATACCAAATTGCGAAAGGGCCATTTTCCACATCAATATGACACCAATTCCCCCATGGGATTGAGAGTTTGCTTGCATTAGATAGAATTTGATAGTTTTTGTTTGTGTTCTTCATTTCCATTTCTTATTATGTGCATTTCAAATGAATTCTATGGGGAATGTTGATTTAACTTGCATAATGATCTAATTGTATGGTTGTTTGTTGTGTTTGTTCAGGTCTAACATCGACGTTCACATTTTGGCGCTAGAATATTGATCTCAGAAAGGTTATTCTTTGAACCAACGTATAAGGTGCATTGCTTCAAAGAGGGGCAAAAAGTAGACACAAAAAATGTATCGACTGATCTTATACACCTGATCCTGATTTACTAACACCAGTTCATCTTGAAATCATCTCCATTTGCTAGTCATTTAATTAAATAATTTGTATTTGATTAAATTCATCAGATTTCATCTCTTAATTAAATAAATCAATTTTATCTGATTAAGTCATCATCTCCTATTAATTAAATAAATCACTTTGTTTAATTAATCCTAAAGTCCCTCTTTTAATTAAATAATTCATTTTATTTAATTAATCTCTAAAGTCATCTCATTTAAATTAAATAAATTTATCTTTATTTGATTTAAAACTAACATCATCCTCTTTAATTAAATAAATCAAAATTTATTTAATTAAGTCTAAATCATATTCCTCTCATTTTGATTTAAATTAATCCAAAAATCTAAGTCAAAATGGTCAAATCAGCTAATCTCCCTCTTAATTAATCAAATCCTAATTAATCCTAATCTTAATCCATCAAATCCTCTAGATTTTGCAACTTGCACAATAAATCAATTTATTTGATTTATTAAATCCCCTTTTTTTCATTAAAAAAGGCATCAAAGGATGGAATATTCTTCAAATTCAAAAAGTCCCTCCAAAAGGACTTGTCCTCTCCATCTCTGATAAATGATCATTGTAGATGACGTTATTTCAATTAGATGCTTTGCTGACTCCAGAATATCATGTTTTGTCTAACATGTTTCCTTGAGTGCATAATGTTGGATATCTCCATACATGATGTCCTTAGTCTAAATTTGGGATATATCTGATCCTGATGTTGACAACTCAGTTTGACTATAGGAATCAATAACCTACTCTTTTTGTGCAATAATGTCAGGAGTAAAGGAATCCTATTCTGAATGAAGATCATCTACGTGTCCATCCAAAAAAAGCATCTCATGGGTAGATGGAGGAGTATGTGCTATGTGGATGTGATAATCATTTGTGACATCTTGTATAGATAGGATAGTTTCCATTAGATCATTGTAGTATCTTGGAGTCACGAATTCTTGATCTTGATTAATTTTGGAATTTCTTTTGACAAGCTTTGGATCAAGTTCTTGACATGGGTCAATTTCAAAGTATGGATTGCTTACAAAGGGTTCTTGGACATCGTCATTAGGCATGGGAAGTGGCTCAATATCCTCTTGATTCTTGAGCGGACTTGGGTCAAACGTTGAGTTGAGGATCCCTTTAGTATCTGTAACCATGAGGTCAAAGGATGTCAATATGTCTTGGAAAGGGACATTGCTAGACTTTGGTGAAAGATGTTGATCATGCTTTGGAATAAATTCTTGAGATATGTTCTCTAACTCATTAGGTGATGTAGAGACATTTTCAACATGATCATCAAATTTCAAACCCTTTAGAGGAAGCAAATACTTTTGAAAAAATCCAAGTGCTATTGCTTTCCCTAGGGATGCTATCCTCAGAGGTTTCTAAGTATTTGGATTTACATCACAATTTTCTCTCACTAAAGTCAACAATAGGGAATCATTGCCTTAATTTCCTTGATTTCCACATAATGGAATTTTTGGGATGAAAATAAATTGGGACATTAGAAATTTAGTTTGAAAAACATAAGCAAGACATTGGATGTGGTAAAATCAATTCATTAATCAAGATGAATTCAATTGAACCCCACACATGTGCTTGTTTATCTTTTGTCTTATGATCTTTTGAGCAAACATTGATATTTTGGTTTGAAGTACTCTTAGGGAAAAGCATGTTCTTCAAAAACTTGGTCTTGTAAACAACTCCCTCTTAGGTTCATTTAGGATCAAAACAACCAATCATTTCATCCATCTCAAACATCAATCAAATCCGATCTCACAAACAACTCTTAGAATCTTGGAAAAATCCTTCATAGTAGACTTTTGGTAAAATCCTCCAAATCAACATCAAAATCTCCTTGTTTGGCTAAGTGTGTGTGGATGAATCCTTCCTCATACACTTAGTTAAATAATCATCCTTGTGGACAAGTTTATTCCAAGATAACATCCAATATCTTGGGGTTTATTAGTTCATTATCCAAAATCAAAATCAAAATCAAATCCGAATCAAATCCAAATCAAATCCAAAATAAAAAAATCCAAAGAATCCTAAAGTCTAGCATTCCTCCAAGGTTCCTAAAATTTCAACACCCATATCATTCACCCCTTTCATCCTTCATTTCATCATTTGTCCTTACGAAACCAATGGATTATCAAAACCCACATTTATCAAATCCTTAAGAAACCAACGGATTATCAAAACCCACATTTATACAATCCATACATGGGATCATTATGTCCTACAAACCTCAATGGTACAACAAATGTGAGTATGACCAATCTCAATTTTGGAACACATTTCCCTATGCAGATTTAAATCAAAGACCAAACCTACAAATCTATCAACCAAACAATCAATGCATGCATCTTCAACAAAACAACATTATCCCACCAAATCCCTACATGCCAAATGTGAATATACCAAGTACAAGTTTACCAAACATGAACATTTCAAATCCACACTTGGTAAACTTTGGGATAGATATGTTTGTGAATCATACAAATGTTGTTCAAAGTTCGAACAATATGTTAACAATTCCATGTATTGATCCAAGTCAAGGTAACACTATGCAAAATCAAAGTTACCTAAATCAAGGCAATGTGATTCACAACCACAACAATGTTCAATTTCAACCTATCATTTCAAATCTAAGCATCATCCCAAATCAGAACATTGTCCAGAATAAATTTGTCCATGATCCAATACAAACACCACAAGTATACATTCCAAATCTGCTTGAACAAAAACCAAATCAACTATATCAAGGGTGTGAAGATCAAAATCAAGATCAAATTTTGTGAGATCAAATTGCTACACTTACCAAAATAGTTGATTCATTGCACCAAGAGGCATCTCCACCCCAAAATCAATACACTCTTCCATTGGTTAAACCATGTCATAAAAGCATTGAGTTGTGTCCACAACCACATCAAGAACAATATCTCCAATGTCAAAGATCAACAACATCAACAACAAACCCAACCTCCACATCTCAAAGATCAATCACCACATCTCCAAAATCAATCACCACAAGGTCAATTTAAAGTACAAATCTCACAAGGTAACAAACAAATATACACACCACTTGGGAAACCAATTGAATTGGTCATGCAACAATTGGTACAAGAAAATATCATCAAAATCCCCTTTTATGAAAATTATCAAGAGCCTCAAGTTAAACCACTAGGGTATAATGAGAAGCACCTTTGTGATTTTCATAAAATAAAGGGACACACACCATCAAATTGTGTTTGACTCAAAAATCTCATCCAAGACCTAATTGATCAAAAAATAATAACTATTGGGGACAATGATCAAGATTCAACCACTAGTGATGGCATTGACAATCTCTCCACCACAATTGTTGAAAATAATGATCAAGATATATCCATCAATGAGCACCTTGAAGATGTTTCTACCCCATCCAATGATCAAATCAACATGCATCAAGAGTCATTTTTTAGTCGTGATCAAAATCCCTCAACAATATTCAGTAAGGATCTATTTCAAGGGGTGTTAGACTTATTTGAACCTATTGACATAATCCATGACCCATCGACCAATGATCATGTTGAAAATGTCTCTACATCACCTAATGAGTTAGAGAACATATCTCAAGAATTTATTCGAAAGCATGATCAACATCTTTCACCAAAGTCTAGCAATGTCCCTTTCGAAGGAATATTGACATCCTTGGACCTCATTGTTACAGATACTAACTCTGGGATTGGGAAAGGGCCATTTTCCACATCAAAATCTTTGAAGCAATGTACTTGCTATGTTGGTTCAAAGGATTGGTAAATTTCAAAGGATGGATTTCTTATAAAGGGTTCTTGGATATCTCACAAAATAAAGGGACACACAACATCAAATTGTATTTGACTCAATTGATGATGATAAAATTGTTGAGGATACACAACAATGCAAGGATAGTGTTAAGCAACACGAGGACTGGGAAGGATATCCCGAGATGATGATGGATTGATTGGATTTGATTGGTCAAGATTTTGAAGCTTGATTTGGAACAAAATTTGTTTGGATGATTTGATGTGATGTTGAAGTGCTAGTTAGATGTTATTTATATTGATTGTTTGGATTGATGTTCGATGAAAGATAAAGCTTGATAAGGAACATCTTCTCATCAAAATATGCCATGGGTTAGTGATTTAGATTTTGGCTCACAAATTTTTTGACCAATTTGATTTTATGTTTTCCAATGTTTGGATCACCACATAAGTTGGAAGATATAGATCAAGATTTATTCCCAAAGCAAGATGTAAATATTTTCCCCCAGTGTCTAGCAATGTATGGAATTACATGGATGGATGGATATGGTAAGCACACAAAGGATTCCAAGGATTATCTTGTGATAAGGTGTTGGAATAGAGGATGCTCATTTGGATAGTGCTTCATGGCTCAGATAATGTTGGGTACAGGATAGGATCAATGAAAATGACCCATGTCAAGATGTTTACCATAAGCAAGTGTAAAGTGTGCACCAAAGTTTTTCAAGATCAAGATAACTTGGACTATGGATGAAAATGGATTGGATAAATGGTTCATGGATGAATGGATTTATGATGGATAAGATGGATGGAATATTGGATTTATTATGGATGAGATGCTTTCACCTGAAGTCATGCACGTAGATGCTTGATTCTACACATGACACCTATTTTCTAGGTTTTCATCATGGTACTTTTCCAAAGCACCACCATAGTGGTTTTCACTAGAGGATGATTTTTTTTTCTTTACTGTTTTCATGATTTTTTTATTTTTTTATTTTTCTAAAAGATTTTAAGCTCATGCTAAACCACCTTGTGGTTTTGATGTAGATGCTTCTATCACAATATTCCATCGATATCCTACTTGAAGAAGCTACTTTTCCAAGATACATGCACTTGAATACAACTTTTGAGATTCCTGATCTGCTTTGTTGTTACCGAAGTTAACTTTGTCTTTGTGTGCACATCACGATAGAGTGCCTTCTAAATCCTTACGATGAAGGGTGGCTTCCAATACATGGTCAATGTGAGAATTGGATATCATGAGTGGAGGCATGGATGGAGTGTGTTTAGGAATAAAAGATGGATTGATTGACAGCTTGGAACCTTTGACTCTCCAAACTTGGGAAGATGAGCAATGATGGGTGGATACGGAAGTGTGCATCAAATTAGGACCAACTACTTGGTATACTTTGTACATTGCTTGGGAAGCTTGCTTTTTCCTTTGTGGACATCTTTGATGGATACTTTTCCCTTCTTTATTTTTCCCCGTAGTTTCTTTGACTAATGGAGTTTGATAGGGATAATCTTTCTTTGTATTTTTTGGTATCCATGGGTATTTGATTTATCCATTATGATTCTTAGATTCTTTTTCTTTGATGATGTTATTCTTGCTTTGATTCACATCCTTCTTTTGATTTTGGTCCCAATTTGCGGATGAGGTGATGGGTGGATGGAGATTCGTGATGTGGTTGGTTGTAGTATTAGCATTGGTTTCATCATAAGGATTCTCCATGCTCCCTATGTTGACATTTTCTTGAGACATTGTCGCCCCCAGTATGGTGGTAGTAACACCTTTGTTCTTTGATTCTACTTGTTTTGAGATGTCTTGTTCAGTAAGCATTCTCTGATAAATGATCACTGCAGATGACATTATTTCAATTAGTTCCTCTGCTGACTCTAAAATATCTTATTTCATTTGGCTTGTTTCCTTGAGTGGATAATGTTGGATATCTTCATACAAATGTTGTTCAAAGTCCAAACAATATGTTAACAACTCCATGTATTGATCCAAGAAAAGGTAACACCATGCAAAATCAAAGTTACCTAAATCAAGGCAATGTGATTCCCAACCACAACAATGTTCAATTTCAACCTATCATTTCAAATCTAAGCATCATCCCAAATTAGAACATTGTCCAAAATAAATTTTTCCATGATTCCATACAAACACCACAAGTATACATTCCAAATCTTCTTGAACAAAAACCAAATCAACTATATCAAGGGTGTCAAGATCAAAATCTAGATCAAATTTTGCGAGATCAAATTGCTACACTTACCAAAATAGTTGATTCATTGCACCAAGAGACATCTCCACCCCAAAATAAATAAACTCTTCCATTGGTTAAACCATGTCATAAAAGCATTGAGTTGTGTCCACAACCACATCAAGAACAATATTTCCAATTTCAAGATCAACAACATCAACAACAAACCCAACCTCCACATCTCATAGATCAATCACCACATCTCCAAAATCAATCACCACAAGGTCAATTTAAAGTACAAATCTCACAAGGTAACAAAAAAAAATACACACCACTTGGGAAACCAATCGAATGGATCATGCAACAGTTGGTACAAGAAAATCTCATCAAAATCCTGATTTATGAAAATTATCAAGAGCCTCAAGTTAAACTACTAAGGTATAACGAGAAGCACCTTTGTGATTTTCAATAAATAAAGGGACACACAACATCAAATTGTATTCGACTCAAATATTTCATCCAAGACCTTATTGATCAAAAAATAATAACTATTGGGGACAATGACCAGGATTCAACCATTAGCGATAGCATTGACAATCTCTCCACCACAATTGTTGAAAATAATGATCAAGATCTATCCATAAATGAGCACCTTGAAGATTTTTCTATCCCATCCAATGATCAAATCAAAATGCATCAAGAGTCACTTTTTAGTCATGATCAAAATCCCTCAACAATATTTGACAATAATCTATTTCAAGGAGTGTTAACATTATTTGATCCTATAATCCATGATCCATTGACCAATGAGCATGTTGAAAATGTCTCTCCATCACCTAATGAGTTAGAAGACTATTGACGTGTGTCTTGGCACAACAACATGCAAACAGAATATTGCTATCCTGTTTCTCCTGAAAGAGAAAGACAACACATGGATATCTTAGCCCCCAAGGTCTTTGTAGTTGGTTCTCAACTGTGCTGATGTCCCTCAGTGGTCAATGTAAAAATAATGTTCAAGGGGCCTGCTAGTGTTAAGCTTCTAGATTGTTATGAGATCAAACATAAACTTAAAACATATTCTAACCGGGGTTTTTAAAGAAATATAAAAAGATAGATCAGGGCTTTGGGATAGAAAAGAATGACACTTCATCTGAATTAACCAGACCTGTCACCTTCCAAGGAATTTCTAACTAAAACTGCAGAAAAAAAATTAACTTGTGACTAACACACAGTTTCATTCATTCACAGTGTTGATTTCAACAGTAGATTGTGAGTTACCATTTAAACCAAACATAAAAATCCAACTTCATTCCTTCAAAGCTTCATAAATCAGATGATTAATTCAAGACAAACATCATTCTGGAACACAACATGAAGTAGATTAAGATCTGGTTTCTTCTACTGTCAGTGAGACAGATAAGCAACATTTACAAATCTGGCACAATCACCAGTGTACAGAAAATATGTGGCTCCAAATTGTTTCCATTTACACTAAGAAAACTAAAAAATACATTAGTCTTCTACTTAATCAAACTCCTAACTACCAGTTCTTCTCTACAAGTTCTGCTCCTACTACTTTGTTTCTAACCCTTTTACAAAGAGGCAAGAATTCCTTATATACAAAATGCATCAAAAAGAATGTGTTGTCCCCTATTTTAGGGCTTACAAAAATATCTGCTTCCAGGGGATTCAACTCTCTGATCTTTCTGAAGAGAGTCAAAGCTGCATTTAATGTGAAGCCATGTTGTCCATGCTAATGAAAGATTTATGTCCTCAGAAGAAGCCTTCAAATCTTTTGTAGCTACAACATTAACTCTTCTATCTCTGTGTCCATACTCGAAATCCCCCTGAAATCTGCCTTGAATGCTCCAAAATAACACCATTAATACTGATCTGTCTCTGCCAGTGGTCACTACAGTTGCCCCTATGACTCATAGTTTCTTAGTTCTTCTAGCCTCCTTCATGTTCTAGACTCTCTGCACATTGACCGTCTCCTGGAAGCACCATCGGGCCTCTTTAGACCTTTGCATTATCACTCGAACCGATCCATCACCCCCTTTAGTCTCAGAATGAATCCATCTCACTTGCACTTTGTTGGTCTTCTTTCACAGGAATAGTCAATCGGTCAAAGGGGCAATGAGTCACTCTTTTAGTTTCCTCTAGTTGATCGAGCATATGTCGTGCGAGCTTCATCAGGCGGCCATAAGTGGTCCGCATTGAATCGCATGTAAGTGAGACACTCATCGTGTCTCCCTGATGCGATTATGTCGCTTTTATCAACTATCGGTGTAGCATGTGGCAGTCAAGAAGACCTTACAGCTAGCTACAAAAGTTATATCAAGCTCATTCTTCATGTCGGGGAGACCTCCGTCAGTCAGGAAGACCTTTTGACAATGTTGGATCCTTCTCCCTGAGCTCTTTCTTCTTCTCCGAGCTCGAGCTCCTTTTCCCTTTAGGTAAGACTTCGGCGTAGTCACCCAGACCTCCCAACGACTTCCTCTTTTCTCCCCGCTTTCTCATTCTTATCGGCCAGACCCCACCGGGTCGGTGGGACGTCATGGTGATGTCACCTTTTCTTTTGGTAAGTTCCTTGATGTCGGCCAGACCAGCCATGGTCGGGGAAACCTTTTAGTGAACCCCCTTCATTCTCCCTAGGCTCCCTCTGTATCGGCCAGACCAGCTCCCTTCGCCGAGACCTTTCACCGAAGCCACGTTGCTTTATGTCGGCGAGAATATGTCCCCTTTCCAAGACATCTTAACGAGCCTATCTTTCTTCTCCCCAAAGGGGCATTTTTTCGGTGTCACATAAAGATCTCGCCAAGACCTCATGGTGATGATACCATTTCCGTGTCACTGAGACTTCCTTCGGTCAGTGAGACTTTACACTGATCGAAGCTTCCTTTCGTCAAGCGCAAACTTTCTCTAGGCTCCTCCTACCTTTTCGGTGATAGATACGCTAATCGGCCAGACCTCATGTCAAAGAAAAAATTATCGCTGAGACCTACTCCTTCGATGAGACCCTATACTGAAGTCTCCCTACTTCGCCGAGAGTTCATTTGAGTTCGAGGAGAGCTTGCTTGATCGGCAAGACTTCCTGCCGACACCACACCCCTGTCGCCGAGACTTCCCCTTTCGACAAGATGTTAGGCCGATTTCAGAATCTTTGTCTGCGGGATCCTTCGGTCGGTGAGACACATAAAGGCTCTCCACGACAGAAGTTTCGGTGACTAATGAGGTGTCTCCGATAGAACACACAACCAGTCGACAAGACAACTGCAAGGTCTTGCCAATTTTCTCCTTAGAGGAAATTTATGATCAACTAAATTGAGGAATGCTTCCCAACTAAGTTCCCTTAGAAAATATCACCATGTGTGTGATTTAACCCTGCAAAAGAAAGGTCTGCATAAGTCCTTAGAAGCACATAAGATACATTATAATGGAATCAACTAATGCTTATAATTATTTCATTGAGTTCATAGCAAGAAAAAAATCAACTCAAGCTCAGACAGGACTAAAATCAGATCAAACAGAACAAAAGATTAAACATGGAGAAATAGAAGAACCCCCAAAAGCAAAGCAAATAACCAAAGGCAACGAAATCAGAAGTATGAGTAAAGGGGGACCCATTTTGTTCCAAAATAAAATGGGGTGGTTATGCAGGGCATAACAAATGGCGACTCAGCTGCGAAAATGGTTTAACCATTTTCAAGAAGCTGAAGGATTCAGCTACCCAGAACTCCTGGTTTATGAACATCACACCTCCAATTGAGTCAATTTTAGCAAGCAAGGTTGAGCTAGAATCTCAAATGTAAGTCTACACTGGCCACCTTAGAATCTATGTGTGTGTCTGATTGTGCATCACTCTCTGATAAATTTTTCCTCATCTTTTGAACAACAACGTGCAAGATTTCAACTACATGAGTTGATTTCCCCTTGTGCAATGATCTCCCGGGCATTGCTTCGCTGCCAGTCAGGCGTCCATAGCCCTGACGGAGATACCTCTAGTTTTCTCATAGCATTGCTATACTACCAGTCAGGTGTCCATAGCCCCAGTAGAGATACTAGAATCAACCATTCATATTGAATCTTCTTTCTCTTTCAGATAATTATTTTCTCAATTTTTTTTCATAGAGTTTCAGATATTTAATTTAATTCCTTTTCAATATGTCAGATGTTTAACATCTGATCTAGATTGAAAACTACCATGGACCTCATAACAGCACTTGGAAATCAGATTTTTCACTCAAATCTTACAACAATGTCATCCTAGGACAAATATACCATTACAAGAGGAGATGATCTTGGTGATTTGTGGTAGATTCTGAGGAGCTAATGAAGTTCATTTAATTTTCACCTTGTCTTCAAAACCTTCGACAACTCTTATTGACAATGGGCATAAAACGAAGAATTTAGGACAAAATCACCCAATCAGTAGATCTGAAAATATCTAAACCACTTCTCTCCTAATGACAAAAATATGCCTTAGATAACAACCACCATTCTAAGATGGGAAAGAATAGATAAGCCCCAAAGAACAAAACAAAACAAAAACAAGAAGAACAAAGGAAACAAAAAGATAGAAAGAAAAGGACAAACAAACAAATAGCAAATTATATACAAACAGACAGAATATTTACAAACAGAAAAACAAACTATTTACAAACAAAAACAAAAGGAACAGGAAAAGGAAAACAACAAAACAAAGGAAAACTAACTAAACCAGAAACTAACACTAACCAATCCTACTCCTAAACTAGCTCCAAACCTGAGCTTTATAAACACAAAACTATAAAAATTTATACATCGACTTGACTGATTTTTCATTATGTGCAACAATCTTAACTTACTAGGCACAGTTCTAAACCTAGCAAATTTATCTTTATACTCAGAAATATGAAGTTAACAGGCAATAAATTCATTCTGAGGGCATAAAGCTTGAAATATTATTAGTTGTGAGTTCTCATTTTTGTCATGATTTACCCACAAACATGTTTTACTATCCTTTATGCCATAATTGAACTGAAAATTATTAAAACACAGAGGATAATGAAAGGACACCACCTGATTCTAAAGATTTCTAGTTGTTAATGCAGACTTGTGGTGTATGATCTCCTCTTCACGAGGTCTCAGCTCATGGAACACCACTAAATCAAGGTTCGTCTTGCAGTTAGGATATTCACTCACCAGCATCTCTGTATTCATCTCAGGCACGGAGTCAAAAAAATTCTGAATTTCTTGAGATGAAGTCTCACTTTCAACACTTTCTTATAACATGCCACCCTCAAAGGTTTGGGAATCTTCCTCTAGCTTATCATCATTGATGTTAGGGATATTGGCACATGGTGAACAAGGATTTCCTTCAAATTCATTTGAATGCACAGAGTCAAAGTCAGGAAGGCACTTTCCCAATTCATATTCCTCAACCAACACATTTGAGTAAATAGAACCAAAATCAGGAAAACACTCCCTTGTCTCATTCTCTTCGTCATATTGAAGAGATTCAACTTTTGAAATAGCCTCTTGGTCACTCTCCTGACATTCCTCTGCTTCATCCAAATGTACCCCATCATGAATTTCCTCAAGGAACACTTGACTGATCTGCACCTCTACTTGGACTTCTCCCCTTAAGATTTCATTTGGGCATTTAAGTCCTTGTCTTTGACCACCAGGTTCATTAGTAATCCCATCTTGAAGTGTGTTATCTGTTTCAATCTGTTCACTACTTAAATCAGCAGAGTCATCCTCTTGCATTAACCCATCAAAGTGTGCCTCTTCCTCATTCCCCGTCATGAAAGAATCTATGAATGCATCGATGAATCCATTCTCCACTTCTATCAAGTTTGCACTAGGTAGAGGAGTTTTATGAGTTGTTGAATCCATCTCACTGCAAGGATCAAGGTCATCAAAAGATAGGGAAGAATTAAATCTTCTCACATAGTCACTCTCATCATTTTGGATGAACTGATTATCATTTTTATGTGTGCCAGTTGTTTCATCTTTTTCATTGGGGGGATACGTACTCCAAGGATCTTCCATAAGTATTCCTTCGATAAAGATCATTTGCTTGAAATACAACTCCATCCTTCCTAGGAAGACATGGCAATCCATCTGAGAGTGTTGATTAGTTCGATGTATCCTACATCCACTTGGCCTGACAAGTTTTCACAATTTCAGATCTGCTGATTCTTCTAATTTCTCCCTTATTCAATTTTTCATATGAGGGATATCAATCCAACATGAACCATGCTCCTTTATCCACTCCTCATCACCCTGATTCTCATCTTGATCAAAAGAGTTGCTCAAATCGTTGGAAGGCATTGTTGATTTCTCATGACAGCAATCCCACACTAATACCTCATCTCCTTTAAAGCCATCATTAGTACTAACTGTAGACGTCCAATTTTTATCACTTCCACATGATCAAACGCGTCTCCCTATTCATCCGGTTGCTCATCCCCTTTGTCAATATTAATTAAACCAGGTGTTTAATTAATACCCTACATCTTGCACAAAGGTCCTAAAGTATTTGATTTAATACTTTGCCCCTCTTCCTCCTCTAAATTAAATAAATATACCCTTTTATTTAACCTAGTCATATTCCCCTTTTGAATTAAAATTCATTTTAAATTCCTTTTTTCTCTCTCATGGTCACATCCTCCAACTTTTGCAAGTTGGTCCCTAATCCATTTTAATTACTTCATCTTCTTCTAATTAACCAGGGTTAGCATGTGCACACCCTTAATCACCATTAAGGTCACATCCTCTATAAATTCCCACTTGCTTCTAATGAGTCATTAGTCCATCTAACTGAGTACTTGCACAACCTTAATCAGTTGATTAGCCTAACCTAATCCTCATCCTCTTTATGGCATATGTCATTGAGTCAACCTTATTAAAGGCTTTCTCCTTTTGGACTAGGCATCCCCCTTCCCCATGTGAATTTTTAATTCACCTTTTAATCCCCCAAGGCACCTAAAAGGAATTTTTAATTCCTTCACTTCTCCCCACATGTCCTCTATTCATTTTTTATTCTTTCTCTCATCCCCATGAGAATATTTGAGGAATTTTTAATTCCTCACATGTCCTCTCACCCACATGGGGACAAGGACCTCCTTTATGAGGAGATCTTGTCCAATCCCAAGGTACTTTGTACCCCTCCATGTCATGTCCTGTCCTTCCACCTCATGTCCACTTCACCTTTTAGGGCTATCTCACATGCCACATGTCAAGATGTGAGGGCTTGTGAGTTCTCAACTCACCTTAGCCCTACATCTTGATATTTGGTGGATCAATCTCAACCGTCCATTTCCCCTAAGATTTCCCAAAAATCCTATAAATACCCCCTCTTTTCTCTCATTTTGGGGAGATCATTTTGTGCTAGCCAAACTCTTGCAGTTTTGTTTCTCAACCAACACTTAGCTATTTTCATGTTTCCAAGCATCATTTGCATCTCATATCTCTCATCTTGTGCCATCCAAGGAGCATACACGTCGAAGATCGAAGGGCCAACCAAAGGATCGACTCAACACAAGGTATAAAGTTCCATTTCGTTGCTTTGTCTTGCATTGTTTCCAACTTAGGCTAATCTTGAGGTGTAGGTTGTTTCAAGTTGTTTATTTGCACTCTTTCACTTGTTGCTTGATTTCTAACTCTCACATTCGACCTATCACATTTCTGGCACGCCCGGTGGGACCCACAAATGAGTCTATTTTCTTCACGTTTGCTATTTTTTGCATTTTTCAAGGTCCAGGTTGCAGAGTGGCAGACTGGTCCTGACAGAGTGGTGGATCGGTCCAGCGGTGGCGGACTAGGCCTAACAGAGTGGCAGACCTGTCCAACAATGGCGGACCTGTCCTGCAGTGGCAGATTTTTCCTCCGGTGGCGGACCTGTCCTGCTATGGCAGACCTGTCCTGCAGTGGCAGACCTGTCCTGATAGAGTGGCAAACTGGTCCTAACAGAGTGGCGGATCTATCCTTGTAGAGTGGCGGACCTGTCCTCCAGAAGGTAAAAAGTTCAAGTTTTTTTTATTGTCTTTTGGTAAAATAGGAACATAGTTTAATTAAAGGGTGTCAATAAACCTTGTTTGGCATGTTTGGGAAGGCTATTTGATGTATTCAATCCCCTTGCGCCATTTGGCAATCTTGGGTGAAGATAAATCGTAGCTTTCCAAGTCCTTTTGAGTCACCCTTTTTCACTTTCTTAGTGGGACCTGCTTGGGGATTTCATCACCCCAAGGGACGATTCCAACCACGTGTACCGGCGGGGTATATAAAGGGGGGAGAGCGAAAGTTGTACCTCAATCCAACTACGTTGTAATTGGCGAAGCGTCGAGATGACGTGAAGAGTTGGTCCGAGCCTTTAGTATCTCGCTAAGGTTCCCGACTCACGCTTGTAACGGGTTGGTGTTCACGGTTTGGGCCTCACGTACCGGGTGTATATCGAGGACTCCTTAGCAACCATGTGCATCCTAGAGTAGAAGACTTCGTTGACCATACCTATTTTTACTAATATTAGGGTTGTGCTATTTGAATTGTCTTTCTTGTGCATAAACCAGTGATTGTCAGTTTGGCCAAGTCTTTTATGATTGCTATATTTTGGGTCCTTTGCCTTTCCATCCAAACATCCAACTTAAAAATTTCCCCTTTGGCAAACCTGTCCTAACCCTGTGGTGGACCTGTCCTAACCCTGTGGCGGACCTGTCCAAGTGCAGTGGCGGACATGTCCTAACCTTGTGGCGGACCTGTCCAAGTGCAATGGTGGACCTGTCCTAACCCTGTGGCAGACCTGTCCAAGTGCAGTGGCGGACCTGTCCTAACCCTGTGGCTGACCTGCCCAATTTCAGTGGCGGACCTGTCCTAACCCTATAGCGGACCTATCCAATTGTTGTAGCGGACCTGTCCTAATCCTGTGGCGGACCTGTCCAATTGCTGTGGCGGACCTATCCCTGTGCTGTGGAGGACCTGTCCAAGTGCAGTGGCGGACCTGTCCCTGTGTTGTGGCGGACCTGTCCAAGTGCAGTGGCGGACCTGTCCCTTTGACCAGCCTATATCATCACTTGGCATTCATTGTCCCTTTGTCTTGAATGTCGAAGTGACCATTTAGCATCCAGAACAAACATCTGAACGTCCATTCTGGGCCCCCATCCCTTCGTTCTAAGGGTCATTTGTCCTTAACAGTCTTTCGCTTATTTCAAGAACCATTCATCTATCTTGAGACACTCCCCATCTGTCCTAAACACGCTTTCATCTCCGATCTCCGTTATTCCATATAAACCCCATTAGAGTTGTCATCCAAGTTGACCTAGGTATTTATCTCTAATCACAATCATCATA
The DNA here is from genome assembly GCA_007258455.2 of Sequoia sempervirens. NCBI lineage: Eukaryota > Viridiplantae > Streptophyta > Pinopsida > Cupressales > Cupressaceae > Sequoia > Sequoia sempervirens. Next base: position 147,885,590 of record VDFB02000013.1, on the reverse strand, counting down.
GTTGGCTTAGGATCGCTATCCGTCTTAGGTCAGTTATCCTTTTCGACCCAATCAATCTGCTTCTATCTCAAGTTGGATTCGGTGTCTTTATCATACATCCACCTTTCAATCAATACCTAGTGTTACCAAGGATCCTTCTTAAACTCGGTTGTGGATCTCAGTCTTCATCTTATCTATCATCACATCAATCCTAATCATCAGATCGATCTGATCCCCACATCATCAAACCTATTCGGACCAATACCCGAAATCTAGGTTAATCCAGTATCTTCCAATCAATCCAATCCAATTCCGTCAAGCCAATCCGCGTCGACATAATCAATCGTCGTCAACTAATCTTTCATCAAAATCAAATCAATCCTTCATCATCAAGGTCTTTCTAATATCTTGATCCCTCTCATCATCTTGCATGCCCGTTCAGACTCGATTGCAAGCAAAGAAAATGGCCGACCAACAAGCCCTGAACGCCCAATCAAACAATCCTCAAGATCCCAATAACACAATGAACATCCCCCACGATCCCCACAACGGTACCTCATCACAATCCAACGTGGATGGTCAAAAAACGTCACCACCTGGGGAAGAAAATATGGCTGATCAACCTGAGCTCACATTTGAGGAACACTTTAGCAACCCTATTAATGCCCAAATGATAGAACGCCTTCTCGAAAGACATGGTGACCAAATCTTGGCTCACTTGATTGACAAAGGTGTCAAACTGCCGTCAGGGGTCGACTTATCCAAATACGGCACCTCTACACCTAATGTGCCCCAACGTTCACATGACATCCCCAGTAGCTCATATGTCCCCAACGCTTCTTCCACAGAAGGTTGGTATCAACCTGAATTCGGCAACGCTGTCCTATATCCCGTTGGCAATCCCACACATCCCGCCATCTCGGTCACGGGAACGCCCCAAACCATCGATCCCAACGATCCTTTTGCCTATGGCATACCGCAAAACGTCCCACAACAGCAACCATTAATGCTACCGGCACCACCCCCCTCAAACCCGCTTCCTGTCAACATTGGGGGCAACCCTTTCGCCGCCTTGCCTCCACCTCCCGGGGCAGCCAATCCTCCACCATCATCATTCATCCCCCAACAACCACCTCAATCTAACAATCCTCCGCCATCATCATTCATCCCCCAAAAATCGCCTCAATCTAATAATCCTCCGCCGTCATCATTCATCCCCCAACAACCGCCTCAATCTAACAATCCTCTGCCATCGTCATTCCTCCCCCAACAACCGCCTCAATCTAACAATCCTCCTCCATCGTCATTTGTATCCCAACAACCTCCCCAAGCCTATGCTTCCACTAGCGCTCAACAACCTCCCTCGCACAACATCTCAATCGCACCCCCACCTCAACAACAACCATTGGTCAATCCCCTATTTTCAACACAACCATCACAACATCAATCGCAAGGAAATCAACCTCGGCCTTCAGCCTCAACCATATCTCCATTCCTTGCATCCATTTTACGCCCACAAGTGCAACCACCACATAACATCCCATCTTGCCCATCACAGCCACCAACTATGCATCAACAACAATATCAACAACCACCCCATCATTACAACTATTACAACCAGCCCTAATATCAACAACAACCCTCCTATGGGGCATCGCAACAGTCATATCAGCACCCCCAATATCCGCAAACTAATCAACAACACCTCCATACTTCCCAATAGTACGCCACCCATAACTACCAGACCCATCCATATTCTGCCTCGCAACAGCAACCTCTTTATCAACAAGGTCCATTGGCGTATCAACAAGGGTTGCCACCTCCTCATCCATACGCCCATCTCCAAACATCCTCTCAGAATCCGCAATCGTCCTACCATCAATACCCGTCCAACACACCAGCCAATGCGAACATCCTGAAAATCAAAGCCGCACTAAAGGATCTCTAGGGAGGGACTAGCAAACAATCGTTCAAGTTTGAAGATATATGCCCATATCCGTATGATCCCTCCATCTCATTGATTCCCTTCCCCAAACATTTTGAGATGCCAAAATTTGACAAATATAAGGGGAACAAAGATCCTAAGGCCCACCTACGGGAGTTTTACTCCCAATGTCAAGAAGTGATCCACAATGACAACTATCTCTTGCATCTGTTCCCCCAAAGTCTGGGAAGTGACGCACTAGGGTGGTTCATGACCCTCGACAAGGGATCTATAAAATCTTTTGCGGACTTGTCTGAAAGGTTTGTCTCCTACTTCTCCTTCAACTTGGAGAAGGATACTGATACCCTGGATCTCCTCAAAGAGAAACAACGTGAAGGGGAAACCTTTACTAGCTACCTCCAGAGGTGGCGTGCCCTAGCAAGCTGAATGAAAACCCCTTTGAAAGAGAAGGACATGGTCACCCTTTTCATGGAGAACTCTCATCCTGACATGGCCCACAACTTCCAATTACATTGTGTCACCACTTTCGCGGAGGTAGTGGAGAAAGGACCCATCCTTGAGCGTGCCCTTGTTGCCAAGGGGCACATCAAAATATATAACCAAGATAGGGAAAGGACATTCAATGACAAGCCGCATTTTTGGAACAAGAACAAGAATGCAGTAAATGATGGTGTCACTAACACTAAACATGTCCAGGTGGCCAACACATCCCAGAAACAACAACAATCCATACCCAATGCCATATCAGTACTGCAAGGCACGCCCCGTCCTCCCCAATAGTCCAATCAAAATAACTAAGGGAACACTAAGCGCCAGTATGCTCAACTAGGAGAACCCTTGAGTGTCATCTTCAACAAACTGTTGCAGATCAGCTATCCAATCACATATCCTGTCACCAAGCCACTCGACGAATCCAAACCTAAACCTGCATGGTTTAGGGAAAATGAATATTGTGAGTTCCACAAAATCAAAGGACACTCTTTGAATAAGTGTCAAGGTCTAAAAAAGTACGTCCAGGATCTCATAGATTGAGGTGACATCAAGGTTGATCCTAATCAAGCTCCGTCATCCAATGATCAGTTGCAGATCTATCAAAATGCCTTCCCAAACCATAACCAAGGCCTGAGCACTTCCAACAGTAATCCTCAAAACAACAGCACAAATAACATGAGTTACAAGAATGTACCCCTCAATTACGAGGGTATTATTCATTACATTGAGCAGGTAGAACCTCGTGTATCCATGATACATGTCAAAGCTAAAGACTCTCAATGTGTTGTTACCATACGACGAGCCCGCATCACCGTTCCTGCAGCCTCTGCACCTACCCAACCGACTCCTGTAACTTCCCAGTACAATATCCTTGATCACTTGGGAAAGACCCCTGCACATATCTCCATCTTGGATTTACTCAAGTCTTCCCCCGTGTATCAAGAAATCCTCAACAAAGCCCTACAGGAAACCCATGTGCCTAATAATATGGATCCTACACAGTTCCAAGCCTTGGTAGGAGACCTAGCTTCATCTCACCAACTACACTTTAGCCACGATGATATGCCCAACATTGATGCTAATCACAATCGCCCCTTACATATTGAAGTCGTGGTCGCTCGGCATAAAATAAAAAGGGTCTTGGTAGATAATGGCTCTGCCCTCAACTTATGCACTTTAAAAATCATAAAGCAGGTGGGGTATACCCAAGTGGACTTAAGCAACCAGATTATTACAATCAAGGCTTATGACAATGCAGAAAGAAATTCAGAAGGGATCATCAATCTTCCTGTCCAAGTGGGACCGGTAGTTCAATACATCACCTGTCATGTCCTTGATCTGGACTTACCATATAATCTCCTCCTCGGCCGTGCCCTCCACCTACCATCAGTGCCTCAAATTCCCCGTCAACGGACAAGAGGTCACCATCTATGCCGACCCCCAACCATTCAAATATTGTCGTGCTCTAGAGGCATCATTTCCCCATTTACATTATTGTCCTGGGGTCGAAATGGGGGTATCTCAGTCATCACCCATTAATCCACCATCCACAATAATAGCGGCTCCATCTTCCACCGATCCTACAGTCATGAAAGTCCATATCATTGATAAAGGGTGTGGTGAGTACGAAATGCACACTGCTCTTAATATAGCAACCATGACACCATTGCCACACGAGTATGGTCAACCTTCCCATGCTACCCCAAAAGAGGACAAGACTGTCACCTTCCGTGGCAAAAACATCCCTACTACCACATTTGTATCCCCAAGTATCAAGACAGATGTGCCCGAAGAAGATATAAGCCAGTGGGTTTACCGAGAAGAGCCTCAGCCGGAAACTCCTCTCACGGAATACTTCCAAGAAAAGTACCCTTGGCCGACAAAGTTTGTGGAAAAGCATAACTATCAAGGCAAAGGCCTAGGAAAGCAAGAACCAGGGTGGTTACAACCCATTGATACATTTCCGCTACCAAGAAATGTGGGCATTGGGTATGACAGAAAGCAGAAAGGCCCCGAAACATCGTCTAATGCTTCCAATAGTGTAGTTATGGATAATGGCTCATTAGAGGATATACCCGAGGAAGAATCCATCATACGTGCATATGATGACGTCGATCACACCGACCTATCCTCCATGTTTGAATGCCTATCCATCTACACTATTAGCCTATCCCTTCGCCATCCTGAGCTCATTGATTGGGACCTACAAACTAGCACACCTGTCAGTATGTCTGCGGACACCTATGTTAACCTCATGGGATTGGGGGAGGATGAACACTCCAGTCGCAAAAGTAAGAATAAGAAAAATAACAAACGGTCATCTAGTGAAAACCTCCCTGAGGCACTTTATGACCTTGAAAAAGTAAAAATAAAGGACGCATCTGATAGCGAAAACCTCGAAGAGGTGTTGGAAGATGGAGATGTTCATCTTCCCCTTATGGGAACTCAACTATCTGCTCGATCATCTATTTTGATTGAAGAGACGCAAGAGATTAATTTGGGAACTGCTGAGAATCCTAAGATCACCTATGTAGCCAAGTCACTCTCCGAACAAGAGTTTCCGATCTTTGCGCAGCTACTTTAGGAGGGAATTGTTAACTTTGCTTGGTCATACTCAGACATGCCAGGCTTAGATCCCACCTTGGTGGTTCATCACCTGGACATCTGCCCAGACGCTAAGCCTGTCAAGCAAAAACTCTGTAAGATGCATCCGCAAGTCGCATTGTTAGTCAAGAAGGAATTAGAGAAGTTACTGGAGGCAGGATTTATCAGGCCAATTGACTACTCCGAATGGATCTCCAACATAGTGCCAGTTGCTAAACCAAATGGTGACATTCGGATATGTACAGACTTCAGGGATCTCAACAAAGCCTGCCCCAAAGACGACTTCCCCCTACCCAATATTGACATGTTGGTCGACCTAGCAGCAGGACATGAGATGTTGTCCCTTATGGATGGCTTCTCCGGGTATAACCAGATTCGAATTGCCCCAAAAGACCAACACAAAACCACCTTCACCACTCCTTGGGGCACTTTCTGCTACAATGTTATGCCCTTCGGTCTCAAAAATGTGGGGGCGACATATTAGAGGGCAATGACGGTCATCTTCCATGACCTCATCCATATCATCATAGAAGACTATGTTGATGACCTATTAGGGAAATCTAGAACACGAATAGAACATCCTGCCATCCTGAAGAAGATATTTGAGCGGTTAGAGCACTATAAGTTGCGGCTGAATCCAAAAAAGTGTGTCTTTGGGGTCACTTCCGGAAAGCTGCTGGGTTTCATAGTCTCTCGCAGGGGCATTGAGGTTGATCCCGCTAAGGTGAAGGCTATTCTGGACATTCTGCCTCCACGCAATCTAAAGCAGTTAAGAAGCCTCCAGGGAAAGATGCAGTCCATTTGTCGGTTCATAGCCCAGCTCACGGATAGATGTCAACCATTCACTCACCTTTTAAAGAAAGACTCCGCCTTCCGATGGAACCAACAGTGTCAGATGGGGTTCGATAAAATTAAGGAATATTTAGCCCATCCACCAGTATTGATGCCACCTATTCCCGGCAAACCCCTCTTGCTCTACATCTCCGCCACTTCAGTCGCACTGGGGGCATTGTTGGCACAGCATGATGAGTCGTCAAAAGAAAGGGCAATCTACTACATCAGTCGGACATTGGTTGGCTACGAGCTAAACTACTCTCCCATGGAAAAAGTTTGCCTTGCCCTCATCTTCAGCACACAGAAGCTTCAACATTACATGCTTAGCCATCCGGTAAAATTAATCGCCAAGATCGATCCATTAAAGTACCTGTTATCTAGAACCACCCTGACTAACCGCATGGCTAAGTGGGTCATGCTCCTCAGTGAATTCGACATAGAATACGTGGACCGCAAGGCAATCAAAGGGTAGATAATTGCAGATCAGTTGGCGGAAGTTCCTCTAGTTGACACTCACCCATTGATCACGGAATTCCCTGATGAGGAAGTCTTTTCAGTTGAGGAAACCCCCATGTGGACACTATATTTTGATGGATCATATACACATAATGGATCGGGGGCAGGAATTTTATTAGTTACCCCTCAGGGTGACTACATTCCCAAGTCATTCAAGATAGCGTTCCCATGTACCAACAACATGGCCGAATACGAAGCTCTCCTCACTGGCCTCAAAATTGCCAAACAGTGGCACATAACTCAGTTGAAAGTCTTCGGTGATTCCTTGCTAGTCACTAGGCAATTTAATGATGAGTTTCTGACCAAGGATGATAAGTTGTTACCCTACAAACGCATGGTGGATGATTTCAAGAAATACTTCACCTCCATACAATTTGAACAGATTCCCAGGGTACGAAACAAAGCAGCTGATGCGATGGCCACTATTGGCTCCCTCCTGGACATGCCCAAGGATCGCACAGAGTGTGAGTTCCTTGTAGAACAACTGTTAATCCCAGCATACGATATCCCTGAGACTGAAATGGTGTGCAAAATTGTGGGTCCCACCTCCCCATGGTACCAATACATCTATACCTACCTCCGTGATAACATTATACCCCCAAACCTTTCACGTAACCAACGCAAATCCTTCATCCATCGCTCTTCTCGATACGTCATCGTCGATGATACGCTTTATCATCGCGGGTATGATGGAATCCTCCTTAGATGTCTAAATGAGACCGAAGCCCATACTACATTAATGGAGGTACATGGCAGTGTTTGTGGAGCCCATTCAAATGGTATGGCTCTAGCCAAAAGGATCCTACGGGCTGGATATTATTGGCCTATGTTAGAACACAATGCTTGCGAGTTTGTGAAAAAGTGTCTTCCATGCCAGCAACACGCAGATTTAATCCATACTCTAGCACAAGATCTCCATCCCCTCCTGGCACCATGGCCATTTTCTCAATGGGGTTTTGACTTGATTGGAAAGATTCACCCACCATCATCCGACGGCCATACCTTCATAATCACCGCCACCGAGTATTTCACCAAGTGGGTGGAGGCAATGCCCCTCTCACAAATCACCGGCATTCAAATCTCCAAGTTCATCCTGTACCATATTCTCTGCAGGTATGGTATCCCATCCACCATCATTTCTGACAACGGCAAACCATTCAAGAACCAAGCCATGAAACACCTATGCGATACCTTCCATATTCAACACCGTTGGTCAACGCCATATTACCCCCAGGGTAATGGTCAGGCGGAAGTGACCAACAAAACCCTCATTCGTATTCTCAAAAAGGTGTTCAATCACACTGGATGAGATTGGCACCTCCACATTCATCCTGCCCTCTGGGCATATCGCACATCCGTTCGCACCCCAACAGGCGCCACCCCCTACTCTTTAGTGTTTGGTGCCGAAGCCGTCTTGCCAATCGAGGTTGAACTTCCATCATTGAGAATCTCTCTTAAGAACCTTATCAGCGAAGAGGATGCTCGTGTTGCGCGACTTGCACAGCTAGAGTTACTGGACGAACGCAGAATAAAGGCCTACGATCATGCGCAGAAGCATGTCGAATAAACTGGCGTAGTTAGGTTTGTCCTTGCCAATTCCAGGTGGGCGAGCTTGTTCTTAAAGAGAACCAACGTACTCAGCAAGACCGAGACAAGAAAGGAAAATTTGAGGCAAATTGGTTGGGGCCCTATATCATAGCTGCTAAATATGGATCTGGGGCATACAGGTTGACTACTATTGAAGGAGAACCCCTTGACGAGCCTATCAATGTCATGCATTCAAAAAAGTTCTACGCCTAAGTC
>VDFB02000013.1:147827786-147877317 GCA_007258455.2 Sequoia sempervirens | reverse complement strand
AACATTTACAAATCTGGCACAATCACCAGTGTACAAGAAATCTGTGGCTCCAAATTGTTTCCATTTACACTAAGAAAACTGAAAGATACATTGGTCTTCTACTTAATCTAACTCCTAACTACTAGTTCTTCTCTACAAGTTCTGCTCCTACTACTTTGTTTCTAACCCTTTTACAAAGAGGCAAGAAATCCTTATATACATAATGCATCAAAAAGAATGTGTTGTCCCTTGTTTTAGGGCTTAAAAAATATCTACTTCCAGGAGAGTCGACTCTCTGATTTTTTTGAAGAGAGTCAAAGCTACATTTAATGTGAAGCCCTGATGCCCATGTTGATGAAAGATTTATGTCCTCAGAAGAATCCTTCAGATCTTTTGTAGCTGCAGCATTAACTCTTCTCTCTCTGTGTCCATACTCGAAATCCCCCTGAAATCCCCCTTGAATGCTCCAAAATAAAACCATTAATACTAATTTGTCTTTTCCAATGGTCACTACAGTTGTCCCTGTGACTCATAGTTTCTTAGTTCTTCTAGCCTCCTTCATGTTCTAGACTCTCTGCATGTTGACTATCTCCTGGAAGCACCATCGGGCCTCTTTAGACCTTCGCATTATCACCCGAGCCGATCCATCGCCCCCTTTAGTCTCAGAATGAATCCATCTCACTTGCACTATGTTGGTCTTCTTTCACAAGAATAGTCAATCAGTCAAAGGGGCAATGAGTCACTCTTTTAGTTTCCTCTAGTTGATCGAGCATACACCACGCGAGCTTCATCAGGCGGTCAAAAGTGGTCCGCATTGAATCGCATGTTGGTGAGACACTCATCATGTCTCCCCGATGCGATTATGTCATTTTTATCAACTATTGATGTAGCATGTGGCAGTCGGGAAGACCTTACAGCTAGCTGCAAAAGTTATATCGAGCTCATTCTTCATGTCGGGGAGACCTCCGTCAGTCGAGAAGACCTTTTGGCGATGTTGGATCCTTCTCCCTAAGCTCTTTCTTCTTCTCCGGGCTTGAGCTCCTTTTCCCTTTTGGTAAGACTCCAGCATAGTCGCCTAGACCTCCCAGCGACTTCCTCTTTTCTCCACACTTGCTCATTCTTATCGGCCAAACCCCTCCGGGTCGGTGGGACATCATGGCGATGTCACCTATTCTTTCCGCGAGCTCCTTGATGTCAGCCAGACCAGCCGTGGTCAAGGAAACCTTTTAGCGAACCCCCTTCATTCTCCCCGGGCTCCCTCTATATCGGCCAGACCCACTCCCTTCACCGAGACCTTTCACCGAAGCCATGTTGCTTTATGTCGGCGAGACTAAGTCCCCTTGCTAGGACATCTTGGTTTGCCTATCTTTCTTCTCCCCGAAGGGGAATTTTGTCGGTGTCACATAAAGATCTCGCCAAGACCTCATGGCGATGATACCATTTATGTGTCGCTAAGACTTCCTTCGGTCGGTGAGACTTTACACCGACCGAAGCTTCCTTTCACCGAGCGCAAACTTTCTCCGGGCTCCTCCTACCTTTTCGGAGAGAGATACGCTAATCGGCCAGACCTCCTGCTGAAGGAAAAATTATCGCCGAGACCTACTCCTTCGCTAAGACCCTATACCGAAGTCTCCCCGCTTAGCCGAGAGTTCATTTGAGTTTGGGGAGAGCTTGCTTGATCAGCAAGACTTCCTGCCGACACCACACCCCTGTCACCGAGACTTCCCCTTTCAACAAGACATTAGGCCAATTTCAGAATGTTTGTGTGAGGGCTCCTTCAGTCGGCGAGACACATAAAGACTCTCGGTGACAGAAGTTTGGGCGATTGATGAGGTGTCTCAGATAGAACACACAACTAGTCGGCAAGATGACTGCAGAGTCTTGTCAATTTTCTCCTTAGAGGAAATTTATGATCAACTAAATTGAGGAATGCTTCCCAACGGAGTTCCCTTCACAAATATCACTATGTGTGTGATTTAACCCTACAAAATAAAGGTCTACATAATTCCTTAGAAGCACATAAGATAAATTATAATGGAATCAACTAATACTTATAATTATTTCATTGAGTTCATAGCAAGAAGAAAATCAACTCAAGCTAAGACAGGACTAAAATCAGATTAGACAGAACAAAAGATAAAACATGGAGAAACAGAAGAACCCCCAAAAGCAAAGCAAATAACCCAAGGCAACGAAATCAAAAGCAAGAGAAAATGGGGACCCATTTTGTTCCAGAATAACATGGGGTGGTTGTGTAGGGCATAACAAATGGTGACTCGACTGGGAAAATGGTTTAACCATTTTCAAGAAGCTGAAGGATTCAGCTACCCAGAACTCCTAGTTTATGAACATCACAACTCCAATTGGGTCAGTTTTAGCAAGCAAGGTTGAGCTAGAATCTCAAATGTAAGTCTACACTGGCCACCTTAGAATCTATGTGTGTGCCTGATTGTGCATCACTCTCTGATAAATTTTTCCTCATCTTTTGAACAACAACGTGCAAGATTTCAACTACATGAGTTGATTTCCCCTTGTGCATTGATATCCCGGGCATTGCTCCACTGCCAGTCAGGCATCCATAGCCTCGACGAAGATACATCTAGTTTTCTCACAGCATTGCTCTACTGCCAGTCAGGCATCCATAGCCCCGGTAGAGATACTGGAATCACCCATTCATATTGAATCTTCTTTCTCTTTTAGATAATTCTTTTCTCTTCTTTTTTTTCATAGAGTTTCAGATATTTAATTTAATTCCTTTTCAATATGTCAGATGTTTAACATCTAATCTGGGTTGAAAACTACCATGGACCTCATAACAGCACTTGGAAATCGTATTTTTCACTCAAATCTTACAACACTGTCATCCTAGGACAAATATACCATTACAAGAGGAGATGATCTTGGTGATTTGTGGCAGATTCAGAGGAGCTAATGAAGTTCATTTACTTTGCACCTTGTTTTCAAAACCTTCGACAACTCTTATTGACAATGGGCATAAAACAAAGAATTTAGGACAAAATCACCCAATCAGCAGATCTAAAAATATCTAAACCACTTCTCTCCTAATGACCAAAATATGCCTTAGATAACAACCACCATTCTAAGATGGGAAAGAATAGGTAAACCCCAAAGAACAAAATAAAATAGAAACAAGAAGAATAAAGGAAATAAAAAGACAGAAAGAAAAGGACAAACAAACAAACAGCAAATTATTTACAAACAGACAGAATATTTACAAACAGAAAAATAAACTATTTACAAACAAAAACAAAAGGAATAGGAAAAGGAAAAGGAAAACAACATAACAAAGGAAAACTAACTAAACCAGAAACAAACACTAACCAATCCTACTTCTAAACTAACTCCAAAGCTAAGCTTTATAAACACAAAACTATAAAAATTTATACATTGACTCGACTTATTTTTCATTATGTGCAACAATCTTAACTTACTAGGCACAGTTCTAAACCTAGCAAATTTATCTTTATACTCAGAAATATGAAGTTTACAGGCAATAAGTTCATTCTAAGGGCATAAATCTTGAAATATTATTAGTTGTGGGTTCTCAATTTTGTCATGATTTACCCACACATAGGTTTTACTATCCTCTACGCCATAATCGAACTGAAAATTATTAAAACACAGAGGATAATGAAAGGACACCACCTGATTCTGAAGATTTCTAGTTGCTAATGTAGACTTGTGGTGTATGATCTCCTCTTCATGAGGTCTCAGCTCATGGAACACCACTAAATCAAGGTTTGTCTTGTAGTAAGGATTTTCACTCACCAACATCTTTGTATTCATCTCGGGCACGGAGTCAAAAAAATTCTGAATTTCTTGAGATGAAGTCTCACTTTCAACACTTTCTTGAAACATGCCACCCTCAAAGGTTTGGGAATCTGCCTCCAGCTTATCATCATTGATGTCAGGGATGTTGGCACATGGTGAACAAGTATTTCCTTCAAATTCATTTGAATGCATGGATTCAAAGTCAGGAAGGCACTTTCCCAATTCATATTTCTCAACCAACACATTTGAGTAAATAGAACCAAAATTAGGAAAACACTCCCTTGTCTCATTCTCTTCGTCATATTGAAGAGATTCAACTTCTGAAATAGCCTCTTGGTCACTCTCCTGACATTCCTCTGCTTCATCCAAATGTACCCCGTCATGAATTTCCTCAGGGAACACTTGACTAATCTGCACCTCTACTTGGACTTCTCCCCTTAAGATTTCATTTGGGCATTAAGTCCTTGTCTTTGACCACCAGGTTCATTAGCAATCTCATCTTGAAGTGTGTTATCTGTTTCAATCTGTTCACTACTTAAATTAGCAGAGTCATCCTCTTGCATTAACCCATCAAAGTGTGCCTCTTCCTCATTCCCCATCATGAAAGAATTTATGAATGCATCGATGAATCCATTCTCCACTTCTATCAAGTCTGCACTAGGTAGAGGAGTTTCATGAGTTGTTGAATCCATCTCACTGCAAGGATCAAGGTCATCAAAAGATAGGGAAGAATTAAGTCTCCTCACACAGTCACTCTCATCATTTTGGATGAACTGATTATCATTTTCATGCATGCCAATTGTTTCATCTTTTTCATTGGGGGGATACGTACTCCAAGGATCTTCCATAAGTATTCCTTCAATAGAGATCATTTGCTTGAAATATAACTCCATCCTTCCTAGGAAGACATGGCCATCCATCTGAGAGTGTTGATTAGTTTGATGTATCCTACATCCACTTGGCCTGACAAGTTCTGATAGTTTCAGATCTACTGATTCTTCTAATTTCTCCCTTATTAAATTTTTCATACAAGGGATATTAATCCAACATGAACCATGCTCCTTTCTCCACTCCTCATCACCATGATTCTCATCTTGATCAGAAGAGTTGCTCAAATTGTTGGAAGGCATTGTTGATTTCTCATGATAGCAATCCCACGCTAATACCTCATCTCCTTTAAAGCCATCATTAGTACTAACATGTTCAACAAAGCTAGATTCTATCTTGAGATTTCCATTATGCTCTAAATTTACATCCATTTCATGCTTTTCACCAAACAAGTCATCAAAAATATATTCTGGTGAATCAACTGTTTCATCTAGAACTTCATTGTGATGTAATGGACTATGCTTTGGAAGATGACTTAAAAGAGATGACATGGTCACAACTTCATTGACAAGTGGAGTACTTAACTCTGTGATTGGATTTTGTAGGAATGAGTTCTCCTAGTGGTCTTGTGTACAAGGACCAAACTGATCTAAGAATAAGATCTCTAACTCCGCCCATGAACAAATATAATTTGGTGGAAGATTAACATACCATTGTCTTGTTGAACCTTGAAGTGTTTTGATGAACAATTGATAGACTACATCCTCATGCTGAACCTGGAGAAAACTAAGTACATGCCTACATATTCCAACATGTTAAGAAGCATTTTGACTGCCGTTAGGGAAAAATAAAGGAAGCCTATCATACAGGTGACCATGGATTTCATGGAAAAATCCTGGTATATACAAAGGGCTACCCATTAGAGCTGGGTTTTCCAAGATCTAACCCACTCCAACTCACAACAATCCAAAATTACTCATAGGCCCTCCTTCTAGCGCCGGTTCTTATTGACGTGTGTCTATGCACAACAACATGCAAACAAAATATTGCTATCCTGTTTCTCCTAAAAGAGAAAGACAACACATGGATATCTTAGCCCCCAAGGTCTTTGTAGTTGGTTCTCAACTATGCTGATGTCCCTCAGTGGTCAATGTAACAATAATGTTCAAGGGGCCTGCTAGTGTTGAGCTTTTGGATTGTTATGAGATCAAACATAAACTTAAAACCTATTCTAATCAGGGTTTTTAAAGAAATATAAAAAGATAGATCAGAGATTTGGGACAGAAAAGAATGACACTTCATTTGAATTAACCAGACCTGTCACCTTCCAAGGAATTCCTAACTAAAACTGTAGAACAAAATTAACTTGTGACTAACACACAGTTTCATTCATTCACAGTGTTGATTTCAATAGCAGATTGTGAGTTACCATTTAAACCAAACATAAAAATCCAACTTCATTCCTTCAAAGCTTCATAAATCAGATGATTAATTCAAGACAAACACCATTCTGGAACACAACATGAAGTAGATTAAGATCCGGTTGCTTCTACTGTCAGTGAGACAGATAAGCAACATTTACAAATCTGGCACAATCACTAGTGTACAGAAAATATGTGGCTCCAAATTGTTTCCATTTACACTAAGAAAATTGAAAGATACATTGGTCTTCTACTTAATCTAACTCCTAACTACCAATTCTTCTCTACAAGTTCTGCTCCTACTACTTTGTTTCTAACCCTTTTACAAAGAGGAAAGAATTCCTTATATACATAATGCATCAAAAAGAATGCATTGTCCCCTATTTTAGGGCTTAAAAAATATCTGCTTCCAGGAGAGTCGGCTCTCTGATCTTTCTGAAGAGAGTCAAAGTTGCATTTAATGTGAAGCCCTCCTATCCATGCTGATGAAAGATTTATGTCCTCAGAAGAAGCCTTCAAATCTTTTGTAGCTGCAGCATTAACTCTTCTCTCTCTGTGTCCATACTCGAAATCCCCCTGAAATCCCCCTTGAATGCTCCAAAATATCACCATTAATACTGATTTGTCTTTGCCAGTGGTCACTACAGCTGTCCTTGTGACTCATAGTTTTTTAGTTCTTCTAGCCTCCTTCATGTTCTAGACTCTCTGCACGTTGACTGTCTCCTAGAAGCACCATCGGGCCTCTTTAGACCTTCGCATTATCACCCGAGCCGATCCATCACCCCCTTTAGTCTCAAAATGAATCCATCTCACTTGCACTCTGTTGGTCTTCTTTCACAAGAATAGTCAATCGGTCAAAGGGGCAATGAGTCACTCTTTTAGTTTCCTTTGGTTGATCGAGCATACGCCACGCGAGCTTCATCAGGTAGTAAAAAGTGGTCTGCATTGAATCACATGTCGATGAGACACTCATCGTGTCTCCTCGATGCGATTATGTCATTTTTATCAACTATCGGCGTAGCATGTGGCAGTCGGGAAGACCTTACAGCTAGCTACAAAAATTATATCGAGCTCATTCTTCATGTCGAGGAGACCTCCGTCAATCAGGAAGACCTTTTGGTGATGTTGGATCCTTCTCCCTGAGCTCTTTCTTCTTCTCCGGGCTCGAGCTCCTTTTCCCTTTCGGTAAGACTCCAGCATAGTCACCCAGACCTCCCAGCGACTTCCTCTTTTCTCCCCACTCACTCATTCTTATCGACCAGACCCCACCGGGTCAGTGGGACGTCATGGCGATGTCACCTTTTCTTTCGGCGAGCTCCTTGATGTCGGCCAGACCAGCCGTGGTCGGGGAAACCTTTTAGCAAACCCCCTTCATTCTCCTCGGGCTCCCTCTATATCAGCCAGACTCGCTCCCTTCGCCGAGACCTTTCACCGAAGCCACGTTGCTTTATGTCGACGAGAGTAAGTCCCCTCGCCAAGACATCTTGGTGAGCCTATCTTTCTTCTCCCCAAAGGGGCATTTATTCGGTGTGACATAAAGATCTCACCAAGACCTCATGGCGATGATACCATTTTCGTGTCGCTGAGACTTCCTTCAGTCGATGAGACTTTACACCAACCGAAGCTTCCTTTCGCCGAGCGCAAACTTTCTCCAGGCTCCTCCTACCTTTTCAACAAGAGATACACTAATCAGCTAGACCTCTTTCCGAAGGAAAAATTATCATTGAGACCTACTCCTTCGTTGAGACCCTATACCGAAGTCTCCCCGCTTTGCCGAGAGTTCATTTGAGTTTAGGGAGAGCTTTCTTAATCAGCAAGACTTCCTATCGACACTACACCCCTATCGCCGAGACTTCCCCTTTCGACAAGACGTTAGGCCGATTTCAGAATCTTTGTGTGAGGGCTCCTTCGGTCGGTGAGACACATAAAGACTCTTGGCGACAGAAGTTTGGGTGACTAATGAGGTGTCTTGGATAGAACACACAACCAGTCGGCAAGACAACTGCAAGGTCTTGCCAATTTTCTCCTTAGAGGAAATTTATGATCAACTAAATTGAGGAATGCTTCCCAACTGAGTTCCCTTGGAAAATATCACCATGTGTGTGATTTAACCCTACAAAAGAAAGGTCTGCATAAGTCCTTAGAAGCACATAAGATACATTATAATGGAATCAACTAATGCTTATAATTATTTAATTGAGTTCATAGCAAGAAGAAAATCAACTCAAGCTCAGACAGGAATAAAATCATATCAGACAGAACAAAAGATAAAACATGGAGAAACAGAAGAACCCCCAAAAGCAAAGCAAATAACCAAAGGCAACGAAATCAAAAGTAAGAGAAAAGGGGGACCCATTTTGTTCTAGAATAAAATGGGGTGGTTATGTAGGGCATAACAAAGACATATCTCAAGAATCACTCCAAAGTATGATCAACATCTTTCGCCAAAGTCTAGCAATGGTCCTTTCCAAGACATATTGACATCCTTTGACCTCATGCTTACATATATTGAAGAAATCCTCAACTCAACATTTGATCCAAGTCCACTCAAAGATCAAGAGGATATTGAGCCACTTCCCATGCCTAAGTAAGATATCCAAGAACCCTTTATAAGCAATCCATCCTTTGAAATTGACCCATATCAAGAACTTGATCCAAAGCATGTCAAAAATAATTCTAAAATCATTCAAGATCAAGAATTTGTATCTCCAAGATACTACAATGATCTAATGGACACTCTCCTAGCTATACAAGATATCACAAATGATGATCATATCCATATATCACATATTCCTCCATCTACCCATTAGATGTTTATTCCTAATGGACATGTAGATGATCTTCATTCAAAAAAAGAGTCTTATACTCTCGATATCATTACCAAGGAACAAGAGTCTCCTACTTTTAACATTTGTACACATGATCAGGATACAAAAAAATATAGAGACATATCAGAAATGGGTCATGAAGAGGGCTTCTACAGAAGTTGTGAATCGGGAACATGTTGTGAAGGCATATAAAAAATGAATCATAAGGAAGACTTGTATGGGGACAGTGAATTATCGACACCTCTTGAAGAAGCATTAAAATTTGATATTCCACAAGATCAAGCCAAAGATATCAATCAAGAAATTATCCCACACATGGAGGATCCTATCACTTATAAAATTGGATCACTTACCTTTTTAAGGGAAAACTATATTATCAATGAAGAAGCTATCACCTTTGAATATCCATGAAATAGCAGAGAAGGATTAGCACCTTGTGTCCAAGATAAATCATATCCTATTGCAAATAAAATGTTTCAATAGATGAATTATCAAGGCAGAGGATTAGGCCTACATGAACAGGGTATCCTAGAACCAATGCATATTATAAGCAATCCTAAGAATCAAGGTCTTGGTTATTCGACAATTAAGGGAGCTAAAACATTAGTGACACCTCTATAATATTGGGGGCAACTTTATCTAGTGCAAGCATCAACATAGGGAGCACAAAGAATCCTTATGGTGAAACCAATGCCAATACTACAACCAACCACGTCAGGAATCTTCATCCACCCATTACCCCATCCACAAATTGAGGCCAACATCAAAAGAAAGAGTTGAATCAAAGCACAAAGAACTTTATCAAAGAAAAATAAGTTGATCCGTATAATGGAAAAATCAAATACACATGGATACCAAAGAATAAAAAAGAAAGATTATCCCTATGAAACTCCATTAGTCAAAGAAACTATGGGGGAAAATAAAAAAGGGAAAAGTATCATCAAAGATGTCCACAAAGGAAAAAATAGTCTTCTCAAGCAACGTACAAAGTATGTCAAGCGGTTGGTCCTAATTCCATGCACACTTTTGTATCCACCCATCATTGCTCATTTTCCCAAGTTTGGAGAATCAAGGGTTCCAAGTTGTCAACCAATTCATCTTTTATTCCTAAACACACTCCATCCATGCCTCCATGCATGATATCCAATTCTTACATTGATCATGTGTTGGCAATGACCCTTCATCATAAGGATTCAGAAGGCACTCTATCACGATGTGGGCACAAAGACAAAGTTAACTCCAGTATCGACAAAGTAGATCATAAATCTCAAAATTTGCTTTCAAGTGCACGTATATTGTCAAAGCAGCTTCTTCAAGCAGGATATCAATGGCACATCAAGACAGAAGTATCTACATCAAAACCACAAGGTGATTCAACATGAGCTTAAAATCTTTCATAAAAACGAAAAAAAATAAAAAAATCATGAAAATAGTAAAGAAAAAAAAACCGTCCTCTAGTGAGAACCACTATGGTGGCGCTTTGGACAAGTACCATGATGAAAACCTGGAAAACAGGCGTCATGTGTAGAATCGAGCATCTACGTGCGCCACTTCAGGTGAAAGCATCTCATCCATAGTAAATCCAACATTCCATCCATCTTATCCATAATAAATTCATTCATCCATGAATCATTTATCCAATTGATTTTCATCCATAGTCCAAGTTATCTTGATCTTGAAAAACTTTGGTGCACACTTTACACTTGCTTATGGTAAACATCTTGACATGGATCATTTTCATTGATCCTATACTATACCCAACATTATCTAAGCCATGAAGCACTATCCAAATGAGCATCCTCTGTATGAACAACTTATCTTATCGCAAGATAATCCATATCCATCCATCCATACATCTAACCAAGCATCCATCCATGACATTTCAAACATTTCTAGACACTGGGGGTAGATATTTACATCTTGCTTCAGGAATAAATCTTGATCTATATCTTCCAACTTATGTGGTGATCCGAACATTGGCAAACATAAAATCAAATTGGTCAAACTATTTGTGGCAAGAATCTAAATCACTATCCCATGGCATATTTTGACAAGAAGATGTTCCTTATCAAGCTTTATCTTTCATTGAACATCAATCCAAACAATCAATATCAG
This sequence comes from Sequoia sempervirens, assembly GCA_007258455.2. Taxonomy (NCBI): domain Eukaryota; kingdom Viridiplantae; phylum Streptophyta; class Pinopsida; order Cupressales; family Cupressaceae; genus Sequoia; species Sequoia sempervirens. The sequence goes on along the minus strand of VDFB02000013.1, from coordinate 147,866,354 downwards.
TTGCATTTAATTTTCACTTCAAATGTCTAATCAAATCATTCAAAAAAACTTTTGTTCCAAATCAAGCTTCAAAATCCTGATCAATCAAACCTAATCAATCTATCATCATCTCAATCCTCGTGTTGATTAACACTATCCTTGTATTGTGTATCCTCAACAATGTTATCATCATCAATCCTGATCAATCAAATCCAATCAATCCCTCATCATCTTGGGATATCCATCCTAATCCTTGTGTTGCTTAACACCATCCTTGCATTGTTGTCTATCCTCAACAATGTTATCATCATCAATCCATCAATCTGATCAATCAACCCTAGCTTGGTTTTCAACAAAATCCCAAACAGAGCACTGATATCGTCACACATGTCCATATCCAAAACATCAAAATTGAGCGCAAAATTCAAAAACATTCATAAAAACACAAAATCCAAAAACATTCATAAAAACCAAGAAAATCCAAAAACATCCAAAACCAAGAAAATCCAAAAACATCCAAAAATCCAAAAATCCAAAAACATTCAAAAAATCAAAAAATCGAAAAACACTCATAAAAAGTCATAAAACCATCAAAAACATGAAATCCGAACTACGTCGTCTCTGAGCTTAAACGTAGGCAACGTTAATCTTTTATCAGCTCTCGAGACACAAAAACACAAAAAAAAACACAAAATCCAAAAACATTCATAAAATCTTAGAAAACACAAAAACATTCGTAAATCTTAGAAAACCCAAAAACATTTGGAAAATTTGAAAATCATAACATTTGTAAAATCTTGAAAATACCAAAAAAAAACAGTCTCAAAACATTTCAAAAAAACATCAAAAACATCCAAATAGTTGAAAAAAATCCATCTGTCCCATCTCGCTATCACTCGAAATAAACATTCATTCATAATAAATCAATCAACATCTTCACCCTTTGGTAAAATAGTCGGAAACAAGTCTTGCAGTTCTAAAGTGAAAATTAAAATGTCAAAGTCTCAAGTCTAGGTCAATAAGTAAACAAGTTGGTCAACTCTTGGTGCTAATAGCCTATCATCCAATCAGTCCCAAATCAATCATTTGATAACATCATGTCTTAGGATGCATCCTTCCTACAATGGAAATCAACATCAGGCATCACAGAAGTTTAGTCTTGGCTAGCGGTATGAAGAACATTAGCGTGTTTGTTTACTTGATCTTTGTCTTGTTGACTTATCTTATTGTGCTCATTCCAATGACCTCTTGATGATGTCTAAAAAAAACTATTTAGAGAGAAAGGAATGGGGAAATGATCATTATTTTTTTATCTGTTGTGCTTGTTGGATATTCTTGTAATATAATCTTGGTCATCTGTGCTTTGTTTGGGTGTAGGGAGGGTGTTTTAGGTATCTTGTTGACCACATAGGAAGGCTTTCCTTTCTATGTTTTGGTCCAAGATGTTGGAAATATCTGAACTATATTTTAAATAAGGTTTCGTATGTCAGGTGTGAACAAGAATACTCCTATCTAATTGTCAAGTCAAAGTCCATCACACTAGGTGCAATGCCATCTTGGTTCTTTATACCTTGATGCATCGCATCTATGTGTGTTATCAAACATAAGGTAAGTAGCCCTTTTGAATTCCCAATTCCTAATAAGCATCATCATTTATCATCATTAAAGTCTCGTAGATCATGGACTTGTTGGATCCTCTTGTCTTGATCTCGTTTCTTCTTTCTTCCATGCTAACATCATACCATGATTAGTTAATCATCATCACCAATGCATCCATCTTGCATCCACAAACCATTAGCATGCTGCATATCATATCATATCATATAAGAAACACTAATCATCTCACATGCATTTTCATCATCACATAATATAGATCTGTTAGTCTAAGCATCTCATAAATAATACATTTGCATAAAACATCCATTGCATAATCATATAGGCATCATCACATCATCCATCTCAAATGCATTGCATCATCATTTTAAGTTGTTTAGGATAATATAGATTGGCTATTCTAAGCATCTTAAAACCATCTCATTTGCATCATTATCGTAACCATTCATGAATCCATCTTGAACCTCTTTGTCGAGAGATCGACCCTCAAATCAAATTTTTCGCTCAATCTCTCGAGGGGGCAATGTACCTGTATACTTCTTTTCACTGGGGCATCCGAAAAATTAGAAAATTTCTGAATTTTGATCTCGGCAAGTTTATTCTTTGAACCAACACAGCAAGTACATTGCTTCAAAGAGGGGCAAAATGTAGACACGAAAAATGTACATTTTGATCTCGTGCACCTGATCCTAATTTTACTAACACCAGTTCATCCTGAATCATCTCCTTTGCTAACCATTTAATCGAATAATTTGTATTTGATTAAATTCATCACATTCCATCTCTTAATTAAATAAATCAATTTTATCTGATTAAGTCATCATTTCCCTTTTAATTAAATAATTCATTTTAATTAATTAATTTCTAAGGCCATCTCCTTTAAATTAAAAAAATTAATCTTTATTTGATTTAAATCTAACATCATCCTCTTTAATTAAATAAATCAATCTTTATTTAATTAAGTGTAAAATCATTATTCCTCTCATTTTGTTTTATTTAAATCCTAAAATCTAAATCACAATGTCAAATCAACTAATCTCCCTCTTAATTAATCAAATCCTTATTAATCTTAGTCTTAATCACTTAAATCCTCTAGCTTTTGCAACTTGCTCATGAAAATCATTTCAATTGATCTATTAAATCTTCAATTACTTTCAAAAAAGGCATCAAAGGATGGAATATTCCTCAAATTTGAAATCTCTGCCCAAAAGTACTTGTCCATCCAACAAGGAATTAAAGTCCTCTTACATGTCCTTTTCTTGAGCCAAGTGATATTAACTCCATCTTTCATCTCATCTTTCAAGCCATCTTTTGAATTTCAAATTTCCCCCTCTTTGCACTCCATCTCTCTTCAATAGCATGTTGACAAGTGGCACTTTATCATTGGTTTATCTTTAGTCCCACATTCATCCATTTTTCCTCATTTTGAATCACTCTCATCTATAAATAAGAGGCTCTCATTTGGATTTTGGATCCACAACTTCATGCAAAGACATTATCTTGAGATTTTGAATTTGCTTCATCTATTGTCATCCATTTTCATAATTTTTTATCATTTCATAGCTAGGTTATGGAGAAGTTTTATCAAAGAGCATCAATCATCAACAATCATCATCAAGCTTACAAGGGATTGGGAAAGGGCCATTTTCCACATCAAAATGGCACCAATTCCCCCATGGGATTGAGAGTTTGCTTGCATTAGATAGGATTTGATAGTTTTTGTTTGTGTTCTTCATTTCCATTTCTTTTTTTGTGCAATTCAAATGAATTCTATGGGGAATGTTGATTTAACTTGCATAATGATCTAATTGTATGATTGTTTGTTGTGTTTGTGCAGGTCTAGCATCGACATTCACAATACTTATACATATATCAATATACTTGTATAGTCACTCATCATGTCGACATATACACAATATTGATATTTGCATATACATATATGCATATACTCCCCGTACACACATTTGATTAAACAATCATTCACATATAGTTTCTTATTCTATTGATGGACGTATATTCATGTGATGCATATATACATACATACATTCATGTCTATTTTTACTTTTGATAACTCTGTACTCATAAGCAACTCATTCATAAGCGCACATAGGTACGTATACTTAAGTACTCTCATGCACGTGTTACTCCATGTGTATGGTCTATCGTCGACATGCATTCACATACATACATATATATATTCAATGTATATTCCACTCATCAATCAAGCTTAGTAATATAAGGAAGGACTCATAAGTTCCAAACATGTAAACATCATCCAAGCATGCATTCAACAATAATCATGACCCTTACTAATGAAAACACTTCATACTAAGGATGACTTACCATTTCCCAACACAATAACTTGACTCAACCATTCTACTATGAGTGTGTGTGAAAGCTCAGATAGGTATCAATTAAGGGTTATCTAACCAATCACTTCTCCTGAGTGATACTTCCCCTCTGCTTGGAGGATTGAATCTATCCCTGCAACTAGCTTAGCACATTTTCAATGGTAGTTAGACTTTCATAATAAATCATTATGCATCTTAAACTTTAGCATATTCATATAGCAATACATGTTCATCATCAATGTAAACATAATTACTCTTCCAAGGAAATAATACCTTAATACCTATCAACATTCCATTCATATCAAAATCATGATTGCATTTACCATCCTATTTACCCGTGAAGGTAAAAGTAAATCAGTAACAACAAGATGGGGTGTGACATACTTCCCCCTTGTGAATCATCATCCCCGATGATTTGAAGCACTTTAACATTTAGATAAATTCAAATAATTTTTAACTTACCTTTTCCAATTCATGTAATAATTATAAGATAATCTTCCCTCGTAGCATCACTCCTTGCAATATTGTCCCTCCCGGACCTTGCATTAAGTGACTCTTTGTTAATGCATAGTGAGAACTTGTGTTCCTTACACATACTTTCTCTCTCAAAGATCTTATGTGTTGTACTCACAATATCTCATATGTACATCCCAAGTACAATAATATCTAAATAACACATGACACCTATACTATAGTGACTGGAAGAAACATTCTCACTGGCTAATGAATTTATCCTTAGTATAATCCAAATAGAAAAGGAATGACGATGCATTACGAACTATACCATGGGTCCCATCCTTCCCTTTGGTATTTACACCTTCAGACAACTTAGAATCCAAATCTATCCATCACTTACACATCCAATTTCCTTAATCATAATAGTAATGCTCTTGACTACTTTTCCATCTTGAGCATATCATTGCTCTTGGACACCTGTCAATTCATAACACAACAATATTGGTTCATATTTCAAACTTTGTACCAACAAAGTTTCTCATTGATCTTTCGATCTATTATTTCATTTTTTCAACCTTTTAGGTCTAAGGTTATCCCTATTTCTTAGCCTATTTCAGCCTAATAGATTTTTCAACCTTCCTTTCCATATAATAGATCAAACTTCAATGATAGAAGTTTATAAGTATTTTTCAAATTGTTCAAGATTTGGTTTACCACTTTTTCCTATTTGGCTACAATAATATATTGGGAATTTGTTCAATTGAATGTCACATAAGATGATGATGGTTTACACAAACTTATCATTATTTTCTCATTCATAACTAAGATAACCTTCTCAAGAATCCTAATCAACTACTTCACACAATATATTATTTAGGACTGAAATCCCATAAATCAAGATTTCCAACCAGCGTTGGTTACCTTGGCGAGTTTGTTCACCATAATATTATGTCAGTTCCACTGACATAGATAGATTAAACTATCTTGTGTTCTACCACTCCCCCTCTAGAATCTCAAGAGAGTATACATGTCCTGCCGATGATGACATCCTATCTTCATTTCCTGGCACACTGGACAATAACTTGCTACATATTCTGCAACATCTTTCTCCATCTTTTCCTAGATTATAGTGGTTTCTCATCTGTCAAATAACTTTTTCATTCCAATATCTTGACTATGACATTAATTCCCTCATTTCATTCCTTAATCTCCCAAAATTTTGGGTACACAGGTTCTTTTACATCCCATAATAGTCTACTTCGACTAAATGAAAACCTATTTTGTGGACTTTTTCCACATAAGCATAATGTTTAACATTTTCCAAAGATAAATCCCTTCATATTAGGAAACCATACCATGGATTTCTTCCATCCTTAAATTATTTTTGAAATTATAATCCAATTTCCAATTCAATCTATCTTTCACGATGAGTATCGATACCAATTTTGAGTAATAATCCTCATTCATTCATGTTGGTTCCTAAAAGATATCAGATTTAATTGCATACCTTATTACCAAGCATGAACGCTTCCATAATAACTCCAAATCACGAGTAATCTAGATCTTTCCTTACCTATTCCTTAGGCAATGATCTTCCCTTTCATGATCAAGTAACCTTCCTATCATTTTCCAAGGCATCAATGATAATAGCAATTGATTTTATAATCAAATATATATAAGGTATGGTGTGATAATAGGTCACAATCCTTGACCTTTCCACTATTTTTCTCCAAAACTTCCAATACCTTATCCTTGTGGTCATGAAATACATGACTTAATTGACATCATGACTTATGAAGAAGTCAAAAGTTCTTCCAAATTGAAAATATATTTTTTATTTTCGTTGGGTGGGGTACTTAATCTAAGTCAATCCACTCTCTTTCTTCCCTCACTTAGTGTTTCCATAACATTCGATCAACTCAAAGTTGAATTCCTAGCAAACATTGGCTTTCTTGAAATGATTTATCATTCCTTGACATTGGCTTTTTATTGCCTTGTTCTTCCTCCATGGCATACCTTGAATATACTTATTCTGAAAGTGAGATTCATCATTGATCTCTAATCTCATAGATTCAACATTTTGGATGGTCGAATAAGAGATATAATGAATAATCAACAACTTTACAAGTTAAGAGGCACTCTAATATTCCAATTCTCTTTTCCTTGTATACCAATATCCTTTTTGTGGAGGAATTTTCCATATCCATAAATCCTCTTTTGTTGATGTACCTTTCAACTTAGAATGTGGTTTCCTTGCTAATTCTATTGTTTTGACACATAGTGTCACTCTATATCTCATTTCCTTTTGGAACCTCTAAACATATGTTTATTTTCATTGGCAGGTCGATGTGTTTAATCAACACTTCTACCAAACTTAGTATGAACCTTTGTTAGGCCAATCCAATTTTACCTTTTAGGTCTCTTTCTCATAATCACCTGTCCAAGTGACTTTGTTCCCAAAACTTGGTAACTTTATCTTTACATAACCTTAAGCACTCCAAAGTTGCTTGGTTTCTTTTTCTCATCTCAATCAAAACTCTAAATTGATCTCATCAATTTTGGTTGGTGGAACCATGTCCACTTCATTGATTACTTCTTTTCTGACCATTCTAGTATTTTCCTTATTACAAGGTACTATCTCCTTAATTATACACAAGATCTCGATCTTGTTCAAAGTCAGATTTTGTCAAGGGTTATCCAACCTCTTGGATACCTCCTTCATTGGCTATCTACTTTGTTTGAAGTTTCCAATTTATACCAATAATGCATACTCATAGATTTGTAGTATTCTTACTAAATCCAAGAATTCTTCACTCCTTGCAACTATAGGTTGCTATCAGTAAGGGAGATTATTTCAATCCTCTCTATCCCTCAGAGTCATTCTAACTTTGTAGTAGGGTGAAGGTACATATTGGTTATCCTTCATAACCTTCCTACATAACCTGATTGCATAATCTTCTGCAATCCAAGGGGATATCATAAAGAGTTGGAGCTTTCAATTCCAAGGACAACTCTTATCTAGTCCCAAACTTAAACAAGTTTACTAGAATCTTATCTTCCTTTTGTTCTTTCCTCTTGCCATCTTGGCACAAGAACTTTTCTACAATATCCTCTAATAAGGTTTACGTAACACTTACGTCATGAGCTCATAGGTTCCAGAGTTGAACCTGGTAGCTGTGATACCACATGTAACAACCCTGATGTTCTACTCAATAAAATCTCCAATGTTTTCACGTCAAGTGAATAAACCACCGATGCCATATCAATTTTTTTTCTTTCCATAATCTAGATTACATGCACATTTGAAATAACACTATTTCCAAACTTCCATTGCATTCCATTGTAAATGCACAAATATTTCCATAACATAGATGTCATATTGAATGAACTCAAGTTTATCATTCATTATTACATTCTTCCATATAAATGGGTATATGATACATACATAGCTCTTTTGAGCTTCATCTGGAAATAGATATACAAATTGGTCTTGATGTCACCACAATGGTGTATACATTTTGGATGTCCCTACTTCTTGGTGCATACACTCCAGTTGTCCCCAATGCTAGCGCAAACATCCACAAACCTCAGTCGCCAATTGATGAGGAGAAGCATCACTCAAATGTGGTCTCCCACACATCTACCTCACAGGTGAGATGGCCCTACCCTTCGACAAAGATATTGGTTGGTAAACCCCATAACAATAGCCTATCTGAGCTTCGTGTTGTGTTCTACAAACTAGAACCTAATCATACGTTCATCTTCCCTATGAGTATGAAAATCCTAAACTAGAATGCATAAATGGAACACAGTGAACTAACAATGTAAAAAGTGGCAACTTACACTACTTTGACCAAAGTACTTTCACCCAGTACTTCAAGTGGAAGTCTTCTTATTCACATACACTTCTATAGCTCGATTTGGATTATAACCGTTCATATACCATGCTTAGGTAATTTCCTCCAATGGGTAATCATTAACCCCATAAATAACCTATTCCCCTTTTTCCCAAATCACTATGGTATCTCTACCAATAAGCCTAAGCATAAGTTAGCCCCTTCAGTAGATATTCCCATCCTAAGTATAACATATGACCTTTTCTAGTCCATTAACTTTCATAAACAAGCTATTCACTTCAAAAGACAACCTAGTCTCAAGTATAACTTTACAATATAAAGTATAGCTACATAAGCTTTATCTACTCATAGATTAAATATCCATAAGTAACTAAATCCAATTAGTAATATATCACATTAATAAGTGATCTCATCAAGAATATATCCACTTCAATGAATGACATCAATCGAAGAATAATCATATCAATAGATGATTCCATTCGAGAGCATATTCTCCTCTAAATAAAAGGGTTTAAACAAAGAGTCTACTCTTGTCAATACTATAACTTTGTATTAAGAGTGTAATGCAACTAATCAAGTAGCAACTCTAACCCACTAGGTAATTCCCACCTACATTTCCAAACATATAGAATTCCATAAACTCAAGTGATTTGGCTTAATCACAAAGGTTATTTTTAACCTTGATACATCCTAACCTTAGGATAAAGTCATCAACCAATGACTAGTCCGATTATATGGGTTAATCTAACCCTATATGTTCAAATCAAGACCAAATGAACATCTCAACCTAGTAGGTTATTCCCAACAATAGGTTTTAATGAGTAGTTGAGTATAAATCCCAACCTAGAAGGTAAATCTCTACATGCTAACCTTTTCATTCCTAAGGTTTCCTAGCATAATTAGATAACAGAGTCAAGTTGCTTCATGATATTGACATATTTCACATTATACACATAGTCTAAACTATCTATGTATAGAACATCAATATCTAATTCTTGTATAGGGTATATAGGAGTATTAAGACACTTCCCTTATTCATATTTTGTCATTTCTGGTATGTAATACCAATGACAACCAAACACTCCTATTACAGAGTATATACAAACACTTCCACGTAAAAACCTAAAGCAGGTTCATTTCCTTTCCAAAGCAAATGCTATGTTTTCCTAATGCATGTATTCTCAAGTAGTTCAAACAAAGCATTCAAATATCATTCTTTCATAAATAAAGACAAATAAGAGAAGACTAGATCCTCATGTCTGTAATACGCTTAACCAATTGTCTGACTTGATGCATAGCCTTCCAACAAAAACTTCTAGCTTCACTTATCTCTCTCAAGGAAATACTTCATTATGTCTCCTTTCTCAAGATAACAATATGCACTCAAAAATTAATTCACATCACTCACACAAATACTCAGCTCCCAAAATTTGTAGCTCTCAGAATGATTGCAGTAGAATAAGTTTGTAGAAGAATGCAACATAATGATGCATTTAAATGAGAGAACTTGCCTTTCTATTTATATAAAAAAGTGGAGACTTTACAGCCTAAAGAAAAGGCATGCTAATTGACATGCTAATTGACAACTCTCTCCATACAAGTCGACTAACAATATAGAGCTAAAAGGGGGCAGAAAACTAAGTGTAAACTCAGCACAAAATTCTATAGATCGACCCTTCTATTTGATAGCAACAAAAGACTAATTCAAATGTGTGCAGGCCTAAGTGATGGTAGTCAAACTTTAACCATATTAGACTTCTACAAGTTAAAGAGCTTCTATATATTGGCTCATTGTATTCTCTATATTTCATGTATTTAAGCTTGTTGTTTACTTAGATAAGCCAGTCAAATATCTCTTAGCTACATATTATACAACCGAATTGGTCAAAGGTGTATGCATTGACACCTCCTTATTGATTTGACTCCTTCCATTATGGAGTGGTTTGTATATTTGACTTTGGCACGTTGCAAGTAACTTAAAACATCATTCTTTAGTATTTCCATCGCTTCACATTATTTGGACAATAGTCGTTCCACTATAAAGTAATGTGTTATTAAATAAATAGAGATGCATCTTAATTAGTATCGACCTTGGCTTTTTACTTCATATCAGCCTTTATTGTTGTGCAATACTAGCATATGGTTCGACCATTATCCAATTTCAACATATGTATTATTCGGCCTTTAAATACTTTGCATATCTCATATACAAATTGGCCTATGTTCATATATATATATAAGTATCACATATACTTATAAATATATATTTATATATGTACGAATACACATATATATGTATGTCAAATTACATACATATATATATATATATATATATATATTCCATGTTAATCAAGTATGTATACATTCGATATACAAATGAATACAAACAAGCAAACATTCACATAATAATATATATATGTATATACACACTCCTCTATACAAGCATTAATGCTCATATGTGTATATGTATATATATATACATATATATATTCATATCATTCAAAGAAATAAAGCAATAATCCATTCGATAATCAAACGATTATGACTGACATATTCACAATAATACCATATTAAATAACTTATACACATATGCATACTTATACATATATCATTATACTTGTATAGTCACTCATCATGTCGACATATACACGTATATTTACATTTCCATACACATATGCACATATGCATATACTCCCCGTACACACATTTTATTAAACAATCATTCACATATACTTGCTTATTCTATTGATGGATGTATATTCACGCGATGCATATATACATACATACGTTCATATCTCTTTGTCCTTTTAATAACTTCATACTCATAAGCAACTTGTTCATAAGCGAGCATAGGTATGTATACCTAGGTACTCTCATGCACATGTTACTCCATGTGTATGGTCTATTGTCGACATGTATTCACATACATATATATATTCAATGTATATTCCACTCACCAATCAATCTTAGTAATATAAGGAAGGACTCATAAGTTCTAAACATGCATTCAATAGTAATCATGACCCTTACCAATGCAAACACTTCATACTAAGGATTACTTACCATTTCCCAACATAATAACTTGACTCAACCATTCTACTGTGAGTGTGTGTGTAAGCTCAGAGAGGTACCATTAAGGGTTATCTGACCAATCACTTCTCCTAAGTGATACTTCCCCTCTGCATGGAGGATTGAACATGTCCTGCAACCAACTTATCACATTTACAATGGTAGTTAGACGTTCATAATAAATATTTATGCATCTTAAACTTTAGCATATTCATATAGCAATAAATGTTCATCATCAATGTAAACACAATTAATCTTCCAAGGAAATAATACCTTAATACCTATTTTAGTATTCCATTCATATCAAAATCATGATTACATTTACCATCCTATTTACCCATGAAGGTAAAATTAAATCAGTAACAACAAGATGAGGTGTGATAGAAAAATTTCCTTCGAGAAGGGAGTACTTTTTCTAATGAAGAATTCTAAAAACTTTCCCTTGCGAGGGAGTATTCTTTCTTTCGAATTCCTTCATGAAATGAACTTTTCAAAAGGATTCCTTAGTGCTAGAATCATTGGCAAAAAATGTTATCACTTTTCAAATTGAGCATCCCTTCAATGGACCCCTTTTCTTTTGAAAGGTTCCCAAGGGACCCCTTTCAAAGGTTCTCCTTCAGTTGTCAACTATCTGCGTGATTGTTTATTTGTCTTCCTGCATGGCTTTTTTCTATCTAAAATGTTTTATCTATGGATTAATATGTTTCTTTGCAAGAGCGCCTATGAAGTTGCTTTTCAATCGACCTTGTAGGACCGAGTACCTGTAAGGGCCCATTAGAATCTATGGAGCCTCTCACATCTGGCTTCCCTTAGGACCGAGCACTTGGGGGTGCCTCCTTTGCAAGTTCAAGGACCTATAAAATGCCTGCATCCTACGAGATCTCTTTGTTCAACTCTATAGGATTGAGCACCTGCAAGGCCTTTTCTTCGCCTTTCCGTAAGTTTGTAGACCTATAACGCATTTTGTTCAACTCTCCTCAGGACTGAGTACTTATGGAGCCATCTCTTATTCCTGAGCATTTGGGTGTGTCAGATTGCAGTCTGCTTCCTCAACGGTTCAGATATACTTTCTTTAAACTCTTTCAATCTACTTTACCTTGCATTTGGTAACACATATGCTCACTAAAGTGGGGGAAAAATCTAGTGGCATGAATCTGCACCCCTCACAAGTTCCCCATTTACACCCCTTACCTTAGAAAAATAAAACCCGATGATGTTATTCCACATCATCCATTTTCTCTTCATCCATTTGGTGGTTCTCTATAGTGTTGGTGGGGGAATTTTTGTTAGGGATGCTAGCACAACACACAAACGTCTGTGTGGCACATTGACATCCTAACAAGATTCCCACCTCTAGAATCTACAAAGGTGTTACACTTCTCCATTGGCGATGAAGAATAATGCCTTTTCCCCTTCAATCAACCTTGAACAGCTCTTTTGGATTCCATTTCATCTTTAAAATACTATCTCATTCATTCAATTCATCTTCTTCAATCCCACTTGATCACACTCACTTCTACACACTTCATTAACAACACTTTCACCATTTTTGAAGCTCCAATTTGACACTCCACTGGGTTTATTCCTCTCATTGTTACAACAACGTTAGCATTCACAAGCTTGCAAGCTCACATCTTCCTTCATGTGCCTTGAGAGCATCTTGTTGGGAAGGTGATATCCATTCATTTAGCATCATCGTTTATTTTTCGTAATATATCATTGTAAGCATTTATTGGTATTTCTTCATTTCAATACTTTCTTTATTGTACTTTCTCTATTGTGGGTATTATGGTTGTCCATGGAGGTGTGAACACTAAAACAGGGGTTTGACTATGACAAGCCCCGAAAGAACCCCAACATTTTCCTCATTCTGTTGTGTGTAGGTATTTTATTCATGTGGAGCTTGCGAGAGGCTAGACCAACCACAAGTTTGATTTTGTCCACCTTCACTCTTGCAAAATTCTATCTTTTAAGTTAAAGTATTCATCTTGTTGTTTTAGTTTTTTAGTTTATTTTGCTTTCCATCATCATATAAAACTACACTTATCAGGTTGTTAGTAAGTTCTCGATTAGTTTCAACAGTACTTTGTACTCTTTGTCCATATGGATGGTAGTGCATTGCACTATCGTTCATCTTTTGTGCTAGAGTCCTTTGGTAGAGAGTTGCCTAAGTTGTAGTCCAGACTCGGGAATTTGTTCACCTGACTTCCTAAACCTCTCAGGTTGACAGAAGGAAAGAGGTAGATTGATTGTCCTTCCTTTTCACTCCCTTAAAACATCAAACCTATCCTAGAATATCCCTTAAAGTGAGGTAGATTAGGGCAACTGATTGTTCTAGACCCTCCTGTGACCTGGGGTCTTGAGCAACCGGTCCCCCTCCTCTACAATGTTATGATGCATACATGTATGGTCAATTTCTTTAAATATGAATTAAGAATATGTGTATTTTTAATTCTATGCATTGTTAGTCAATAATTTCAATTTATCTTAGTTGTTAGTGTTACCAATTTTTCACCTACAACTCAAATTGGTAGAGCTGAAACAACTTATGTTGATTTTAAGGTGAAAGATTTCAATTTATTTATGTTTTTCTTAACCATTGCATATGTTGAAGTTTAAGAGAAACGGTTCAGTTTTATTGTGCAATGTGTGTTCAACAAAAGAAAGTATTTAGTTTTCCATTCAATTTTTTACAGCATAAAAGAGATTACATGAGATATAAGAATATTGCTTTCATTCAATTTTGTAATGATTTATTCATTTCACAATGTTGCATACATTTTTGCAAAAGAGATATATACAAAATTGTACTAAGATTGCAAAGAATGTTGTTTTTCATATTCATTGGAAAGAAAAGAGAGATCAAGTGTTCCACACAAGCCGTGGGAATAGTTGAACCAACGCATCACAAAGAATGCGCTATACAACTGAAGATGAAGAAAGGAAATTAAGCATATAATGAAAAACATATCCATCATTTCTTGTTGGTGTTTGGTGTTGGTCTTTGTTGTAGTTGCTCCATCCTTGCTCACGATCTTGAGTGAACCTACATCATGAAGAGAAAAGTTGTTAGAGCTCCATATATGAATCTCACTATGTGCTCTATCAACGGGAATATAGTACATTGTCTATAATGTATTGAATCAGTTAAATAAACATCAAAAGTATGCAGGAGAACCTGAAAAATGAAACATCATAGAAGCATTGAGCTTCATTGTTTTTGTCTAACATGTTTGTTCACTAGGAAGGTATAGGATAAATCATGTTTTTGATTCATTTCCGAAGACATCATAGCATGTAGTGCAAAAATGGGCTCCTACAAGGGTTGAGCCCAGCATGTTGCCCCTAATTCTCAAAAGGGGGAAATGAGATAGGAATTCATGTTCATAGTCCTCAAGTAGAAACATTCCCACTGAAGGAGTAACTCATAAAGTGTCTACAAGAGCCTCAAGCATTGATCATTCATAGCAACCAATTCAAAAGTGCATGAGGAAGCCCTTTGAATTAGAAAATACAAATGAGCAATGTGCTTATCCAGAATGCCTAGGTAAAATGTAGTAGAAACTTAATGGAAATGCATCATTTGCATCATGGTTTTACCTCATACATTGTTGTCATAATATCATCCATGTTGTTTCATCATGTAAAATGCATGTAATAAGAGAATCTAGGAATTCAAATTCACCTTGACTGATGGAACAACAAGGAGTGCATTGTCATGAAGGTGACAGTGAACAGGCATACATAACCAAAGCTCACAATAATGGGGCAGCAATCAAAATAACATGAGGTACACTTGCAAGGCATTGAAAAAAAAGGTATAAACACACTTTAATATGTTGTTTCTACTCATCATTACAAGTGGAGGAGTAGCAAGGTGCAAGTTGTGCTTATTCACATGCTAAGCACAGTTAGAGCCATGTAAGGTATCAAGACCAACATATTCATATCAGTTTTAGCTGCTCTCAATAGGAGATAAAAATGCATGAAGAGTACAAAAAGAAAATAATCTCTATCAAACATTGAAATGCAAAGCATATAGCTGCAAATGAAGTGAGCAACAATAGTAAAAGGAAAAAGAAAGTTAGCATATGCAAGGCGCAAGTAGTGTTTTCAGACCTCAAGAAGTGCATGTATATAAAGCATAAAGATAAGTGCCCTAAATGTTTTATTGAGTTTCTTCATAGCAAAAAATAGCTACATAAATGAAAGAAGTTAACAAAATCCCTGATCCTTGGGAAGAAATGGAAAAATGCAAGATACTCATAATATGTACTAGCTCAAGAGAGGGTTTTCAAATATCAAACCCAGAAGGTGCCTCACAATGTAGACCCAAAATGAAATATAGATCCCTTTCATTTATGTTGGGAAGGTAAACATTGTTTTCATCTATCTACTATATTCTGAAGCAAGTAAATGCATTACACAAACAGGACATTTCAATGGAGCTAGAGTTTCAAAATGCACAAGTTTCATTTGCAATAGGGGATAAGATTTAGGGTTTTGAGCCTTGTTTATTAAAAATGCAGAAAAGTTTAAGATTCATGTTTACACTAAAAAGAGATTATAAACCCATAATGTTGCATAAAGTAGACCCATAATATACAATATTTTCATAATGGGGCTTCAAAATGCAAACTCAGAATGGAGGAAAGGGTGCTAGGGTTTCAAAAGAAAAAGAGTCAAATCATACAAGTTGCGGTCTGATCTATTGTTTTTCTTTTGCATAAGATGATAAACAAGTATTTGAAGCTCGTGAAGGTAATTGGTAGAGCTTTCCATAGAAGTTTGTTCAAGCATAAAGACACCTAGAAAAAGAGGATTCGTGACATGTCATGGAGATAGCAAGCCAAAAACACAAAATGTTCATCATTTTTTGCATAAACAATGGAATCCATACATGGAGAGAATCATAATACATTCATCTTTCTACTAATTTTGAGCTCAAATCGAGCAACTGAGCAACAAGAAGAAAGAAATAGTGCCAGGTTCGATGGATTAAAGACTTACTAAGAAGTTTATGTTGATTTCTCATGAAGGAAATATATTCAGATACTGGCTCCAGAGGCTCCTCATTATTGGCCCCAAAGAAATAAGGAGATCAACAAAGAGAAAACAAGATGAAAATACATTAGAAATTCGGTCATGACTATGGCTAAGACCTCTACAAATGCATTTGAAATGGAGATAATGAAGGGTTTTTTTTGCATTTAGTGAGAAAAGACACTCACCATATCGATCTCTGGAGAAGATTTTACCAAAAGCAATTGAAGACTCATGATTTCGAGCTCAAATCCTGGAGGCATGGCGGTAGCGTTCAAAGCTTTCTCCAAAATGTCAAACTGAAAATGAGGCCGGAAATTGGGGGGCTCGACTTTTATGTCTAGGGTTTCTTTCTTACCCTAATTCAACTATGTGATTTTTATCACATTGTTTTAGATTAAAATGCCTTCCATTAATACTGTATAGAATGTTCCTTTGCATATGTTTCATTCCCTAGGTCGCATGCCTAGATTATCATCTTGATTTTAAAGGAGTATCATGTAGCCTAGTATATTTATTTTATGCCTTGGCTTCCCTTTATGATTTTTTGATAAAATCATACATGACTATATGCCTTTAATTTTTCTTATGATTTTAAAGAAATCATATAGTTATAGGGCCCCCTATGTATTATGATAACTTAGGCTTTATGCCTTAGTTATTATTTTTGATTGATTTTTGGAGAAAATCTAAATGCCTAGATGGAGATATATTATACTTGGAAAAATAAACAATATAATTGCCTTGTATCTTTGTAAAAATTAGAAGAGAGTCAAGTGTAATTGAAGCTTTCTATTTTGTAATTCTAAAACTGCAAAACTATAAGACATTGATTAAGCAATGTTTCTATAAATTGCTTAATTAATTGTTATTAAAATGTAGTTAAATGGTGCACTTGAGCTCCCCTTAGAAACTTTCCTTGCAGAGATTGAGTTCACTCAGGCGAATTTGGGAAAAATCAGTCAAATTGGACCTTCTATTTTCAGTTTTCCATCAGTTTGGGCCTGATTTTGTGAGGCTTTTGAATCAACCTACTGGAGGTAGAAAGTTGCCATCTTTTTCAATTGATTTGGGACAGTTTTGGGCACCATTTTGGAGGCTTTTCTCTTGAGCTCGAAAATGGATCAAAGTTGCTATTTCGAGATGCAGTTTCACTCTGATTTTTCTATTCTCACTATTGGAGACATTTGGGAGATATAAGTTAGAGAAAATTTTGATTTTTCTCAGTTTAGAATATTGTTTCTTGCTCTCTTGTTCATCTGGTAGATTTTTGTGAACACTATTGCACTCAGATTTTGACGTTGATACTCCTTTAGTTTTAATAAATAACAAAGCTTTCCTTCTCATATTTTGTCTCAAGTTTGCAATACCAATTTGATGTCATTGTGATTTGAAATACTGAATCCTTTTATGTCTTGTTATTGTGAGTTTGTGTGCAAAATTTCATATAGTTCAGGTTGTGTGATTGTGTTTCAGTTTGAGCCTTCATGCAAATTACTATTGAATTGTATGTTTTAAGTGAGATTGTGAGGGTTAAAGTTTTCAAAAGTTGTTTGTGAGTAAAATCATCAAAGTCAAGTTAAAATTCTAGTGAATCATCCTTAGGTTTTAGGATTTCATTTTCAAGTTTTCCTCCTAACCCTTTCCTTAGAAATTCTTTTAGATTAGGTGATTTGCTAGGGGAACCATCCCGCTCTGGAGATGCAATCTCACCATAGATCACCCACAACCTAAGAGTGTTTCCATGTTTCAATGGGATAGTTAAGTTTATCTTGGCTAAGGTTGCAATCCTAATTGACAACAGTTAGATTAACCATTTCTTTACATAGATGCAATGTTTTCATTAATTAGCATGGTTTATTTATCAATTAATATATTTCATCCATTATATTAGCATGTTGTACTGTCATGAACATTTATATCATCACATCACATTAGATCATCATAGCATTTAATTAAGCATATATCTCACATGTGTTTAATTAAATCATGATAACATCTAATCTAATCATACATCAATATGCATCCATAACTTACATGAAACCAAATGCATAAATTAGAACACAATTCATAGATGAATCAAAATCTCATATATAAAAATGTCTCAATGTACACATGTCATCATCACTACAACAAAATGTGATGCTTGTATACATGTATATGACTATATACATCCAAAAAAATGATATACATCATGAATCTCTACATCAAAAATTTATATTCAATGTATATCTCTCTATGTTCTTGGAGCATGGGTCCCCAAGCCCTCTAGTGTTGGTGGATTTGGATCTATGTGTGATGGCTAGCAAGCCAACATGTGAGACTATGATCGGGAGATTAATCTTGAGACTGATGTACACAGTCCCCTCAGCTCTACTATCTTCTCTCTTTGGGTAGTGACTTGCTCCTATAGAGTGTCCTCCCCTTGCCTCATTGTTGCTACATCATGTATGAGTTGCCACACTCTAGGATGATAAAGATCCATAGGGGCCCTGGTCTGTGCAACATCTACCTCCCTCTTTAGCCCCTCCACCTCGCTCTAAAGGGCATCACGTGCCTTCTTATAACTCTTTTCCCTCGTCATGATGAGGTATCAATCATAAAGGATGGTATGAATCTTCATCACCCTCTATTCTCCTTGTCTCATCATTGTTCTTAGATCGACCTCCCTCTACATGAGCTCCACTTGGGTTTTTTTGTAAGTTGTCCTAAGTTGTGCTATTGGATCAAACAACTCGATGTGCCTCCCAACTGTCTATTATGGATTGTAGGCATCTAAAAAAGGACCCCGAATCTAGACCACTAGGATCATCTCCACTAGTGCTCAACTGAAGAAGTCAAGGCACTCTCGTGTGAAAACTGCAAACATAGAGAAGGAGATGTGTATTAGTACTAAATCATAATAATAATCATATGTAATAATAAATTTGAAAGCATGTCTAAATCATAAGTCAAAGCATACTCAGGTCCCTAGCTCACCAATCAAGATCTATGGGTGTGACCCCACTCCTTGAGGCCCCCAATGTCCCTTTTGGTGTAGTAGGTAGGGGTGGACTCCTAGATTGAGTGCCTACTGGAGGGAGTGTTGAGACAATTAGGAATATTGTTGGAGAATCTACCCTCTACCACCTCTTGGGTCTCTCCTCAGCCTCCTACTTTGATCCCTCCTCTCTCTCTGACCCTTGATAACTTGGGTGCCCTCTGGTGGCACCCTTGGGAAGGATGGGAGTAGAACTTGATGTCTCCCACCATCTCTCAAACCTATTGGTCACCTCGACATCATCAATATCCAACATGAGAGGATCATTGTCATCATTGTTTCCCTCCTCGCTCTATGACATGTCACCATGGTCAGGTGAGGGAGGTCTCCAGGTCTTATTATGCTCATGTAGGATTGAATGTATGTAGGTGCTACTCGAGGAACCATCTGCACTTGTATGTACTACCTCATGGTGTGCCTCCAATAATATGAAACTATAATATGGTTGTGATGACTCGCCAGGAATCGATCATGCTACATACATGGTAGATGTGTCCTATTGGTAGGCCAACGGTCCATGCCCTGATAAGGCTGCCATGTGTCATCGATCCACAATTGATTCATGATCTATCTCCAAAATAGTAGATCTTTGAACCTCCATTGTTGCACCAGTGGGTATGCATGTACTTGTGGAAGATCACCTATAATGTGTTGCAGGAATCTTCATGGGTGTGTTTAGGTGATGTACCCAAATTCCCACACCTAGAGGAGTGTGAAGGTGGTTAGGTTGTGGAACTCATAATGCATGTATCACCCAAGTTCATGATATAAGTGTGTCAGCATGCTAAAACCCCAAGCGAATATGGTCTGCCTCTCCTCCATATCTTGAATGTATCGGACAAGGCATGTATGCAAGTGGGGAGCCTTATCTATCTATGGCCACTTGAAGTGCCATTTTCACAATCAAAATCCTCCATATAAGTGACACCACCACTTGTCCCTACTCTAGCCATCGCAGGTAGATGTGCCCAATAGTATCTAACAATACAGCCTAACCGATGCAGTGGAGCTAACTGTCTTGCATGTCTTGTACACTTTTTGGCTCGTTTAGAGTGATCCTCTCCCCTTGGATGAGGAGGTGCAAGATGCGATAGAAGTCAACTAATGTGATATTCATCTCCGTGGTGTTTGTGTCCAACCTCTCCATTAGAGCCATCAGCATGGTGAGGTGGAAACTCATCTCGAGCATCTCATATATCCACTAAAGGCTGACTCAGCACAATAAGTTGTGGTCCTGAGCTATGACATCTCCTATGCAGCTACATAAGAGGGACAACGTAAGACCACAAGTATTCTCTCTCAACTCTGGTAGATCCTACAAAAACAAAACTCTATCATGCAAAATTATTCATATTTTCTACCTATATCTATTTTAAATATGTAAAATTTTCAATTTCTAGCAAAAAATTCAAATCTTACTTTCTGGAAGCTAGTGTGCCCTCCTAGATGTTAGCGTATCCCTAGGACGCCAACACACCAAGAGGATGCTAGCATAAAAATATACCTTGGATGAACACTCAATTCCCTAAACACCAGCGCACGGCCCAGGATGTCGGCGCACACATGGGGCACTTGCACTGTCCTAATTTTTCCTACTCAAATTAAATGCATGAATTAAATACAAAAGAAAAAAAATTGGCCTACCTTATCCAAGCGTTCCCCCCTCTCCACATCAGTGTGAAGCTCCTTGATGTGTGATGGTCTTAGCTCATGTCAACAAGGCATTTTTTCTTAAGCTCCATAGAACTCTGAGCAAAAATCCTCATCATGAAAAGTGAAAATGACCCTTCCAGGGCCCACCTAGTGAGTAATTAGTCAAATTTTCATCCATTTTTGAAAAAATTTGTGGCAATTTGGATTCAACTACCTTCCGATTTTTAACCTCCTAGCTGGGGGAAAAAAAATGAGGGGGCATATATTCACATGATATTTACTATTTTTTTCTCTTTTGACTCACTAATGTCTTCTTAAGCATTCTTCTCACCAAAGTAGCTTCTTCCATTTTTGAAATTAACAAATCTTTGAAATTTTGCGGCCAAATTTTCATTTCAGATGTTGTACAATTTCGTCGAACACTGGGGGCATCATTCGTGTCAACCTCTGCAGCCTCTACAGTATCCCTTTTTAGGGAAATTAATGCACTTTTTGTACTTAATGTTTTACATCATTCTAACTACTTTAGTGTCGCTAATCTCTTTGAGCGATCAGCCCACTAAAGTGGGGGGAAAATGTAGTATCAAAAATTGCACCCTAGGTCAATTTCACACACATGCATGGCACACGGTGCATTTATGACAAAATCTATAATCAAGATTTCATGATTTTGACTTCATGGATGACAATGATGAAGCATTCATAGCTTTTGGTTTGAATTTTGGAAGAAATTGATTGGACTATAGCACAACATGTAGACATGTATGTGGCACACAAACATCCTGCTAAAATCTGAGATTCAAACAAGGATATTTTGTACAGATCATTTGCAACGCCTATCCCAATGACCAAACACGACTGAAATAACTATTTTTTCCCAGTCTATGAATAAAATTTTCTCTTCTCTCTCATTTTCAAAATTTCTTGCAACAATTTAGACTTGGAGCTCTCTACATCTCATTCTTTTCGAAACTCTGTCAAAATCATCTCATAGCAACAAGGACTCCTTTTGTGTACAATCTTGTCATGACTATCATCTCAAGAGAGGGGCCACAACTATTGGTAATGCTCTCTTTCTTGTCTCTTATTGATTTTTCCTATCGACATACTTAATTTGATCTCATCTAGTATCTTTTATATTGTGATAGGGGTTCTCCTCCACATCAAGGTTTGTTTCTATCACACGTATATTTTATTTTATGCAATCCAATCTTGTATGGTTGTCTGTGGAGGTGGAAAAACCAAAGCTATGGTTTGATTGAGGAAAACCTCTATACAACCCCAAAATAATTCCTCGTCTCCATGTGTGCAAGTGTTTTATAGGTTAAGTTGGTAAAAACCTCATTTTGGCCACTTCTAGGCTTGATTCGTACAGACAATAGCGTGGGCGCACAAACATCCTCGAAACATGCTAGCATCCAAATCCAAGGCTTTATTTGACTGGTACCACATTTTATACATTCTACACTTTCTTTTCTCGTAGTCTAAATATTTTTATCATTATGTATATGTAAGTTATTTGAGATTTTTCATTATATTCATTGTCAATCTTAGCCTAGATTTTAGTTTTAAAGCATTTCTATTTCCAATTCACTTGAGTTGGGTCAATTGAGGTAGTTGATAGATAAATTTTATCCTTGAGATCTTATCACCTTGAGGGTAGAAAATTATTTCCTCTACAATAATGTAAAGTTAGATTTGGGGTGTCTAGAGAGTCTTTACTCAACATATCACTCCTAGAGTGGTAGGAATCTAGAATTCCTTGTGCATGTGAAAAAGTATGGATAAATAAATTCAAATGAGAAATTAGGGTAGGGTACAAGACATAATTCTAGAAGTACTAATGGGTAGTAGAGTATCCCTTCTTAGAATTTGACTCCATCCATCTACCAGATAAGAATTTTGAATATTTATTAAGGCACAAAATAAAGGACTCTATCAAGGAGGGTGTTAATGGAAGGAAATGGCACACCCTCCTCCTACCATCCCCAAACCTTAGATATTATTGTAATATTTAATGGAGGTAATATATATATGGATCTTTAGCTCAAGTAATAGGGAAGATTGGTTAGCATGGAGAAAAACTATTTCTTGAGAAAGTAATAGTGTGAGATACATGATAGATAAAATTTATAGACTAGTCAAGGAAGTAGAGGACTTATTATTCATGTAAATCTGGGAAAAGTAGGGGATCCCCAAGGTATGTGTATTCCTCTAGGTTATGTTGAAGGAAATGGATATTGAAAATTGGCCCATCTAGATGCATCATGTGTAAAGAAGAAGATTAATCTAATAATCTATTCCTTTACTCTCATTAATGAAAAATATATGGGCCTAGTTTAAAATTTTTTGGGGGATATCTAATCCCCTCTCAAACAACATACATTAGGATTTGTTTTATGTTGGAATCTAAGAATTAAAAGTATAGATCTAAGATTCATTTATAATGTATCCCCCTCCATAATTATGTCAAAAATATGCATAGAGAAAATGAATTATTTTCAAGGATAAGGAGGGTTTCAATTAAAGATTTTAGGGTTTCAAAATAGTTGTTTAGGGTTGCAATTGAATATTTAAGGGCTTAAAAATAGCTATTTAGGGTTCCAATTAAAGATTTTAGGGTTCCAGTTGAATATTTTAGGGTTTCAATTGAATACTTTAGGGTTTCAAAATAGTTGTTTAGGGTCTCAATTCAAGATTTTATGGTTCCAAAATATAGCTTTTTAGGGTTTCAAATGAATTGTTTAGGGTTTCAAATCAACTATTTAGGGTTTTAATTTAAAAAATTAGGGTTAAAAATTATCTCTTTAGGGTTCAAATTTGACATTTTAGGATAAAAATTAAAGAAAATAATTTTTTAGAATATCAATTGAAAACCACAAATTTGGTATTAAAAAATACTTGTTAAATTAAAAAATTTACAAGCAATTGGATAGCAAACCTCCATTTGAAGCCACATGGCAGAATATAGGACAAATAAGTGCTCGAAGACCCTTATGTATGTACTATTGAATTTGACTAATAAAAGTGATGGGAGCTCCACTATTTGTCACTCTAGGTAATCTACAATGTGAAAGTGAAATGATGAGTTGTCATTGAACACTTTTGATTAGTTTTTTTAAAATTAAAATAATACATTCTTTTGAAGGTCACCTTCGAATGAAGGGATGATTTTAGCTTTTTTAACAATAAAAAGCTACCTTCAAATGAAGGTAACCCTTCATTTGAAGGTTTTTATGAAATGATCTTTGAATGAAGGCACCTTTGTTTGAAGAAATACCTTCATTTGAAGGTGCTTGTTAAATTTGAGCCCCCCATAAGATCAAAAAAAGTGATTTCATAGGTTTGGGGCTCATTATTGTAGGATGACTCTGTGATGTCATAATTTTCCTACCCTATCATTTGAGGTGCATGTCATCATCTAGAGCTATTAGAAAGTATATGTTTTCAATTAAATTCTTAAATGTACTACACATGCAAGATCTAAGACACCAAGAGTAAGGCCCTAATTATGCCTAGAGGTATATAGGATAAAACAAATATTAGTTACAAGCTAATTTAAAAACAAAATATATCAACGAGACAAAGAGAGGAAAGAAAGAGAACAAAACCTCCATATAAAAGTAGTCCTCTAATAACCTATTCTAGGATATTAGAAATGGTTGGGACTACGTAGGAGCTTATGATGAATGATCAATCCCCTTATTTTTTCTATCAACCTCCATAAGTAGTCAATGAATAGAGGAATATTGGAAACAATGTGTTTTCTTAGCCTATGTGCATTTAGGACTAAGAATAACAATAGACCAAGATAAATCTATAAGAATCAAACCTTAGGCCTATAAAATTTTAACACCTTAGTTTTTATGAATGGACATAGTAAGTGATAGCTCAAATAGTGATAAAGGAAACATTGAAAAATACAAAACAATAAAGGAAAAGAGGGTAAAGCACAAAAAATTTATCTTCCCAATGAAAATAAAGAAAGCTCACCAAGCCAAGGAGGTGTAATAAATATTAGAATGCTACAGGATAATACAAGATACTATCAAGAGTCATGGATAGGGCTATCAACTATCTTAGAGAGCTTAGGCTTGCATGAGGTGTCACAAAGTTCAATGAAGGAATGAGAATCAATATTGGAAGAATGAGAGGGTAGCCCAATAGTCATTCAAAATGTAAAGGTGATTGTTGGAATTCTAAGAATTGTATGTATGATGATTATAAAGGAATATTTGGAAGTTGAAAGTTCACTGATAGGTTAGAAAATATGCACGGTGTATGACTATATAGTTAGAGAATGGTATAGCATGCATGGATAGAGATCTATGTGTCATGGAACTAACATCCAAGTATAATGTGCCCAAAGACTTCATAGGATGGGGAAACAATATAACAAAAACACAATAAAACACTTGACAATACACATAATAGGGTTTAACACATAAAAATACACCACCACACTAGTATTAGGAGCATATAAAAGGCTAAGGTTGAGGGAAATCTCTAGTGTCAAATTTATAGCTCTAGTGTAATACTCTAGTGTGCAAGTGGTATTTTTGTATGAAAGTTGGTATTTGACCTTAACATAAGCTAATATTGACTCCCCATCCCCCAAGGATCTAGATTCGTTCTTCACATTTCTTGTTTCTTGGCTTAGGTCAATCCCACATTTGCAACTCTAAAATTGATTCAAAACTAAATTTTGCTTAACATAGAGACAAACTTAGACAAATTGTTGAGTCAATCAGTTGGCTTGATCAAGGCATGTGGAAGGAAGCTTGTTGACTTCTATATGCTAGCATAACAAGCTCTAGTAGTTTGTTATAACACTATTCTAGCCTATATTATTATAAACAAACAAGACACATTTGAAACCACATTACTAGGTTCAAGGTTGTAGATGCAAAGATTAGCGGGCCACAAGTGTGATATTGAATCAAAATAGAGAACAATTACTTTCATAATTTGCTAGCAATTCACTAACATAGATCTAATTATTGATTACCAAGGCAAATCAAATCAAAATATTGTTCATCATTCCAAGAACAAAATAAATATATCTCTTTATCAATTTAACAAAATTTATATACATATTTCAACATATCTTCAAAGCTCAACTCTATTATCTAAATTAATCACTACATTAATGAATTGATTGATTGATTTACCTAGATAAGAGACATGATATTTTCATAGTCCCATTAGATATGAGAATTTTTAGCCTAGATACTTTTAAAAAGAACCTTTTATTTCATTTCAAAACTAAATAAGTAAATTTTACTTATTACTTTTTTATATGAAGGGTTTTGTATCAATCTAAATTATTTTGTAATAGGATGGTATCATAGGCACAAGTTCAAGTTGAAAGTTCTTTGACTAAGAGCCAAGGACTACTCTAGGTATCTATTTAGTCAAAGTCACTCAAGGAATACTCCCTATCTCACCCCTTATGGTGTTAAGGGGGCCTTACACTCAATAGGACTTGATCACTAGTGATCTCATTCAAGAACATTCAGTTTCACCAACAAACAAGAACTATTTAATTAACAAATCTAACAAAAATTACAAAAATATTTAAATTTTCAATAAAGACTTTTTAATAATTGGAATCAATTAAATAATATGAAGCATTCCAAATGGATAAGGTGTGTCCCACGTGCGAAGTACGGTTAAGGTTTGACCCTTTCAACAACTACAGCTAATTTTCGCACAACACGACAAGTGCAATAATGAAATGCTCTTGTTTCCCGTACTGTCTATGCAGTTAGTCAAATGTCCACGTCATGTCATCCAATTGACGTAGACTTTATTCCACTTAATGGTCGCCATGTGACTACCAACTCTCTGACATGATACCTGCCACGAAAAATGCTTCGTCTACAAAAACAAAACTGAAGCTGTCGAATTACCATGGCCGCTGCTACGTCGCAGGTTCGAATCCCGCCCAAAAAAACTAGGCAAACAGCAAGCTCAGTAAACAACTTCGGTGCGGCCAAAAGTTTGAATCTCATCTAGGAAAATACTAATATAGGTGGTCAGGCAGATTATGAAAATGAATGTGAAATCAGATTCAGAGGTGACAAGCATATCGACAGAATCCTTACATGATGGCGAAAAAGAAAAAGAAAAAGTCATTTTAGTCGATGCCTGTATTGGACCGGTTGTATTTATCCCATAAGTTTGTAGTATGGTGGGAACAATGGAGTGTTTGAATAGTTATAGTATTTGTTGATTTAATGTGTTCTTTAGATTTAAAAAACAACAAATTCTGTGATGTCATATTAGTGCACCAATAAAACTTGACTTAGTGTAGAACCGATGGTCTCACTTTTTTTTGGGCTTTTTTGGACACCTCGACAAAAGACATGCTGATGTGACATCATAATTGATGATGTAGCTTTGAAACCTTAGTTGTAAGTAGGGGACTTGCCAAGTAAGTTGCTGTAAAAAATTGAGTGATTTGAAATCTCACTTTTTTGGGTTTTTGAACACCTACATGCTGATGTGATGATGTAGCCTTTTGTAAGTAGGGACAAGTAAGTTGCTGTAAAAATTGAGTGATTTGAAATCTCACTTTTTGGGTTTTTTGACAAAAAATGCTGATGTGACATCATAATTGATGATGTAGACTTAGTTTGCCAAGTGATTTGAAAAGTTGCTGTAAAAAATTGAGTGATTTGAAATTTTTACGTAGGATTTTGAGGAGCGCCAAATTAGGGTACTCAATTACCGAGTCCTCTTCACTATTGTCTAAAATAAATTTTTAAAAATTACAAAAATATGGGTTTAAGCACAACAATCCACTACATATAGATTCTTGGGTTGGCTCACCTGGTCTTGGTTGTTGTTTTAGGTAACCTAGGTTGTGGGTTCAACACTTGATTTGTGTGGATGAAGGTTTGTTGCACATCGCTCGAGAGGTTATAGGGGGGCTCACCTTATAAAGAGCTAAGCTCTTGATTGTTGGACTAAACTTTCGATTTCTCTCCATAAAAAAAAATCACTACATATAATATGGTGCATTGTTATCATTTTGTATTAGTTGAGATTTGCTCTCCCTTGATATCACTCCTTTTGTTGTCACTCAATTACCTCTAGACCATCATACTTTCAAACAAGTTGAAAACCTAGTGCGTGACGAGGTCAATCCTTATCCTAGTGGGTGACGAGGTCAATCCTTATGCAAAGGTTGACACCAAATATAATAGAATAGAAGGCTTTTAATGCTCATACAACTAAATATAATTTAAGCATAATTAATATAGTCATTAACTTTCTACATTGCTAATCTTTTGTTATTTATTTTGATGATGAATTTTTCCCTTTTCACAACTTCTTCTCTTTGAATAGATTTTTTTTTTTTTTAAATGCTATAAAGTACTTGTGTAATTGACTCAAATGTTACTATAACCTTCATAATTAAAATAGTATTTTTTAACTCTATTGCCCCTACAATTGCCACATTTTTGTATGTCTTGCAATATCTATTATTGGCATTGCATTTCTAATTGTTTGTTATGGAATGCATAAGCCATGCTTTATATTTTGTACTAATTGTTTATTAGTCTTTCAACATTATTGTTTTCACTAATAGAAATGGTTGTGGTTGTTAATTATACATTTTATATATTATATCATGTTAGTTGTAGATGATTTATAACAGATGTGATGATTTGATATCATGTTATGTTTTATGTCACATTAGGGTGGATCATGTTGTTTTGGCTATAATTATGTGGAGTAGGTACAACTAATATTTGACTGAGTATGTAGGTACATGGTTATTCCTCAATGGTGGTTATCTATTATAGATGGTTGTCTTTGGGTTAAACTTGTGAGACAATCTCTACCTCACTTGGTTCAAGTGTGAGGTGAGTCTTGTGAATCCTTGTGTGAACTTGAATCCAAATTGGTGGTGATTCTAGAGTCTACTTATTGTGCAAACCCATAAAGTGTGTATATGAGTCCTTTGTGTGTGGTTTGATATCACATGTTGCATTGCATTTTAATATTTACTTAGAAAGACATGTTTACCATGTTTGCAAAATGTTTAATTATTGAGGTCAAAAAAGACCTATTACACTTATGCATCTCTATAAAATATAAATATTTGGTTATATGAATTAATTATTGTTATAAACTTAATTTTAATTAATTTTTAATTCCTAATTAATTGGAAAATATTAATTAAAATTAATTAACTTGTTTATTTGATTAAATTATTAATGATTATTATTGCAATGTTCTTTTAGCAAAAAGAAAATAGAATGAGAAAATAATAGAAAGAAATATTAAAAAAACATAAATAAGAAAAATAGTTTTTGAAAGACATAAAGTGAAAATAGACTCGAGTAGAATTTTGGGAATTTTGGCTCAAAAACCTTCCTTTGTTTGATGGAAGAAATGGAGATTTGGAAAGATGGAAGGGAAGGGAGAATGAAATCGGAAAGTTGCTTGGCTTGGGAAAGGGAGTGTGTTTGATATGTCTACTTCCACCAAAATTCTTCTACATTCTTTATTTGTGTATTGGGAGGTAATTTCCCTCTTGTTTACCCATTTTTAATTTGATTCTAAATAAAATCTCTCCATTTCCATGCCCACATTAGGTGGTTGTTGGCCTCCTTGGCAAAGAATAAAAATTATTTTGAATTCAATAAATTTTAGAAAGTTATTTAATTTTTAAAACATCTAAAATAGAGTCATGACTACATTTTTTTTTACAAAATCCTATTTTCTCAAGTGTATTTGATAAGTATGTAGTTGGGTTGGGAACATACATGTATAATTAGATTTTTTTTTGTTTTATTAAAAAATAAAAAAATTAAAGGGTTTTAGTTAAGAATTTCTATTTAATTCTTTTTAAAAGAAATTTTTTATGGTTTTTGTGATTGGAAAAGAAGAATTACATTATTTCCTATGCCATGTCAAAATTAGAAATTTGATGTGTTGAGACTTAGGATTGGACATAGAATAAGAAAGAAGTGACTCTCAACATTTACTAGGATACAGAGAGATCGTGTACATATATGGGTGAAGATTTTTTAATTAAATTGATAGCTACACTTGATGGGGTGACAAACATGATTAAAGAAGAGATTCTATTACATGATTCATATGATTGTAATGGTCTAATCATGAGCATATTGAGCATGTCACAAACTTTGAGAGGGTTGTGATTGTCATTGGGTATTCCTCCTCTTGGGAGTTAGGAGTCATGCTCATTGTATACATGGTCATTGTGTCATCATCTTGGCACTCCTTGTCTTATCCCTATGATCTCTTATCCTGATCTACCTTATGATTTATATTCAACATGTATTTAGACCACTTGCATGTTGAGAGATGGTTGGTTGTCCATCCTACATGCTGATTGTAAATATATTGCTTGCATTGAGATGTGAGTATGGTAGTTGATAATATTCGTGTGAGGATTTCATGTATTTGATTGTGTGTTTTTTGTATACACTAAAAGTGTGAGAACTCCTATACACAAATTTTGTGATTGGCATTCTATTATGATCTAATAGCTTGATTTGAGCTATTGCACTCTTATAAAAATTGATTGGCATGCATTCTATATTTGATATCATCCATTGAATGACATATTTTCCAAATGAGATTGTATGAATTTCCTAGAATGTGAGTTTTGTCATGCTCTTCTATTTGGGGTGAGTGTGAATGTATCCAATTTGACTGTATCTTAGGAAAAAGTGGGCTTGAGGGTACTACATGGTTGGGTTGTGCTAAACCACTCTTAGGGATCAATGAACTTGGAGTATTCTTCTTGGAGAGAATTTTTCATGTGAAAAGTTACTTTATCTAGCTAGTTAGACTTGAGCACCTATTCATACTTTATCACTTAAACTTACTCAAGTCTATTTTTTCTTTTTATCTTATTGAACATAGGATTTAAACACATGGTATGATCTTAGTATGTCTTAGGGATTTTATTTTCCCTTGTAGAAAGGTCATTTTATTACATTGTATTATATTGTGATTCATTTTAACTATGGTAATATAACAATTTTCATTAAAACTCTCATTTGTGGAAGGTTTTTTGGATATGTTGATATATTGTTGTAGCATACATGTGTGTTTCTCCATTATTCCAACATGGCATCAAAGTTTTGAATTAGTGAACCCCTTCTTTATTTTTTATAGTTTTTTCATATGCTACTAGGAAGCCTTCTAGAGTAAAATAGGCCTAACAATTACATTCAAAAGGTGTCAAAACCTTAAGATCACCTATCCAAATGCTAAAAATAGAGGTTAAAATTTTTCAAGGCATTTTTTGAGGGTTCCAAATTTTAGAAGTAAATTTATGTACAATCATACATGTGTGTGTGTGTCATACATTCATACAATATCATTGTGTAGGATATAGTCATCTCTATTTTTTTTACAACTTCTAGTTTTCATTATGTTATAGATGCAAATTGCAATGGATTATTTTTCCTTGATCCAAGGATATACTAATAGAAGGTGATATTTAATGGGGTCATTGTATTCCTCATCATTTAATTTATCAATCCAAGGCAGTGTCCATGGTTGTATGCAAGAAAGAAAGTAGAAAACTTGTTTGACAATCAGTTATACTTGCAAAAATAAATCCTATTTGCATGAAAGTAAAGTTGCATGAAAGGGAACTAATCTTAAATCCTATTTGCATGAAAGGAAAGTTGCATGAAAGGGAACTAATCTAAGGAAAACTTTCATGAATTTAAAAGACTAAACTACTTCACAATTGCTGGAAATGAAAAGCTTTCTTGGATTCAAATTTAATCTTGAAATGTAAAATTACATTGTTGGTAAATGAAACTAGATCTATCATATTTCCTTAGGCTGAAACAAGCCT
The DNA here is from genome assembly GCA_007258455.2 of Sequoia sempervirens. NCBI lineage: Eukaryota > Viridiplantae > Streptophyta > Pinopsida > Cupressales > Cupressaceae > Sequoia > Sequoia sempervirens. Next base: position 147,834,434 of record VDFB02000013.1, on the reverse strand, counting down.
TTCTAATCCCCTCCTTTTGATCAAATGATTACATTGTATTTATAGAATTCATATTCTATATCTATCCAACCAATCCACTAAGAATGTGGATCCAAGATCCTATTTTTGAGGGGTCATTTACAAAACTTTAACAAAATTGAAGTTGTTGTCCTCCATCACGCCATTTTTGTCTCAGTCATTTTCTAACGCATATTGCTCTTTCCATGCTACAAATCACGCCAAATGCTCAAAAGAGTTTTTATATTTTCAAATCTGCTTCTCAGATCATTTTGAATTTTTGAATTTCATTAAGAAACGAGGGAGATATCGTTGTTTTACTGAGACTGCATTTTTGACAATTTTTGAGCGCTTGATTTTTAGGAAGTCTTCAAGTTTGAACATGAATGAAGGAATTATTCTTTTGTTCAGTCAACCAAATCATTGATCCTTAGCATGGATAACATGATAAAATCATGCAACAACATTTGAGTGATGTGGTAACTTGAGTTATCTTTGGTGGAAGAAGGAAGCATGAAATTTAATAACTATGAGAGATCTTTGAACTCAACATGAAACAAATACTCATCCCATTAATTTAGGAATGATTGATGCTCCATGATTTTGCATGAATGTAGGAGTGTGCTGAGAGTATTCTCTATCTTCTCATGACTTCTTCAAATCCTTCTAAAGCTTTCAAGAGTTAACTACTTCAAGTGTCTAGAGCTCTTTGTTGCAAGTGTCTATGAAGCTCCTTGTTACCATGAGTTATTTAAAAACTCATTTATTTGTATTATATCATTTTAAACACTTCATGGAGACATATTAGAGGCAATTTGGATCACATTTAATTACTAAAAATAAATCAAACATTTACTTTATATTCTACTTTAAACAAGCTAAAGAACTTTCAATCATTACCCAAATCCACTTTAACACTAATGCATTAAGAAGAAATAGATGATTTTCTTTGGTAAAATATAAGACAATTTATGGTCTCATCAATACCCATCAAAATTTGGCATGATATGACAAGGACCATACATGCAATTTGGTCCCACCTAAATAGAAAGAGTTTTCAAAGCATAAGTGGAAATGAATGTTCCATTGTGGATATATAAGAAAATATCTTAAGGATGATAAAAGTATTGATGAAGACAATTGATATATAAATATTCATCTATAACCACATTGTTGGTGCTCATGAGGTCCACCATAATTCTTAAAACATGATTTTAGTTTACTAATCCTTCAACATAGAGAGGATCATGTTAGTGTAGGTTTTTTATTTTCCTTGTATTAGGGGATATTTATTTTTTCCTACATATATTATTAACCTTTCTTAGATTATTTAGACTTAGTTATGATGATGACATAGGCATAATCCATCAGTTACATGTTTCACTATCACCACACTTTGGGAGTTGAATCTCACACCCTCTTTTGGATTTATATGCCACCTTTCATAACCATTTTTTATCTTCATTTGAGTAGGTGTAACCATATAATTTGACATTTAACAAGTAGGTAAAACTCTAACCTATTTTGGGAAGTTGCATTTAGTACACCTCTTGGATGTACATGCCCCTATTTGTGCTATATATACAACACTCACATCTCTTCTCTATTAGTTAGAATGAGTAATGTGAGAATTGCTTATACTCTCTTGAATTTTTTCTCTTGATTTCTCTCTTTTTAGGATTCTCTATTTGTTTCACTATTTTTATCTTTGATCATTGGTCAACTAGAGTCCTTTTAATCTATGAACAACATCAAATCCTAGCTCAGATTCTTGTTTCTTATATGAATCTATTCATTTTATGGTCCTATTTTTTGAGATATTTGAGACTAATCTTGGATCTTCAAATGATCTAGATAATCAAAATATTTTAAAAGAAAAATAAGGAATTGTATACTTTGGTTTGCATATATGTGTTATTATGATATTTATGTGATTGTATAATTTTGGTAGTCATGGAGACATTTTCAACTATTCCATAGCATCTAAAAGGCTCGAGAAAGTCAAGATTGGCTTCGGTCTCATCAAAATCAAAGACCAAAGGACCCAATTACAAACAAGGATTTTAGAGTGGTTCTAGAAGGTAACTAGCATTCCAAAGAATTTTTATCCCAAACAAACCTCACCATCAGACTCAAAAGGCCCTAAAACCTAAAGATTCACTAACGAATAATTAAATTTGGAGAAGTTGACTTCTGAGGAAAAAATATTTTGCTACTCAACTTGTACAAATTGTCATGCAAAATGACCATATATATAATTTTTTAATTAAAAAAATTAGTGGGAAGGTTTCCCTACCACTATGGCAGGAGTGTCGAAAGTTACCACCATGCAACAACCAAGGCACCATTTCTCAATGCAGTGACCACTAGCGTAGTGTCTAAAACCCCCAAGCTATGATCAAACCCCTATGTGGTCTCTCAAACATCATCACCTTGCTCCTTTTTGGCTAAAGGGCCACTCTAATACTGCTAAAGTGGCACTCAAACATTCCACCACTACCACTAACACCTATACCTCACAAAATTTGATGGTATCTAAATTTATCTTGCTATAGCTTAATCTAGTGGTTCACCCAAACTTGAATATTTTTAGTTAAAACTAGTGGTGATTTTAGCATGATGTTACTCTCTAGTGATTTTGATTTTTTTCCACTCACCATTGCAACATTTTTTTGTATTCAAAATTTATGAGGCTCATTCTCAACCATACAAAGGCTTTTTTCGGTGTAATTTTTTCTATTTGGGGTAGAATTTTTTGTAGAAACTGAATATTCTTCCAAAATTTGTTGCATAGTTCTCATTTTGAGAAATTTTAGGAACCATAACTTGTGCAAATAGACTTCTTTTTGGGTCCTATTTTTTATAGAGTTCATATTTTTATTTGCACTCCACACTAGTGCTCTCAAATTGATCTCATGTTATACTTGATCAATAGTTTCAATGTTTTGGCCATTTTAGGCCATGTAGGAGTCTAAAAATATGATATTTTCATTTTAAATCACACTAATCATAAAGCACCAACATTATTATTTTTTGAGGGGTCACTTCAAAAACTAGTGAAAAGGGGGGTATCCTATGTGCCTCATTTTCTTTCTTTCTCTATATCATAACAATCAAGCTCTCTACTTTAATGGATAAATCAATATTTCCTATCCTAAAACCATATAACTATATTGAATAAAAATTTAAAATGATAATTTATCTCAAAAAGGAAAGGATTGCACATAGTTACAATGGGACTTGAAATAAAACTCACACAAGATGTAGAAAATCCAAAATGGTTTATTAAATGTGATGAAGCATTTTGTACTTTGTGTATGTTTTTGTTTCCTAATTTTCTCTTTCACATTAAATCCTCTACTACTCCAAATAAGGTATGGAAGACATTATAAAACCTCTTTGATAAGAAGGATGAATTGAAGAGTCATCGATTGGATAACATATTCATTGCGCTATGTCCGAGCAATTTTGACACTATGTAGGACTTCTTCACAAAATTAAAATTTATTAGATTGCAATCACAAAATTGTGGAATTAAGAAGGATGATAAAAGAAATCTTAAGTATTATTTCTAACCTTGGTCTTAACTATTATGTATTTGTTTCTAAATTTTATGCAACAAAATGTGCCCTAGGTTCCACCTACAAAATTACTTCCCTGTATGATTTTTTTGTAGAAATCACTTGGGATAAAGATAAATTGGTTTAGATGGGTAAAATTGAATTGTCTAAGTCACATGACTTTGTTGTAAATCAAGGAATAAGAGAACATAAAGGGTCGGGCAACAAGATAAGAAGAAAAATATTCAAGGAGAGAAGAAGAAATATTAGAAACCCGCTACCTCAAATGCAGCTAATCAAACCTCTTCTAAAAAAGGTGAAAAACCTAAGAAGGAGAAGGCCAAGTGATCCTATTGTAAAAGGCCTGCCCACAATGAATGTTTTTTTATAAATTAAATAGATCACCTAACACATATTATTGAAAATAATAATATCAATGTTCCTAAATCAATCAAATATTAAAGGGTCTTCTAAGGACATGGATAAAATTAAGGGGAAAGGAAAGGGAAAGACCCTATTTTTAGTTGCTTCACAACTTGATACAGCGATCATTGATGCAGGTGCTTAGCACAACATAGATTTATCACAAGATGGGTTCACCTCCTTAGAGGCATGTTTTATGTCTATCATACTAATGGGTGATGACACTTGTGTAAAAGTGCATGGGAGGGGGTATGTTGACATGGGAAAATGAACATTTCTAGATGTTCTTTGTGTTCCATCTTTGTCAACTAATATCCTATATTTTATCATATCACTCACACTAGCTCTAGAAATTGGGTTGAGTTCACACTAGACATAGTGGTAATTAACTTGAAATGATTAATGGTTCCAAAATTTCCATAAGAAAAGCATATCACCAATCTAGAATTTATCATTTTTCTCACTTTTTTCCTAATTTTCCTTCAATAGTATTACTCACTCACTCAAATAATATTTATTTTTTGTGGAATCAATAGTTTTATCACTTGAACTACTATTACTTGCAACAATTTAGTCAAAAGGAGATGGTTTTAAGGTTTCCTTTTATTTAATTTTTTAATGTATTTTTAAAAGGATTCATTCTTGGTAATTATCCTAAAGATAAATATGATAAATGAAATACATGGAGGGCCACACAACTATTGGATTCAATACACAATGACTTGGTAGGACCATTTCCACATCATCTTTTAGTAGGACTCAATATGTCTTAACATTTATTGATGATATTTCTAAACAAACTTGGATTTATTTTCTCATTGACTTCAAATATTTTACAAAGAAATAATCAAGGAAGGCAATCAAGACTCTGTGTACAAATAATGGGAGTGAATATATTATCCATCGATTTGAACAATTTTGTGCTTTAGAAAGCAATGGATTGCAACACATAGTTCCATACAATCCTCAACCAAATGGCCCATCACAAAATACAAGAACTAAACCTTGAATGAGGTGTAAAATTATATGATACACTCCAAATCACTAACACCTCAGTACTAGGCAAAGACCATTAACTATGTGTGTTATATTTAGAACCAAGTTCCTCATTGAGTTGTGAGGGTATAACTCCTTTTCAATCTTGGGCCAATAAAAACCTATAGTGAAGCACTTTTAAGTGTTTAATTCTATTACATGGTCCCACATTCAAATAAACAAACATCAGACCATGGATTTGTAGATAAATCCTTCTATATTTATTAGGTACCCAAACAATGTTAAAGGCTACATGATTCTCCATTCCTATACTCATTAGCTATTTATTGAGAGGACTGTTCATTTTGAGGATATCCCTTCCAATTCTTCTCCTACCACTTCTACATCCACCATCACATTAGAGACACTACATCATGGTGATATTTATTTAGAGGATCTTAATCATCCTAATATTTATGAATATTCTTCTTCCTCCACTTTCAATGGTGATAGTAATGATGAGGATTCATATCCCTCTCATATTCATCATTTAGAGGTTGACAATTTTCCTCTAGAATCTATAGTCTCGTGGACTCTTTAGGATCATCAAATATTGCATTCAATAGGTGATTGGATTGGTGATCCTTCAAACACTATAATAACAAAGACATAGTTTTAGTAGGCTTCATATATCTTTATTTCCTTAGCTTCAAATCCATAGTCCTTTCAGGAAGATTTCAGTATGCTTGAGTGGGATGATGCTATGTAGGAAGATTTTAGTTCCTTAAAGAGGAAAAATACATGGGATCTAGTCCCCCTTCCTAAGGGAAGGAAAAAAAAATATTCATTCAGATCTATCAAATAAAATTTGTAGTAGATGGGTTGGTTAATAAGCTTAAGGATCACTTGCTCACAAAATTATTCTTCCAAGTTCTTAGGATTGACTACTTTAAGAATTGTGTGCTAGTTGCCAAAATTAATTCCATCTTATTTATCCTTGCTATAAGGTTAGCCTACCATTGGGAATTTCATCATATGGGTGTGAACACTGCTTTTCTTCATGGTGACCTTCAGGAGGAAATCTACATGGAGTAACCATAGGGGTTCATTCAGGATCCTATGCTAGTTTGTAATCTTTGGAAGTCTCTCTATGGCAACAAACATGCCCCTTAGGCTTGGTATGTTGAGATGAAATCATTTATTCTCATAGTTGGGTTCACTTGATGTCACTCTGATCTGAACATATACATTATCTAGTAGTATGAATCTCACATTTTTGGTTCTCTAGGTCAATGGCTTATTGATCACAAGGAGTCACTCATCCACCATCAAGGTAGTGAAAAATACTCTAAATGACCAATTTATGATGTCAAACTTGGGCCTTTTGCATTAATTCTTTGGTATTGAGATTACTCAGTCATGTTTAGGAATCTTCATTACACATCTTAGGTATGCACTTGATATGCTATCCATATTTTATATGGCTCACTACAAGTGTGCATGACTCCATTTTCCTTAGGGTTCAAACTGAAAGCTAAGTGTTTTTCACCATTGGTTAATGGAACTTTGTACTAATATCTTGTTGAGAGTCTCGTCTACATGACTTAGATGAGACAATTTTTTATATGATGTGAGAACATGGCATAGTTCCCCTCCCATTTGTATCTTGTTGATGTGAGATCGATGTTTCAAC
>VDFB02000013.1:147757545-147827686 GCA_007258455.2 Sequoia sempervirens | reverse complement strand
CAATCTACTTTACCTTGCATTTGGTAACACATATGCTCACTAAAGTGGGGGAAAAATCTAGTGGCATGAATCTGCACCCCTCACAAGTTCCCCATTTACACCCCTTACCTTAGAAAAATAAAACCCGATGATGTTATTCCACATCATCCATTTTCTCTTCATCCATTTGGTGGTTCTCTATAGTGTTGGTGGGGGAATTTTTGTTAGGGATGCTAGCACAACACACAAACGTCTGTGTGGCACATTGACATCCTAACAAGATTCCCACCTCTAGAATCTACAAAGGTGTTACACTTCTCCATTGGCGATGAAGAATAATGCCTTTTCCCCTTCAATCAACCTTGAACAGCTCTTTTGGATTCCATTTCATCTTTAAAATACTATCTCATTCATTCAATTCATCTTCTTCAATCCCACTTGATCACACTCACTTCTACACACTTCATTAACAACACTTTCACCATTTTTGAAGCTCCAATTTGACACTCCACTGGGTTTATTCCTCTCATTGTTACAACAACGTTAGCATTCACAAGCTTGCAAGCTCACATCTTCCTTCATGTGCCTTGAGAGCATCTTGTTGGGAAGGTGATATCCATTCATTTAGCATCATCGTTTATTTTTCGTAATATATCATTGTAAGCATTTATTGGTATTTCTTCATTTCAATACTTTCTTTATTGTACTTTCTCTATTGTGGGTATTATGGTTGTCCATGGAGGTGTGAACACTAAAACAGGGGTTTGACTATGACAAGCCCCGAAAGAACCCCAACATTTTCCTCATTCTGTTGTGTGTAGGTATTTTATTCATGTGGAGCTTGCGAGAGGCTAGACCAACCACAAGTTTGATTTTGTCCACCTTCACTCTTGCAAAATTCTATCTTTTAAGTTAAAGTATTCATCTTGTTGTTTTAGTTTTTTAGTTTATTTTGCTTTCCATCATCATATAAAACTACACTTATCAGGTTGTTAGTAAGTTCTCGATTAGTTTCAACAGTACTTTGTACTCTTTGTCCATATGGATGGTAGTGCATTGCACTATCGTTCATCTTTTGTGCTAGAGTCCTTTGGTAGAGAGTTGCCTAAGTTGTAGTCCAGACTCGGGAATTTGTTCACCTGACTTCCTAAACCTCTCAGGTTGACAGAAGGAAAGAGGTAGATTGATTGTCCTTCCTTTTCACTCCCTTAAAACATCAAACCTATCCTAGAATATCCCTTAAAGTGAGGTAGATTAGGGCAACTGATTGTTCTAGACCCTCCTGTGACCTGGGGTCTTGAGCAACCGGTCCCCCTCCTCTACAATGTTATGATGCATACATGTATGGTCAATTTCTTTAAATATGAATTAAGAATATGTGTATTTTTAATTCTATGCATTGTTAGTCAATAATTTCAATTTATCTTAGTTGTTAGTGTTACCAATTTTTCACCTACAACTCAAATTGGTAGAGCTGAAACAACTTATGTTGATTTTAAGGTGAAAGATTTCAATTTATTTATGTTTTTCTTAACCATTGCATATGTTGAAGTTTAAGAGAAACGGTTCAGTTTTATTGTGCAATGTGTGTTCAACAAAAGAAAGTATTTAGTTTTCCATTCAATTTTTTACAGCATAAAAGAGATTACATGAGATATAAGAATATTGCTTTCATTCAATTTTGTAATGATTTATTCATTTCACAATGTTGCATACATTTTTGCAAAAGAGATATATACAAAATTGTACTAAGATTGCAAAGAATGTTGTTTTTCATATTCATTGGAAAGAAAAGAGAGATCAAGTGTTCCACACAAGCCGTGGGAATAGTTGAACCAACGCATCACAAAGAATGCGCTATACAACTGAAGATGAAGAAAGGAAATTAAGCATATAATGAAAAACATATCCATCATTTCTTGTTGGTGTTTGGTGTTGGTCTTTGTTGTAGTTGCTCCATCCTTGCTCACGATCTTGAGTGAACCTACATCATGAAGAGAAAAGTTGTTAGAGCTCCATATATGAATCTCACTATGTGCTCTATCAACGGGAATATAGTACATTGTCTATAATGTATTGAATCAGTTAAATAAACATCAAAAGTATGCAGGAGAACCTGAAAAATGAAACATCATAGAAGCATTGAGCTTCATTGTTTTTGTCTAACATGTTTGTTCACTAGGAAGGTATAGGATAAATCATGTTTTTGATTCATTTCCGAAGACATCATAGCATGTAGTGCAAAAATGGGCTCCTACAAGGGTTGAGCCCAGCATGTTGCCCCTAATTCTCAAAAGGGGGAAATGAGATAGGAATTCATGTTCATAGTCCTCAAGTAGAAACATTCCCACTGAAGGAGTAACTCATAAAGTGTCTACAAGAGCCTCAAGCATTGATCATTCATAGCAACCAATTCAAAAGTGCATGAGGAAGCCCTTTGAATTAGAAAATACAAATGAGCAATGTGCTTATCCAGAATGCCTAGGTAAAATGTAGTAGAAACTTAATGGAAATGCATCATTTGCATCATGGTTTTACCTCATACATTGTTGTCATAATATCATCCATGTTGTTTCATCATGTAAAATGCATGTAATAAGAGAATCTAGGAATTCAAATTCACCTTGACTGATGGAACAACAAGGAGTGCATTGTCATGAAGGTGACAGTGAACAGGCATACATAACCAAAGCTCACAATAATGGGGCAGCAATCAAAATAACATGAGGTACACTTGCAAGGCATTGAAAAAAAAGGTATAAACACACTTTAATATGTTGTTTCTACTCATCATTACAAGTGGAGGAGTAGCAAGGTGCAAGTTGTGCTTATTCACATGCTAAGCACAGTTAGAGCCATGTAAGGTATCAAGACCAACATATTCATATCAGTTTTAGCTGCTCTCAATAGGAGATAAAAATGCATGAAGAGTACAAAAAGAAAATAATCTCTATCAAACATTGAAATGCAAAGCATATAGCTGCAAATGAAGTGAGCAACAATAGTAAAAGGAAAAAGAAAGTTAGCATATGCAAGGCGCAAGTAGTGTTTTCAGACCTCAAGAAGTGCATGTATATAAAGCATAAAGATAAGTGCCCTAAATGTTTTATTGAGTTTCTTCATAGCAAAAAATAGCTACATAAATGAAAGAAGTTAACAAAATCCCTGATCCTTGGGAAGAAATGGAAAAATGCAAGATACTCATAATATGTACTAGCTCAAGAGAGGGTTTTCAAATATCAAACCCAGAAGGTGCCTCACAATGTAGACCCAAAATGAAATATAGATCCCTTTCATTTATGTTGGGAAGGTAAACATTGTTTTCATCTATCTACTATATTCTGAAGCAAGTAAATGCATTACACAAACAGGACATTTCAATGGAGCTAGAGTTTCAAAATGCACAAGTTTCATTTGCAATAGGGGATAAGATTTAGGGTTTTGAGCCTTGTTTATTAAAAATGCAGAAAAGTTTAAGATTCATGTTTACACTAAAAAGAGATTATAAACCCATAATGTTGCATAAAGTAGACCCATAATATACAATATTTTCATAATGGGGCTTCAAAATGCAAACTCAGAATGGAGGAAAGGGTGCTAGGGTTTCAAAAGAAAAAGAGTCAAATCATACAAGTTGCGGTCTGATCTATTGTTTTTCTTTTGCATAAGATGATAAACAAGTATTTGAAGCTCGTGAAGGTAATTGGTAGAGCTTTCCATAGAAGTTTGTTCAAGCATAAAGACACCTAGAAAAAGAGGATTCGTGACATGTCATGGAGATAGCAAGCCAAAAACACAAAATGTTCATCATTTTTTGCATAAACAATGGAATCCATACATGGAGAGAATCATAATACATTCATCTTTCTACTAATTTTGAGCTCAAATCGAGCAACTGAGCAACAAGAAGAAAGAAATAGTGCCAGGTTCGATGGATTAAAGACTTACTAAGAAGTTTATGTTGATTTCTCATGAAGGAAATATATTCAGATACTGGCTCCAGAGGCTCCTCATTATTGGCCCCAAAGAAATAAGGAGATCAACAAAGAGAAAACAAGATGAAAATACATTAGAAATTCGGTCATGACTATGGCTAAGACCTCTACAAATGCATTTGAAATGGAGATAATGAAGGGTTTTTTTTGCATTTAGTGAGAAAAGACACTCACCATATCGATCTCTGGAGAAGATTTTACCAAAAGCAATTGAAGACTCATGATTTCGAGCTCAAATCCTGGAGGCATGGCGGTAGCGTTCAAAGCTTTCTCCAAAATGTCAAACTGAAAATGAGGCCGGAAATTGGGGGGCTCGACTTTTATGTCTAGGGTTTCTTTCTTACCCTAATTCAACTATGTGATTTTTATCACATTGTTTTAGATTAAAATGCCTTCCATTAATACTGTATAGAATGTTCCTTTGCATATGTTTCATTCCCTAGGTCGCATGCCTAGATTATCATCTTGATTTTAAAGGAGTATCATGTAGCCTAGTATATTTATTTTATGCCTTGGCTTCCCTTTATGATTTTTTGATAAAATCATACATGACTATATGCCTTTAATTTTTCTTATGATTTTAAAGAAATCATATAGTTATAGGGCCCCCTATGTATTATGATAACTTAGGCTTTATGCCTTAGTTATTATTTTTGATTGATTTTTGGAGAAAATCTAAATGCCTAGATGGAGATATATTATACTTGGAAAAATAAACAATATAATTGCCTTGTATCTTTGTAAAAATTAGAAGAGAGTCAAGTGTAATTGAAGCTTTCTATTTTGTAATTCTAAAACTGCAAAACTATAAGACATTGATTAAGCAATGTTTCTATAAATTGCTTAATTAATTGTTATTAAAATGTAGTTAAATGGTGCACTTGAGCTCCCCTTAGAAACTTTCCTTGCAGAGATTGAGTTCACTCAGGCGAATTTGGGAAAAATCAGTCAAATTGGACCTTCTATTTTCAGTTTTCCATCAGTTTGGGCCTGATTTTGTGAGGCTTTTGAATCAACCTACTGGAGGTAGAAAGTTGCCATCTTTTTCAATTGATTTGGGACAGTTTTGGGCACCATTTTGGAGGCTTTTCTCTTGAGCTCGAAAATGGATCAAAGTTGCTATTTCGAGATGCAGTTTCACTCTGATTTTTCTATTCTCACTATTGGAGACATTTGGGAGATATAAGTTAGAGAAAATTTTGATTTTTCTCAGTTTAGAATATTGTTTCTTGCTCTCTTGTTCATCTGGTAGATTTTTGTGAACACTATTGCACTCAGATTTTGACGTTGATACTCCTTTAGTTTTAATAAATAACAAAGCTTTCCTTCTCATATTTTGTCTCAAGTTTGCAATACCAATTTGATGTCATTGTGATTTGAAATACTGAATCCTTTTATGTCTTGTTATTGTGAGTTTGTGTGCAAAATTTCATATAGTTCAGGTTGTGTGATTGTGTTTCAGTTTGAGCCTTCATGCAAATTACTATTGAATTGTATGTTTTAAGTGAGATTGTGAGGGTTAAAGTTTTCAAAAGTTGTTTGTGAGTAAAATCATCAAAGTCAAGTTAAAATTCTAGTGAATCATCCTTAGGTTTTAGGATTTCATTTTCAAGTTTTCCTCCTAACCCTTTCCTTAGAAATTCTTTTAGATTAGGTGATTTGCTAGGGGAACCATCCCGCTCTGGAGATGCAATCTCACCATAGATCACCCACAACCTAAGAGTGTTTCCATGTTTCAATGGGATAGTTAAGTTTATCTTGGCTAAGGTTGCAATCCTAATTGACAACAGTTAGATTAACCATTTCTTTACATAGATGCAATGTTTTCATTAATTAGCATGGTTTATTTATCAATTAATATATTTCATCCATTATATTAGCATGTTGTACTGTCATGAACATTTATATCATCACATCACATTAGATCATCATAGCATTTAATTAAGCATATATCTCACATGTGTTTAATTAAATCATGATAACATCTAATCTAATCATACATCAATATGCATCCATAACTTACATGAAACCAAATGCATAAATTAGAACACAATTCATAGACGAATCAAAATCTCATATATAAAAATGTCTCAATGTACACATGTCATGATCACTACAACAAAATGTGATGCTTCTATACATGTATATGACTATATACATCCAAAAAAATGATATACATCATGAATCTCTACATCAAAATTTTCTATTCAATGTATATCTCTCTATGTTCTTGGAGCATGGGTCCCCAAGCCCTCTAGTGTTGGTGGATTTGGATCTATGTGTGATGGCTAGCAAGCCAACATGTGAGACTATGATCAGGAGATTAATCTTGAGACTGATGTACATAGTCCCCTCAGCTCTACTATCTTCTCTCTTTGGGTAGTGACCTGCTCCTACAAAGTGTCCTCCCCTTGCCTCATTGTTGCTACATCATGTATGAGTTGCCACACTCTAGGATGATAAAGATCCATAGGGGCCCTGGTCTGTGCAACATCTACCTCCCTCTTTAGCCCCTCCACCTCGCTCTAAAGGGCATCACGTGCCTTCTTATAACTCTTTTCCCTCGTCATGATGAGGTATCAATCATAAAGGATGGTATGAATCTTCATCACCCTCTATTCTCCTTGTCTCATCATTGTTCTTAGATCGACCTCCCTCTACATGAGCTCCACTTGGGTTTTTTTGTAAGTTGTCCTAAGTTGTGCTATTGGATCAAACAACTCGATGTGCCTCCCAACTGTCTATTATGGATTGTAGGCATCTAAAAAAGGACCCCGAATCTAGACCACTAGGATCATCTCCACTAGTGCTCAACTGAAGAAGTCAAGGCACTCTCGTGTGAAAACTGCAAACATAGAGAAGGAGATGTGTATTAGTACTAAATCATAATAATAATCATATGTAATAATAAATTTGAAAGCATGTCTAAATCATAAGTCAAAGCATACTCAGGTCCCTAGCTCACCAATCAAGATCTATGGGTGTGACCCCACTCCTTGAGGCCCCCAATGTCCCTTTTGGTGTAGTAGGTAGGGGTGGACTCCTAGATTGAGTGCCTACTGGAGGGAGTGTTGAGACAATTAGGAATATTGTTGGAGAATCTACCCTCTACCACCTCTTGGGTCTCTCCTCAGCCTCCTACTTTGATCCCTCCTCTCTCTCTGACCCTTGATAACTTGGGTGCCCTCTGGTGGCACCCTTGGGAAGGATGGGAGTAGAACTTGATGTCTCCCACCATCTCTCAAACCTATTGGTCACCTCGACATCATCAATATCCAACATGAGAGGATCATTGTCATCATTGTTTCCCTCCTCGCTCTATGACATGTCACCATGGTCAGGTGAGGGAGGTCTCCAGGTCTTATTATGCTCATGTAGGATTGAATGTATGTAGGTGCTACTCGAGGAACCATCTGCACTTGTATGTACTACCTCATGGTGTGCCTCCAATAATATGAAACTATAATATGGTTGTGATGACTCGCCAGGAATCGATCATGCTACATACATGGTAGATGTGTCCTATTGGTAGGCCAACGGTCCATGCCCTGATAAGGCTGCCATGTGTCATCGATCCACAATTGATTCATGATCTATCTCCAAAATAGTAGATCTTTGAACCTCCATTGTTGCACCAGTGGGTATGCATGTACTTGTGGAAGATCACCTATAATGTGTTGCAGGAATCTTCATGGGTGTGTTTAGGTGATGTACCCAAATTCCCACACCTAGAGGAGTGTGAAGGTGGTTAGGTTGTGGAACTCATAATGCATGTATCACCCAAGTTCATGATATAAGTGTGTCAGCATGCTAAAACCCCAAGCGAATATGGTCTGCCTCTCCTCCATATCTTGAATGTATCGGACAAGGCATGTATGCAAGTGGGGAGCCTTATCTATCTATGGCCACTTGAAGTGCCATTTTCACAATCAAAATCCTCCATATAAGTGACACCACCACTTGTCCCTACTCTAGCCATCGCAGGTAGATGTGCCCAATAGTATCTAACAATACAGCCTAACCGATGCAGTGGAGCTAACTGTCTTGCATGTCTTGTACACTTTTTGGCTCGTTTAGAGTGATCCTCTCCCCTTGGATGAGGAGGTGCAAGATGCGATAGAAGTCAACTAATGTGATATTCATCTCCGTGGTGTTTGTGTCCAACCTCTCCATTAGAGCCATCAGCATGGTGAGGTGGAAACTCATCTCGAGCATCTCATATATCCACTAAAGGCTGACTCAGCACAATAAGTTGTGGTCCTGAGCTATGACATCTCCTATGCAGCTACATAAGAGGGACAACGTAAGACCACAAGTATTCTCTCTCAACTCTGGTAGATCCTACAAAAACAAAACTCTATCATGCAAAATTATTCATATTTTCTACCTATATCTATTTTAAATATGTAAAATTTTCAATTTCTAGCAAAAAATTCAAATCTTACTTTCTGGAAGCTAGTGTGCCCTCCTAGATGTTAGCGTATCCCTAGGACGCCAACACACCAAGAGGATGCTAGCATAAAAATATACCTTGGATGAACACTCAATTCCCTAAACACCAGCGCACGGCCCAGGATGTCGGCGCACACATGGGGCACTTGCACTGTCCTAATTTTTCCTACTCAAATTAAATGCATGAATTAAATACAAAAGAAAAAAAATTGGCCTACCTTATCCAAGCGTTCCCCCCTCTCCACATCAGTGTGAAGCTCCTTGATGTGTGATGGTCTTAGCTCATGTCAACAAGGCATTTTTTCTTAAGCTCCATAGAACTCTGAGCAAAAATCCTCATCATGAAAAGTGAAAATGACCCTTCCAGGGCCCACCTAGTGAGTAATTAGTCAAATTTTCATCCATTTTTGAAAAAATTTGTGGCAATTTGGATTCAACTACCTTCCGATTTTTAACCTCCTAGCTGGGGGAAAAAAAATGAGGGGGCATATATTCACATGATATTTACTATTTTTTTCTCTTTTGACTCACTAATGTCTTCTTAAGCATTCTTCTCACCAAAGTAGCTTCTTCCATTTTTGAAATTAACAAATCTTTGAAATTTTGCGGCCAAATTTTCATTTCAGATGTTGTACAATTTCGTCGAACACTGGGGGCATCATTCGTGTCAACCTCTGCAGCCTCTACAGTATCCCTTTTTAGGGAAATTAATGCACTTTTTGTACTTAATGTTTTACATCATTCTAACTACTTTAGTGTCGCTAATCTCTTTGAGCGATCAGCCCACTAAAGTGGGGGGAAAATGTAGTATCAAAAATTGCACCCTAGGTCAATTTCACACACATGCATGGCACACGGTGCATTTATGACAAAATCTATAATCAAGATTTCATGATTTTGACTTCATGGATGACAATGATGAAGCATTCATAGCTTTTGGTTTGAATTTTGGAAGAAATTGATTGGACTATAGCACAACATGTAGACATGTATGTGGCACACAAACATCCTGCTAAAATCTGAGATTCAAACAAGGATATTTTGTACAGATCATTTGCAACGCCTATCCCAATGACCAAACACGACTGAAATAACTATTTTTTCCCAGTCTATGAATAAAATTTTCTCTTCTCTCTCATTTTCAAAATTTCTTGCAACAATTTAGACTTGGAGCTCTCTACATCTCATTCTTTTCGAAACTCTGTCAAAATCATCTCATAGCAACAAGGACTCCTTTTGTGTACAATCTTGTCATGACTATCATCTCAAGAGAGGGGCCACAACTATTGGTAATGCTCTCTTTCTTGTCTCTTATTGATTTTTCCTATCGACATACTTAATTTGATCTCATCTAGTATCTTTTATATTGTGATAGGGGTTCTCCTCCACATCAAGGTTTGTTTCTATCACACGTATATTTTATTTTATGCAATCCAATCTTGTATGGTTGTCTGTGGAGGTGGAAAAACCAAAGCTATGGTTTGATTGAGGAAAACCTCTATACAACCCCAAAATAATTCCTCGTCTCCATGTGTGCAAGTGTTTTATAGGTTAAGTTGGTAAAAACCTCATTTTGGCCACTTCTAGGCTTGATTCGTACAGACAATAGCGTGGGCGCACAAACATCCTCGAAACATGCTAGCATCCAAATCCAAGGCTTTATTTGACTGGTACCACATTTTATACATTCTACACTTTCTTTTCTCGTAGTCTAAATATTTTTATCATTATGTATATGTAAGTTATTTGAGATTTTTCATTATATTCATTGTCAATCTTAGCCTAGATTTTAGTTTTAAAGCATTTCTATTTCCAATTCACTTGAGTTGGGTCAATTGAGGTAGTTGATAGATAAATTTTATCCTTGAGATCTTATCACCTTGAGGGTAGAAAATTATTTCCTCTACAATAATGTAAAGTTAGATTTGGGGTGTCTAGAGAGTCTTTACTCAACATATCACTCCTAGAGTGGTAGGAATCTAGAATTCCTTGTGCATGTGAAAAAGTATGGATAAATAAATTCAAATGAGAAATTAGGGTAGGGTACAAGACATAATTCTAGAAGTACTAATGGGTAGTAGAGTATCCCTTCTTAGAATTTGACTCCATCCATCTACCAGATAAGAATTTTGAATATTTATTAAGGCACAAAATAAAGGACTCTATCAAGGAGGGTGTTAATGGAAGGAAATGGCACACCCTCCTCCTACCATCCCCAAACCTTAGATATTATTGTAATATTTAATGGAGGTAATATATATATGGATCTTTAGCTCAAGTAATAGGGAAGATTGGTTAGCATGGAGAAAAACTATTTCTTGAGAAAGTAATAGTGTGAGATACATGATAGATAAAATTTATAGACTAGTCAAGGAAGTAGAGGACTTATTATTCATGTAAATCTGGGAAAAGTAGGGGATCCCCAAGGTATGTGTATTCCTCTAGGTTATGTTGAAGGAAATGGATATTGAAAATTGGCCCATCTAGATGCATCATGTGTAAAGAAGAAGATTAATCTAATAATCTATTCCTTTACTCTCATTAATGAAAAATATATGGGCCTAGTTTAAAATTTTTTGGGGGATATCTAATCCCCTCTCAAACAACATACATTAGGATTTGTTTTATGTTGGAATCTAAGAATTAAAAGTATAGATCTAAGATTCATTTATAATGTATCCCCCTCCATAATTATGTCAAAAATATGCATAGAGAAAATGAATTATTTTCAAGGATAAGGAGGGTTTCAATTAAAGATTTTAGGGTTTCAAAATAGTTGTTTAGGGTTGCAATTGAATATTTAAGGGCTTAAAAATAGCTATTTAGGGTTCCAATTAAAGATTTTAGGGTTCCAGTTGAATATTTTAGGGTTTCAATTGAATACTTTAGGGTTTCAAAATAGTTGTTTAGGGTCTCAATTCAAGATTTTATGGTTCCAAAATATAGCTTTTTAGGGTTTCAAATGAATTGTTTAGGGTTTCAAATCAACTATTTAGGGTTTTAATTTAAAAAATTAGGGTTAAAAATTATCTCTTTAGGGTTCAAATTTGACATTTTAGGATAAAAATTAAAGAAAATAATTTTTTAGAATATCAATTGAAAACCACAAATTTGGTATTAAAAAATACTTGTTAAATTAAAAAATTTACAAGCAATTGGATAGCAAACCTCCATTTGAAGCCACATGGCAGAATATAGGACAAATAAGTGCTCGAAGACCCTTATGTATGTACTATTGAATTTGACTAATAAAAGTGATGGGAGCTCCACTATTTGTCACTCTAGGTAATCTACAATGTGAAAGTGAAATGATGAGTTGTCATTGAACACTTTTGATTAGTTTTTTTAAAATTAAAATAATACATTCTTTTGAAGGTCACCTTCGAATGAAGGGATGATTTTAGCTTTTTTAACAATAAAAAGCTACCTTCAAATGAAGGTAACCCTTCATTTGAAGGTTTTTATGAAATGATCTTTGAATGAAGGCACCTTTGTTTGAAGAAATACCTTCATTTGAAGGTGCTTGTTAAATTTGAGCCCCCCATAAGATCAAAAAAAGTGATTTCATAGGTTTGGGGCTCATTATTGTAGGATGACTCTGTGATGTCATAATTTTCCTACCCTATCATTTGAGGTGCATGTCATCATCTAGAGCTATTAGAAAGTATATGTTTTCAATTAAATTCTTAAATGTACTACACATGCAAGATCTAAGACACCAAGAGTAAGGCCCTAATTATGCCTAGAGGTATATAGGATAAAACAAATATTAGTTACAAGCTAATTTAAAAACAAAATATATCAACGAGACAAAGAGAGGAAAGAAAGAGAACAAAACCTCCATATAAAAGTAGTCCTCTAATAACCTATTCTAGGATATTAGAAATGGTTGGGACTACGTAGGAGCTTATGATGAATGATCAATCCCCTTATTTTTTCTATCAACCTCCATAAGTAGTCAATGAATAGAGGAATATTGGAAACAATGTGTTTTCTTAGCCTATGTGCATTTAGGACTAAGAATAACAATAGACCAAGATAAATCTATAAGAATCAAACCTTAGGCCTATAAAATTTTAACACCTTAGTTTTTATGAATGGACATAGTAAGTGATAGCTCAAATAGTGATAAAGGAAACATTGAAAAATACAAAACAATAAAGGAAAAGAGGGTAAAGCACAAAAAATTTATCTTCCCAATGAAAATAAAGAAAGCTCACCAAGCCAAGGAGGTGTAATAAATATTAGAATGCTACAGGATAATACAAGATACTATCAAGAGTCATGGATAGGGCTATCAACTATCTTAGAGAGCTTAGGCTTGCATGAGGTGTCACAAAGTTCAATGAAGGAATGAGAATCAATATTGGAAGAATGAGAGGGTAGCCCAATAGTCATTCAAAATGTAAAGGTGATTGTTGGAATTCTAAGAATTGTATGTATGATGATTATAAAGGAATATTTGGAAGTTGAAAGTTCACTGATAGGTTAGAAAATATGCACGGTGTATGACTATATAGTTAGAGAATGGTATAGCATGCATGGATAGAGATCTATGTGTCATGGAACTAACATCCAAGTATAATGTGCCCAAAGACTTCATAGGATGGGGAAACAATATAACAAAAACACAATAAAACACTTGACAATACACATAATAGGGTTTAACACATAAAAATACACCACCACACTAGTATTAGGAGCATATAAAAGGCTAAGGTTGAGGGAAATCTCTAGTGTCAAATTTATAGCTCTAGTGTAATACTCTAGTGTGCAAGTGGTATTTTTGTATGAAAGTTGGTATTTGACCTTAACATAAGCTAATATTGACTCCCCATCCCCCAAGGATCTAGATTCGTTCTTCACATTTCTTGTTTCTTGGCTTAGGTCAATCCCACATTTGCAACTCTAAAATTGATTCAAAACTAAATTTTGCTTAACATAGAGACAAACTTAGACAAATTGTTGAGTCAATCAGTTGGCTTGATCAAGGCATGTGGAAGGAAGCTTGTTGACTTCTATATGCTAGCATAACAAGCTCTAGTAGTTTGTTATAACACTATTCTAGCCTATATTATTATAAACAAACAAGACACATTTGAAACCACATTACTAGGTTCAAGGTTGTAGATGCAAAGATTAGCCGGCCACAAGTGTGATATTGAATAAAAATAGAGAACAATTACTTTTATAATTTGCTAGCAATTCCCTAGCAGATCTAATTATTAATTACCAAGGCAAATCAAATCAAAATATTGTTCATCATTCCAAGAACAAAATAACTAGCAATCGCACCTTCGTGTGCAATGGGTACGTCGAAGAGTTTCCATTGAAAAGAAGATTTAAATTGGCCGAAAAAACTGGTCATCAAAGGAGAAAATAGTTTTATTCTGGTGTTGTTACAGTCAAGTAATCTAAAGCAGGCTATTAGCTGTCTTGTTTGAACTGATGCTACCGTACAAAAGGTATTTCAATTGTTTGAACCAAAATTTCAGACAAAAGGAGCCTTGATTCATTTGATTCATTCTAAGAAGCATGAAAAATAATAATTCATTTACAAACCAACCACTGATGTGCAACGATATTGGTGTGAATTCGTTTGTTCTGATCAGTAAACACCTATGTGCACCTGATGTTGATGGAAAATCAAATGTCAATGTTGTACATTCATCATTTCCTATGGAGTAAAAATTAGACAAGGATACAAACATTCATCTTTCGAGAGCAGGGAATGCACAAAAAAAAAGATGAATACTCATTGTTGTAAATCACAGAGAGATTCAATGGAGATTATTATGTAGACAATGGTGAGAATCATATGATAACAACATTACTGTGAATGATAGAAACTGCCGCTACAAAAAGCTCTGAAAAAATGCATGAATCATGGGATTCCTGAATCAACCTACTACCAATAAAGGATAAATCAAATAAGAATAAAATCAGAAACTGACTTTATACTAATGGTCTTTACATATGCCACTAACATAGGAAGAATGAAAACTGAGTAGGGAGGGATTGGTTTGTGAATTATAAAGTTTTGTACATGGTTTAGGTGACATTGACTCAGAGAATCCTTTGGCATTAGTGCAGTTCCAGAAAGGTTGAGAAGTAACATTGAAAATAATATTTGGTAGGCAAATATCTTTGAATTGAATCTTTGAATTGAATCTTTGTATTGCCTTGTAAAGAACCTGCAGTTGTAATTTTGTCACCCACAATGCCTGTAATTGTTATCCACGCATTCAATGAAACAGGAATATTTGTGTACCCTGTTCGAAAGTTCCCAGATAGGATAGTGGGGAAGGTTGTGGAATTAAACCCCACACTATCATGTCCAATGTGCACATCTTTTCGTGAAAGGACTCCCTTGATGTCTATTTCCCGGTCATTGTTTTGAGTAGATGATCCATTCATATTCACTGTCAGATTCCAGCTTCATTATAAATTTCACTTGCTTTGGCACTCACTCCTTGAGCAGGTTGCTTATACTTAAATATCCCCATCTGACTTACCCGTAGTCATGACCCAATATCCTACCTACAGACACTATGCTCCTGCAACAAACAGTATTTATCTTTTCGATCCCTGATGAACACCAAACTCTCAACACAAAATTCTCATGATAATGAATAGTCCACTTTACACTCATTGCATCTAGGTGATGCTCACAGAGGTGAAGCACTGGACCTTACACTTTTATCCCAACCTTTGTCACAGGTAAAAACCTATAATCACCAAATATTTCCCCTGCCAGAACCTCAATACTCAAAACTATGTAAATGATTTTTTTTTTGAAGTTTCAATTACACTACAAGTTTGATCTGACTGAGATTTTACTATGCAAAAGAATAATACAGAGCATTAAACCATGTACATTTACATCATTTATAGGAAAGCAGAAGGGAAAATACTAATAAAAATTTTTAGCTCATATTTACTAGAAAAAAATCCACAAAAGAATGACTGAAACAAGCAAACATAAAAGTAAGATGACAATGAGCATCTCATACCAACTAGAATTTTGCCTTTGCTAATTTTAAAAACTTGCAGATACAAAACTTTACAACCCTATAAGTTAATAGAAATTTCCAGCTCAAATTTACTATAAACAAATTCATAACATAAAAAAGTCTAAAATAAGCAACACAAATCAAAAATAGCAATGGGTTTTTTCATACAAGCAAGAATTTTCCCTTACTAAATTTAACAGCCTGCAAAATGAAACTTTACAAGCCTTTTTGGTGTTAATTTTGAGAGGAAATGGAGTATCTTTTAGATTGCAGCAACGTAAAATACCAAAACTGAATATTTTTTGTGCTATCAACCTTTCAGACGTATCGAGGCACAAAGACTTCCAAGTTGCCAAAAAGGAGACAATTTGTTGACAGTCGTAAACATTTCAAACTCAGAAAAATAGACCAAAAGCTAAGAAGTTCACGCATGGAAGAGGCAACGATTAAGAACAGAAGGAGGACCTCCCTAGAAAACCTCAAATTTACCGAAGAAAAAAAGCATTTGTATGTCTCAAACATTTTAAACACCCAATACGGCCTAAAATCTCATTCCATCTACGGTAAAGCAAACGATATTCAACAGTGAAAAAACCCATCAAAATACATGATTGCAAGAAAAGAGAGTACTCAAAAACACAGTCGTTTTCTTAACACAACTCCTTAAAGATCACACTCAAGAATAAGAAACACTCTGTCTACGTCATCTGTAGCTTTATTTCTCATTCCAAACAACTCTACAACTCTAAACAAGAAAGAACAACGGATCCCACATTCCAAACGAAAAATGGCAAAACTACACTCAAAAGAAAAATCTCTAACCACAAGACGAAGATCGCATAAGTAGATTTAGCATTACCAATGCCGGCCGTCGAAAAAGATCGCTCCAACATATGTAGATCTGCAAGGGTTTTTTTTTCTTTGGTAAACATTCATTCCATACCACACTCGATAAAATATCTAATGACGTGATTGCTACTCGAAGCCATGGCAGTTTTCCAGCTGTATTATATTCGATTGTTCTTTATAACTGACCGTATTGCTATCCAATCTACATTCCAAAAAGCTGGCAGATTCTGGACAAAAAAGGAGAAAAAACCAGACGAAATAAACGAATGAGTACGATCAAACTAATCGTCTTGCAAGGGCTCTTAGATTAGCCTATACTGTTGATTAAAACGGCGACAGAGTATAGTGTACAGTTTAGTATTCAAACATCGGAAAGCGAGAAAGATTAAATAAATTGATGGAAAATATTGAACGGGCGAGACTGATATAACTGTATTGCCATGTTTCTACTCACTTATTGACCGTTGGTAGTAAAAAAGAGGTCGGACATTTTCAAATATGATATGCCTTCCGCGTAAAAATATATCTCTTTATCAATTTAACAAAATTTATATACATATTTCAACATATCTTCAAAGCTCAACTCTATTATCTAAATTAATCACTACATTAATGAATTGATTGATTGATTTACCTAGATAAGAGACATGATATTTTCATAGTCCCATTAGATATGAGAATTTTTAGCCTAGATACTTTTAAAAAGAACCTTTTATTTCATTTCAAAACTAAATAAGTAAATTTTACTTATTACTTTTTTATATGAAGGGTTTTGTATCAATCTAAATTATTTTGTAATAGGATGGTATCATAGGCACAAGTTCAAGTTGAAAGTTCTTTGACTAAGAGCCAAGGACTACTCTAGGTATCTATTTAGTCAAAGTCACTCAAGGAATACTCCCTATCTCACCCCTTATGGTGTTAAGGGGGCCTTACACTCAATAGGACTTGATCACTAGTGATCTCATTCAAGAACATTCAGTTTCACCAACAAACAAGAACTATTTAATTAACAAATCTAACAAAAATTACAAAAATATTTAAATTTTCAATAAAGACTTTTTAATAATTGGAATCAATTAAATAATATGAAGCATTCCAAATGGATAAGGTGTGTCCCACGTGCGAAGTACGGTTAAGGTTTGACCCTTTCAACAACTACAGCTAATTTTCGCACAACACGACAAGTGCAATAATGAAATGCTCTTGTTTCCCGTACTGTCTATGCAGTTAGTCAAATGTCCACGTCATGTCATCCAATTGACGTAGACTTTATTCCACTTAATGGTCGCCATGTGACTACCAACTCTCTGACATGATACCTGCCACGAAAAATGCTTCGTCTACAAAAACAAAACTGAAGCTGTCGAATTACCATGGCCGCTGCTACGTCGCAGGTTCGAATCCCGCCCAAAAAAACTAGGCAAACAGCAAGCTCAGTAAACAACTTCGGTGCGGCCAAAAGTTTGAATCTCATCTAGGAAAATACTAATATAGGTGGTCAGGCAGATTATGAAAATGAATGTGAAATCAGATTCAGAGGTGACAAGCATATCGACAGAATCCTTACATGATGGCGAAAAAGAAAAAGAAAAAGTCATTTTAGTCGATGCCTGTATTGGACCGGTTGTATTTATCCCATAAGTTTGTAGTATGGTGGGAACAATGGAGTGTTTGAATAGTTATAGTATTTGTTGATTTAATGTGTTCTTTAGATTTAAAAAACAACAAATTCTGTGATGTCATATTAGTGCACCAATAAAACTTGACTTAGTGTAGAACCGATGGTCTCACTTTTTTTTGGGCTTTTTTGGACACCTCGACAAAAGACATGCTGATGTGACATCATAATTGATGATGTAGCTTTGAAACCTTAGTTGTAAGTAGGGGACTTGCCAAGTAAGTTGCTGTAAAAAATTGAGTGATTTGAAATTTTTACGTAGGATTTTGAGGAGCGCCAAATTAGGGTACTCAATTACCGAGTCCTCTTCACTATTGTCTAAAATATTTTTTTTAAATTACAAAAATATGGGTTTAAGCACAACAATCCACTACATATAGATTCTTGGGTTGGCTCACCTGGTCTTGGTTGTTGTTTTAGGTAACCTAGGTTGTGGGTTCAACACTTGATTTGTGTGGATGAAGGTTTGTTGCACATCGCTCGAGAGGTTATAGGGGGGCTCACCTTATAAAGAGCTAAGCTCTTGATTGTTGGACTAAACTTTCGATTTCTCTCCATAAAAAAAAATCACTACATATAATATGGTGCATTGTTATCATTTTGTATTAGTTGAGATTTGCTCTCCCTTGATATCACTCCTTTTGTTGTCACTCAATTACCTCTAGACCATCATACTTTCAAACAAGTTGAAAACCTAGTGCGTGACGAGGTCAATCCTTATCCTAGTGGGTGACGAGGTCAATCCTTATGCAAAGGTTGACACCAAATATAATAGAATAGAAGGCTTTTAATGCTCATACAACTAAATATAATTTAAGCATAATTAATATAGTCATTAACTTTCTACATTGCTAATCTTTTGTTATTTATTTTGATGATGAATTTTTCCCTTTTCACAACTTCTTCTCTTTGAATAGATTTTTTTTTTTTTTAAATGCTATAAAGTACTTGTGTAATTGACTCAAATGTTACTATAACCTTCATAATTAAAATAGTATTTTTTAACTCTATTGCCCCTACAATTGCCACATTTTTGTATGTCTTGCAATATCTATTATTGGCATTGCATTTCTAATTGTTTGTTATGGAATGCATAAGCCATGCTTTATATTTTGTACTAATTGTTTATTAGTCTTTCAACATTATTGTTTTCACTAATAGAAATGGTTGTGGTTGTTAATTATACATTTTATATATTATATCATGTTAGTTGTAGATGATTTATAACAGATGTGATGATTTGATATCATGTTATGTTTTATGTCACATTAGGGTGGATCATGTTGTTTTGGCTATAATTATGTGGAGTAGGTACAACTAATATTTGACTGAGTATGTAGGTACATGGTTATTCCTCAATGGTGGTTATCTATTATAGATGGTTGTCTTTGGGTTAAACTTGTGAGACAATCTCTACCTCACTTGGTTCAAGTGTGAGGTGAGTCTTGTGAATCCTTGTGTGAACTTGAATCCAAATTGGTGGTGATTCTAGAGTCTACTTATTGTGCAAACCCATAAAGTGTGTATATGAGTCCTTTGTGTGTGGTTTGATATCACATGTTGCATTGCATTTTAATATTTACTTAGAAAGACATGTTTACCATGTTTGCAAAATGTTTAATTATTGAGGTCAAAAAAGACCTATTACACTTATGCATCTCTATAAAATATAAATATTTGGTTATATGAATTAATTATTGTTATAAACTTAATTTTAATTAATTTTTAATTCCTAATTAATTGGAAAATATTAATTAAAATTAATTAACTTGTTTATTTGATTAAATTATTAATGATTATTATTGCAATGTTCTTTTAGCAAAAAGAAAATAGAATGAGAAAATAATAGAAAGAAATATTAAAAAAACATAAATAAGAAAAATAGTTTTTGAAAGACATAAAGTGAAAATAGACTCGAGTAGAATTTTGGGAATTTTGGCTCAAAAACCTTCCTTTGTTTGATGGAAGAAATGGAGATTTGGAAAGATGGAAGGGAAGGGAGAATGAAATCGGAAAGTTGCTTGGCTTGGGAAAGGGAGTGTGTTTGATATGTCTACTTCCACCAAAATTCTTCTACATTCTTTATTTGTGTATTGGGAGGTAATTTCCCTCTTGTTTACCCATTTTTAATTTGATTCTAAATAAAATCTCTCCATTTCCATGCCCACATTAGGTGGTTGTTGGCCTCCTTGGCAAAGAATAAAAATTATTTTGAATTCAATAAATTTTAGAAAGTTATTTAATTTTTAAAACATCTAAAATAGAGTCATGACTACATTTTTTTTTACAAAATCCTATTTTCTCAAGTGTATTTGATAAGTATGTAGTTGGGTTGGGAACATACATGTATAATTAGATTTTTTTTTGTTTTATTAAAAAATAAAAAAATTAAAGGGTTTTAGTTAAGAATTTCTATTTAATTCTTTTTAAAAGAAATTTTTTATGGTTTTTGTGATTGGAAAAGAAGAATTACATTATTTCCTATGCCATGTCAAAATTAGAAATTTGATGTGTTGAGACTTAGGATTGGACATAGAATAAGAAAGAAGTGACTCTCAACATTTACTAGGATACAGAGAGATCGTGTACATATATGGGTGAAGATTTTTTAATTAAATTGATAGCTACACTTGATGGGGTGACAAACATGATTAAAGAAGAGATTCTATTACATGATTCATATGATTGTAATGGTCTAATCATGAGCATATTGAGCATGTCACAAACTTTGAGAGGGTTGTGATTGTCATTGGGTATTCCTCCTCTTGGGAGTTAGGAGTCATGCTCATTGTATACATGGTCATTGTGTCATCATCTTGGCACTCCTTGTCTTATCCCTATGATCTCTTATCCTGATCTACCTTATGATTTATATTCAACATGTATTTAGACCACTTGCATGTTGAGAGATGGTTGGTTGTCCATCCTACATGCTGATTGTAAATATATTGCTTGCATTGAGATGTGAGTATGGTAGTTGATAATATTCGTGTGAGGATTTCATGTATTTGATTGTGTGTTTTTTGTATACACTAAAAGTGTGAGAACTCCTATACACAAATTTTGTGATTGGCATTCTATTATGATCTAATAGCTTGATTTGAGCTATTGCACTCTTATAAAAATTGATTGGCATGCATTCTATATTTGATATCATCCATTGAATGACATATTTTCCAAATGAGATTGTATGAATTTCCTAGAATGTGAGTTTTGTCATGCTCTTCTATTTGGGGTGAGTGTGAATGTATCC
The DNA here is from genome assembly GCA_007258455.2 of Sequoia sempervirens. Classification (NCBI taxonomy): domain Eukaryota; kingdom Viridiplantae; phylum Streptophyta; class Pinopsida; order Cupressales; family Cupressaceae; genus Sequoia; species Sequoia sempervirens. Next base: position 147,806,464 of record VDFB02000013.1, on the reverse strand, counting down.
AATTTGACTGTATCTTAGGAAAAAGTGGGCTTGAGGGTACTACATGGTTGGGTTGTGCTAAACCACTCTTAGGGATCAATGAACTTGGAGTATTCTTCTTGGAGAGAATTTTTCATGTGAAAAGTTACTTTATCTAGCTAGTTAGACTTGAGCACCTATTCATACTTTATCACTTAAACTTACTCAAGTCTATTTTTTCTTTTTATCTTATTGAACATAGGATTTAAACACATGGTATGATCTTAGTATGTCTTAGGGATTTTATTTTCCCTTGTAGAAAGGTCATTTTATTACATTGTATTATATTGTGATTCATTTTAACTATGGTAATATAACAATTTTCATTAAAACTCTCATTTGTGGAAGGTTTTTTGGATATGTTGATATATTGTTGTAGCATACATGTGTGTTTCTCCATTATTCCAACATGGCATCAAAGTTTTGAATTAGTGAACCCCTTCTTTATTTTTTATAGTTTTTTCATATGCTACTAGGAAGCCTTCTAGAGTAAAATAGGCCTAACAATTACATTCAAAAGGTGTCAAAACCTTAAGATCACCTATCCAAATGCTAAAAATAGAGGTTAAAATTTTTCAAGGCATTTTTTGAGGGTTCCAAATTTTAGAAGTAAATTTATGTACAATCATACATGTGTGTGTGTGTCATACATTCATACAATATCATTGTGTAGGATATAGTCATCTCTATTTTTTTTACAACTTCTAGTTTTCATTATGTTATAGATGCAAATTGCAATGGATTATTTTTCCTTGATCCAAGGATATACTAATAGAAGGTGATATTTAATGGGGTCATTGTATTCCTCATCATTTAATTTATCAATCCAAGGCAGTGTCCATGGTTGTATGCAAGAAAGAAAGTAGAAAACTTGTTTGACAATCAGTTATACTTGCAAAAATAAATCCTATTTGCATGAAAGTAAAGTTGCATGAAAGGGAACTAATCTTAAATCCTATTTGCATGAAAGGAAAGTTGCATGAAAGGGAACTAATCTAAGGAAAACTTTCATGAATTTAAAAGACTAAACTACTTCACAATTGCTGGAAATGAAAAGCTTTCTTGGATTCAAATTTAATCTTGAAATGTAAAATTACATTGTTGGTAAATGAAACTAGATCTATCATATTTCCTTAGGCTGAAACAAGCCTTTCTAATCCCCTCCTTTTGATCAAATGATTACATTGTATTTATAGAATTCATATTCTATATCTATCCAACCAATCCACTAAGAATGTGGATCCAAGATCCTATTTTTGAGGGGTCATTTACAAAACTTTAACAAAATTGAAGTTGTTGTCCTCCATCACGCCATTTTTGTCTCAGTCATTTTCTAACGCATATTGCTCTTTCCATGCTACAAATCACGCCAAATGCTCAAAAGAGTTTTTATATTTTCAAATCTGCTTCTCAGATCATTTTGAATTTTTGAATTTCATTAAGAAACGAGGGAGATATCGTTGTTTTACTGAGACTGCATTTTTGACAATTTTTGAGCGCTTGATTTTTAGGAAGTCTTCAAGTTTGAACATGAATGAAGGAATTATTCTTTTGTTCAGTCAACCAAATCATTGATCCTTAGCATGGATAACATGATAAAATCATGCAACAACATTTGAGTGATGTGGTAACTTGAGTTATCTTTGGTGGAAGAAGGAAGCATGAAATTTAATAACTATGAGAGATCTTTGAACTCAACATGAAACAAATACTCATCCCATTAATTTAGGAATGATTGATGCTCCATGATTTTGCATGAATGTAGGAGTGTGCTGAGAGTATTCTCTATCTTCTCATGACTTCTTCAAATCCTTCTAAAGCTTTCAAGAGTTAACTACTTCAAGTGTCTAGAGCTCTTTGTTGCAAGTGTCTATGAAGCTCCTTGTTACCATGAGTTATTTAAAAACTCATTTATTTGTATTATATCATTTTAAACACTTCATGGAGACATATTAGAGGCAATTTGGATCACATTTAATTACTAAAAATAAATCAAACATTTACTTTATATTCTACTTTAAACAAGCTAAAGAACTTTCAATCATTACCCAAATCCACTTTAACACTAATGCATTAAGAAGAAATAGATGATTTTCTTTGGTAAAATATAAGACAATTTATGGTCTCATCAATACCCATCAAAATTTGGCATGATATGACAAGGACCATACATGCAATTTGGTCCCACCTAAATAGAAAGAGTTTTCAAAGCATAAGTGGAAATGAATGTTCCATTGTGGATATATAAGAAAATATCTTAAGGATGATAAAAGTATTGATGAAGACAATTGATATATAAATATTCATCTATAACCACATTGTTGGTGCTCATGAGGTCCACCATAATTCTTAAAACATGATTTTAGTTTACTAATCCTTCAACATAGAGAGGATCATGTTAGTGTAGGTTTTTTATTTTCCTTGTATTAGGGGATATTTATTTTTTCCTACATATATTATTAACCTTTCTTAGATTATTTAGACTTAGTTATGATGATGACATAGGCATAATCCATCAGTTACATGTTTCACTATCACCACACTTTGGGAGTTGAATCTCACACCCTCTTTTGGATTTATATGCCACCTTTCATAACCATTTTTTATCTTCATTTGAGTAGGTGTAACCATATAATTTGACATTTAACAAGTAGGTAAAACTCTAACCTATTTTGGGAAGTTGCATTTAGTACACCTCTTGGATGTACATGCCCCTATTTGTGCTATATATACAACACTCACATCTCTTCTCTATTAGTTAGAATGAGTAATGTGAGAATTGCTTATACTCTCTTGAATTTTTTCTCTTGATTTCTCTCTTTTTAGGATTCTCTATTTGTTTCACTATTTTTATCTTTGATCATTGGTCAACTAGAGTCCTTTTAATCTATGAACAACATCAAATCCTAGCTCAGATTCTTGTTTCTTATATGAATCTATTCATTTTATGGTCCTATTTTTTGAGATATTTGAGACTAATCTTGGATCTTCAAATGATCTAGATAATCAAAATATTTTAAAAGAAAAATAAGCAATTGTATACTTTGGTTTGCATATATGTGTTATTATGATATTTATGTGATTGTATAATTTTGGTAGTCATGGAGACATTTTCAACTATTCCATAGCATCTAAAAGGCTCGAGAAAGTCAAGATTGGCTTGCGTCTCATCAAAATCAAAGACCAAAGGACCCAATTACAAACAAGGATTTTAGAGTGGTTCTAGAAGGTAACTAGCATTCCAAAGAATTTTTATCCCAAACAAACCTCACCATCAAACTCAAAAGGCCCTAAAACCTAAAGATTCACTAACGAATAATTAAATTTGGAGAAGTTGACTTCTGAGGAAAAAATATTTTGCTACTCAACTTGTACAAATTGTCATGCAAAATGACCATATATATAATTTTTTAATTAAAAAAATTAGTGGGAAGGTTTCCCTACCACTATGGCAGGAGTGTCGAAAGTTACCACCATGCAACAACCAAGGCACCATTTCTCAATGCAGTGACCACTAGCGTAGTGTCTAAAACCCCCAAGCTATGATCAAACCCCTATGTGGTCTCTCAAACATCATCACCTTGCTCCTTTTTGGCTAAAGGGCCACTCTAATACTGCTAAAGTGGCACTCAAACATTCCACCACTACCACTAACACCTATACCTCACAAAATTTGATGGTATCTAAATTTATCTTGCTATAGCTTAATCTAGTGGTTCACCCAAACTTGAATATTTTTAGTTAAAACTAGTGGTGATTTTAGCATGATGTTACTCTCTAGTGATTTTGATTTTTTTCCACTCACCATTGCAACATTTTTTTGTATTCAAAATTTATGAGGCTCATTCTCAACCATACAAAGGCTTTTTTCGGTGTAATTTTTTCTATTTGGGGTAGAATTTTTTGTAGAAACTGAATATTCTTCCAAAATTTGTTGCATAGTTCTCATTTTGAGAAATTTTAGGAACCATAACTTGTGCAAATAGACTTCTTTTTGGGTCCTATTTTTTATAGAGTTCATATTTTTATTTGCACTCCACACTAGTGCTCTCAAATTGATCTCATGTTATACTTGATCAATAGTTTCAATGTTTTGGCCATTTTAGGCCATGTAGGAGTCTAAAAATATGATATTTTCATTTTAAATCACACTAATCATAAAGCACCAACATTATTATTTTTTGAGGGGTCACTTCAAAAACTAGTGAAAAGGGGGGTATCCTATGTGCCTCATTTTCTTTCTTTCTCTATATCATAACAATCAAGCTCTCTACTTTAATGGATAAATCAATATTTCCTATCCTAAAACCATATAACTATATTGAATAAAAATTTAAAATGATAATTTATCTCAAAAAGGAAAGGATTGCACATAGTTACAATGGGACTTGAAATAAAACTCACACAAGATGTAGAAAATCCAAAATGGTTTATTAAATGTGATGAAGCATTTTGTACTTTGTGTATGTTTTTGTTTCCTAATTTTCTCTTTCACATTAAATCCTCTACTACTCCAAATAAGGTATGGAAGACATTATAAAACCTCTTTGATAAGAAGGATGAATTGAAGAGTCATCGATTGGATAACATATTCATTGCGCTATGTCCGAGCAATTTTGACACTATGTAGGACTTCTTCACAAAATTAAAATTTATTAGATTGCAATCACAAAATTGTGGAATTAAGAAGGATGATAAAAGAAATCTTAAGTATTATTTCTAACCTTGGTCTTAACTATTATGTATTTGTTTCTAAATTTTATGCAACAAAATGTGCCCTAGGTTCCACCTACAAAATTACTTCCCTGTATGATTTTTTTGTAGAAATCACTTGGGATAAAGATAAATTGGTTTAGATGGGTAAAATTGAATTGTCTAAGTCACATGACTTTGTTGTAAATCAAGGAATAAGAGAACATAAAGGGTCGGGCAACAAGATAAGAAGAAAAATATTCAAGGAGAGAAGAAGAAATATTAGAAACCCGCTACCTCAAATGTAGCTAATCAAACCTCTTCTAAAAAAGGTGAAAAACCTAAGAAGGAGAAGGCCAAGTGATCCTATTGTAAAAGGCCTGCCCACAATGAATGTTTTTTTATAAATTAAATAGATCACCTAACACATATTATTGAAAATAATAATATCAATGTTCCTAAATCAATCAAATATTAAAGGGTCTTCTAAGGACATGGATAAAATTAAGGGGAAAGGAAAGGGAAAGACCCTATTTTTAGTTGCTTCACAACTTGATACAGCGATCATTGATGCAGGTGCTTAGCACAACATAGATTTATCACAAGATGGGTTCACCTCCTTAGAGGCATGTTTTATGTCTATCATACTAATGGGTGATGACACTTGTGTAAAAGTGCATGGGAGGGGGTATGTTGACATGGGAAAATGAACATTTCTAGATGTTCTTTGTGTTCCATCTTTGTCAACTAATATCCTATATTTTATCATATCACTCACACTAGCTCTAGAAATTGGGTTGAGTTCACACTAGACATAGTGGTAATTAACTTGAAATGATTAATGGTTCCAAAATTTCCATAAGAAAAGCATATCACCAATCTAGAATTTATCATTTTTCTCACTTTTTTCCTAATTTTCCTTCAATAGTATTACTCACTCACTCAAATAATATTTATTTTTTGTGGAATCAATAGTTTTATCACTTGAACTACTATTACTTGCAACAATTTAGTCAAAAGGAGATGGTTTTAAGGTTTCCTTTTATTTAATTTTTTAATGTATTTTTAAAAGGATTCATTCTTGGTAATTATCCTAAAGATAAATATGATAAATGAAATACATGGAGGGCCACACAACTATTGGATTCAATACACAATGACTTGGTAGGACCATTTCCACATCATCTTTTAGTAGGACTCAATATGTCTTAACATTTATTGATGATATTTCTAAACAAACTTGGATTTATTTTCTCATTGACTTCAAATATTTTACAAAGAAATAATCAAGGAAGGCAATCAAGACTCTGTGTACAAATAATGGGAGTGAATATATTATCCATCGATTTGAACAATTTTGTGCTTTAGAAAGCAATGGATTGCAACACATAGTTCCATACAATCCTCAACCAAATGGCCCATCACAAAATACAAGAACTAAACCTTGAATGAGGTGTAAAATTATATGATACACTCCAAATCACTAACACCTCAGTACTAGGCAAAGACCATTAACTATGTGTGTTATATTTAGAACCAAGTTCCTCATTGAGTTGTGAGGGTATAACTCCTTTTCAATCTTGGGCCAATAAAAACCTATAGTGAAGCACTTTTAAGTGTTTAATTCTATTACATGGTCCCACATTCAAATAAACAAACATCAGACCATGGATTTGTAGATAAATCCTTCTATATTTATTAGGTACCCAAACAATGTTAAAGGCTACATGATTCTCCATTCCTATACTCATTAGCTATTTATTGAGAGGACTGTTCATTTTGAGGATATCCCTTCCAATTCTTCTCCTACCACTTCTACATCCACCATCACATTAGAGACACTACATCATGGTGATATTTATTTAGAGGATCTTAATCATCCTAATATTTATGAATATTCTTCTTCCTCCACTTTCAATGGTGATAGTAATGATGAGGATTCATATCCCTCTCATATTCATCATTTAGAGGTTGACAATTTTCCTCTAGAATCTATAGTCTCGTGGACTCTTTAGGATCATCAAATATTGCATTCAATAGGTGATTGGATTGGTGATCCTTCAAACACTATAATAACAAAGACATAGTTTTAGTAGGCTTCATATATCTTTATTTCCTTAGCTTCAAATCCATAGTCCTTTCAGGAAGATTTCAGTATGCTTGAGTGGGATGATGCTATGTAGGAAGATTTTAGTTCCTTAAAGAGGAAAAATACATGGGATCTAGTCCCCCTTCCTAAGGGAAGGAAAAAAAAATATTCATTCAGATCTATCAAATAAAATTTGTAGTAGATGGGTTGGTTAATAAGCTTAAGGATCACTTGCTCACAAAATTATTCTTCCAAGTTCTTAGGATTGACTACTTTAAGAATTGTGTGCTAGTTGCCAAAATTAATTCCATCTTATTTATCCTTGCTATAAGGTTAGCCTACCATTGGGAATTTCATCATATGGGTGTGAACACTGCTTTTCTTCATGGTGACCTTCAGGAGGAAATCTACATGGAGTAACCATAGGGGTTCATTCAGGATCCTATGCTAGTTTGTAATCTTTGGAAGTCTCTCTATGGCAACAAACATGCCCCTTAGGCTTGGTATGTTGAGATGAAATCATTTATTCTCATAGTTGGGTTCACTTGATGTCACTCTGATCTAAACATATACATTATCTAGTAGTATGAATCTCACATTTTTGGTTCTCTAGGCCAATGGCTTATTGATCACAAGGAGTCACTCATCCACCATCAAGGTAGTGAAAAATACTCTACATGAACAATTTATGATGTCAAACTTGGGCCTTTTGCATTAATTCTTTGGTATTGAGATTACTCGGTCATGTTTAGGAATCTTCATTACACATCTTAGGTATGCACTTGATATGCTATCCATATTTTATATGGCTCACTACAAGTGTGCATGACTCCATTTTCCTTAGGGGTCAAACTAAAAGCTAAGTGTTTTTCACCCTTGGTTAATGGAACTTTGTACTAATATCTTGTTGAGAGTCTCGTCTACATGACTTAGATGAGATAATTTTTTATATGATGTGAGAAGATGGCATAGTTCCCCTCCCATTTGTATCTTGTGATGTGAGATCGATGTTTCAACTTCACCATTTCCTTTTGATTTTTGTTGTGGTTGTATGCTTGCTCTGAATGGTATGTATGAACCACCACATGTTTGAGTTGAGGCTCCTCAACATGTCATTTGTTGGTATTTTGTATGTTTATAAGCCTATATTTTTGGTATGCTTCAATTATTAGAGATGTGCATTATTTATGCAATTACTAAATGTGAACCTAATTATGGGTGTTCAAATGAATGATTTATATAATGGATGTTACTTTTACATTTTATAATATTGTACATCATTGGCTGATTATGTTATCCTTTGGCTATATATACATTGAGCAAGCGCCCTTGATGTGCATTGAGTGGTTATAGATACATGGTTATTTGTCCACCTACCTACATTGGTATAAGTTATTTCGCGATGGTGGTTAATTTGGAGATGTCACTGTGGGCCTCCCTATTTATTCTTTGATTGTACATGAATTGAGTATGGTATGTGTCATATTTGACTAGTATTGACTTGGATCTGAGTTAGGAGTTATTTCAGAATCCCTATATGTCATGAATGGCTAGTAAATTTATTATTAAATTAATGGTTTAAGTTCTATGTTTTCCATAAATGAAATATTAGGAATATGGACAATAACTGCTATTTTAGCAGTGTCTATTTTTAGCACTTACTATTTTTAGTAAGTCATAATTGCATTTCAATTTGGGCTTTAGTAAGTGTTATTTTTGACAGTGGGTCTAGTAGCAATTCAGAGTAGGGTTTCTATTTTTTACAGTGATGGAAATTTCCATTGTTGAGCTCTGTCAGTTTTGGTAGTTCAATGCTTCCACCATCCTTGGAGTTCGTAAAAGGAAAATATTGCAACTTAAGTTATAAAGTCATAAGTTCAAAAAAAGCAAGTTATAACTTAATTTTATTAAGCTCACTTTTGTACCCCATGCCCAAGAAAATGAATTTAAAGTTTTTTTAAAAGAGGGGCTTGAACTTGGATGCCCAAAAGGAGGAATTAAGAAAAATTAAAATGAAATTTCATTTCCCAAGGATAGTGTCCCTTTTGGAGGGAAAGACAATTCAAAATAGGAACCCTTTTTTATATTTAAACACCCCCAGAGCTCTCATTTGTGCATGTTGAATATTTGATAACGAAATGTTGTCAGCATGATGTTGGAATTCTTCAAGGCCTTGAGGATGAAAACCCTCAATGGTTGGTTCTAGTTTTGGAGTTGAAAGATACTCCCTAGCTAGACTGGTGTAGATTCATTTCAAGAGCTTCCATTGGGCTTATTGGTGATGTTTTCAGTTTTGAAGTTTGGTTGATGGATTTCTTTAATAATTTCTAGTATTGTTTTGCATGTGGTTGAGTTACTTTAGTGCAGATTGGAGAATTTTGGAGTGTGGTTTTAGACCTTTTTGTTACTGGTGCAAACCTTTCCATAGCCCAACCGCATCACCTTTTCACTCATGTTGATTAGAGAGTTTACAAAAAAATTGTGGGTGTCATTTCATATGCTTCCTAGTCCTTGGGCGCCCCTTTGCTCAAGGTTTCAAAAATTTTGAGGGAGTCTTGATTAGAGTAGGTCGCCCCTCTAGTTGGGTCGTACACCTTTGTGGAAATAGGTACTTTGGTTGTTGTTTCTGGTATTTTCTCTTTGTCATTGTTGTTTAGTGTTTATGGGAGGCACCTAGCATGTAATTTGACTTTGCAAGAATTGGGAGAGTTGATATGGTGATTTGGTGAAGTTGTGCATATCATATCCTTGCAAGTTAGAGTTTTCAATCTACTATTTAGTCATATCAAACCTGTTGCAGTAGTATATCAGACCCTTTACCGACCTCTGGATCCCTTTTCATTGAGGTATCATTGCTATAATTTTTTGGGGGTTTATATTCATGTTGAGACATCATTATGGGATTTGTGCTTCAAATTCTAATTTCTTTCATAATATTATAGTAGCTTGTGTTATTTTGGAACATTTAATGTTCAGTTCATTGTAACACCTTTGGTAGTACCATTGATTATTTGCTCTTGTACTTATTTTGCTACTTACCCCATTGAATAAGTGGTGCTCTTGTTTAATAAGCAATTTAGCTTTCTTACTTTCATTTCATCTCTTACCCCACTGAATAAGTGGTGCTCTCTCACTGAATAAGTGATTGAGCATTCTTTATTTTTATGTTATACCCTCTAAATAAGCAGAGGATCTCTATTGATTGGTCAGCTTTCCACCAAGTGGTTTTCTTTGTTGTAATTCATGCTAATTAAGTGGGTGTTTCATTTCATGCACTTAATTTACATACTTAACCCACTAAAGAAGTGGTTTGTTTAGATGCACATAGTTGTAACCTTCCCACCATATGCTCTCTTCTTTCCCATGTTGAGACCTAGGTGATGGAAAAATGGAAGGGTGTTTACTTTAGTTGGTTATCCTTGATTGTTGGCTATCGTATTGTAACCTTACCATTGTATGCTCTCACCTTTCCCACAGCAGGATCTAGGTGATTAGAAAGTGGAAGGAAGTTTACTTCAACTGCTTATCATTGTTATATTTTCTAACATTGTCCAAGTTGCAAAAAATTTAAGGGTGGGTTATTACATAGGATAACAAAGGTCCAGTTGTGGGTCATGTATTACATGTCTTAAGTGAATGCACCTTGCAATGTCATGGATATGGACATAATGGTATGAGTAGAATGATTTAGTTTCATATTTTTAGGAATAGGAAGAAGTTGAATGGTGTTGGATAGAAAATATTAGAGGATGGCATGGAGAGGATTAACTCTCTTAGTGAACTAATGATTGCACTATGGGTGCATGGACACTACTAACATAGAGGAAGATGTGATGGTGTTGGTTTGATTCACGTTGGGATTTGAATTAGATTTTGAAAAAAAAAACTATTATTCTCTTTATATTTAGAAGAATATCATGAATAGGGGTTGAAGAGTTAATGGTAGAAGATGAGGTAATCAAAGAAAATGCATTAAACTTGTTTATCATTTTATCATAATCCATAAGAGTGTTACATAAGTGTGGGAATAAAAATATTTTATTAAAATAATTTATCATGAATATTTATGGTAATATTTCCTAAAAATTCCTCCAGACATTAGAATAAAGTGGGTATGAAATTTGAGAAAGTATACACTAATATCAAAGGATGAAGCTAGCATTATTTTTATTTGGGATATGATGGTAGTGAATAAGGTATATAAATTTGATTTGGAGGCCAATGTTGATAAAAATGTTGTAAAAATAGCTGAATGATATCATTAAAAGAGGTAAAATAATGGTCACAAAAAGAACAAAACCAATCCAATATCAGACAAAGGAAAAAATTTAGCAAGATATTCTCATTAAAGATGTTCCTATAATTATCTATAAGGTGGAGACATTAGTTTGTGGTCCCCTTTACCTTTTCCCTTTCAAAGGAGGGGACTAAAAACTAGGATGGAATGATCTTCTCTATAATATATAGGTAAAGGAAATTAGGTCTCAATTACATAATAGTCAATGGATAGGAGGATGTAAAAATGCTAGCTAATTATTCTTGGATATTTACATATTAAAATAATTGAATAATCACTAGATTAATAAGTTATGACAAGTGATGGTGAATAGTTGTGAAGAGAATGGGTGGGAAGAGGTTGATGGTCTATTTTATATATAAGGTTGAGAGGTTGAGAAGGTGGGATGTAGTGATACCTATAAATACTATTAGTGATGCATCATTAAAGGTATTATTAGAATAAGAAGCAAGTGTGATAGAAGGTGTCATGGATGATGCAAAAATATATAAAGGTTACAAATTTATGTATTTGGGGTGGGCATGGACATATGAAATTAATTATGTGATTAATTAGGTGCCCTCTCTATAATGATCATTTGTGTCAAGGGAAATAAGGGCATGGTGATGTATAACTTTCCCCACTTCCTATAAGTATTTGAGGCTCTCTAGATTGTTAACAAGAATGGATCTTGTTGGTTTCTCCAACTGATGCCTATAATTCTCTATAGAATATCTAGTTCTAATAATCAAGAATTTTAGGATGCTAGCCAACAAACAAGGGTTTAAAAACTCTTCTACACTTTAGGCTCTGTAGACCTAGGTAGGTGTACCTTTTATCAATATTAATACATAACCAAAAATTATAATAGAATATTGAAATAGCAAACTAGTTCTCTATATTATGACAAGGATTCATAAAATTATTATAATAGTTGGTTAAATTCCTTGTATAATTTAGACTCCTAGAAATGAGAGCACCAAATAATTATGAATTACTGAAATACAATTTAAGATTTATCATTTTAAGCTTCTATAGATATGGAACAAGTCTAATTACTCAAATTGGTATCTCACATTCTGGGTTACAAAGTCATATAACCTTATAAATGTTCCCTAATAAAAAAATGTAAACCTATTCAATGAATAATTGGCATTATCACATTACAATAAAGCATCTTACGTATGGCCTAGATTTTAGTTCTACTTAATAATCCCTAAATAACACAACATTCTTAGTATCCCATTAACAATAATTTAACCCATTACTTGAATAGAAGCAATTATGAAATATTCATTGTAAAAAAATTTAGATATGAACTCAAAGATCCTTGATTATTTTATTCATGAGAAAATGTTGAATCATACATTGGAGACCATTACAATTAAAGCATATATTCATGTATCTGTGTATTGAAATGTGCATTATTGTTATAGAAAAATCACATTTATAGACTATGTTCTCTCTAGCCTAGATAAGCCTTAACTTCTCTAAGCAAAGACCTACCCAATTACAATATTCAAAATTCTTTACAATAATAAACGTCCCCTTAAATAGAAAAAGTGGGCATGCAAGCTCATGATCTAGTCAAATGACTCACATGTCTTATATTTTATCTAACACTTTTACAATTATGTTAAAATGGAATGGGAACAAAACCTATTAGAATAATATTCCCTTAGTAACTGCCTAGAGAATGTAATGCCACCTCAGTTTGCCTTTGTTTGGATAGCTACTTAGACTGCATCTAGACCTTATGATACTATTTGCTAGACTTTATGATACTATTTGTTGGAAACTATGATACTGTTGGATGTTATTTAGATATTGTGATACTTTGATGTTTAGATATGGTGACTCTTGATGACACTATTATGTCTGATGTTTCTACTTATATCACAATTAGCAGATTAATTGTTTACACGAGTTATCATTGATATGATGTTATGTGATTGTTAGATGTATGTGTTATCATGTTTTGATATCATTTATTATGTTTGGTGAAGGGGAACAAGGTCGCATCACTTGCTTGTGAGTGCCCTGTGACACTGCAATTTTCCCTTCACGTGTGACTGACTGTTTTCCTTATGCACATGTTTGACCCTATGTTTTGCTGCAAGCTACAAGTATAGGAATCAACTCCACTTGATTATCAGGTTTGAGCATTCCAAAAACCCAATGGAGTTGTTGTTTCAGAGGTAGCACTAGGTCCCCCACATTGAGCCAATGTCCTCATTAAGGATGGATATTTGTGTGTGTCACATCTTTTCGATAAGGTCTGTTCTTATGGTTCATCTTCGTTGTTGTCATTTTCTCTCGTTTTGCTTTCCGTTGATAATTTTTTGTATGTATGTTCATTGAGTTGTGCTCGTGATTTGTACCTTGTTCAATCATTTCGTTAAAATAGGGATTATTGGATTTAAAAGACTTTGGAATAAATAAATAAAAGTATATATATAATTGAAGCCTTAATTAAATAAAATATTATGAAAGTATTTGTTTAATTTTAGTAAATTGATATATATTATTTAAATGAAATATTTAAGCATATATATATATATTAAATTAGATGGTTATGCAAGTAAGTTATATGCTAGATTAAATTAATAAACTTAGGTGCAAAAATCAAGTGGGAGGAAAATAAAAGAAAACAAAATAAATTAAAAATTAGAAAGTGGAAGGAAGTTTTCAAAGAAGGTTATTATTAAAGTAGTGGAGGTGAAAAAATAAAGAGGAGTGTAGTTAACTGCACAGGGGCAATTGGTTTTTTTTTCTCTCGGAAGACAAAACAAATTCTTGAACTTCTTTCTGTGAACATTCTTTGGGGGTTTTTTCTTGAAATCTTTTCTGGAAAAATTGGAAACAACTTGGAATTTGGGGGTTGTTACAGAGCCTGTAGAATTCAGTGTGTTTGGAGCAGCAAATTTGAAGATTGAAGCATTGGAAGAAACTGGAGCTGTAGCTTGGGTTTTGAATCCGGCATCAATATCCAACTCAGTTGTACGAATCTTTCTAGGTTCCACCATTCTATTCCAGATCATACTTGTTTCTGTTGGAAATCATTGATTATTTGATTAATTAGTTCTGAATTAAAAGAAAAAATTTACAAATTGCAGTCAGGAATTGCATTCCTCTGTAGTTTTTCATTCCATGTATATGAACCATTGTGTTTTTAAGTCATAGCTATTGAATGATAACTCATGACTGAAGCAAACCTTTAGAATACCTAGTGGTAATAGGTTGAAACATTGTTGCTCTTATGGCTTTCAATCTTTTTATAGTTTATTGGTCATTCTTCATATGTGTGTTACCTTACTTGGAACTCTTGTATGCTTTGTTTAAAGAAGTTTCTTTGTTTTTTCTTTAAAGATTTCCAGCCTCCTTGTCTTTCGAAGGACTAAGATACAGGCCGATACTTTGTAATATTAAGTTGTGAAAGTTGAAGTTTTCATTAAACTCTCATTCGTTCTTGACTGGAGTTATATCTGGGTGGCAATCAAACTTTGTCCTATGAAATTTATACATCCTTTGTAATTAAACAGGGCGCCCCTCTCATAGTAGTCGCCTTGCTGCATAGGGTACGTATGTAGTCCATTCATGTTATATTGAAGTTGTGTGAAACCCCCAATCGATGTGGCATGCGAATTTAGTCTTGATCTTCAATAAACCTTTGCAATGGTTAGATCAGCCTTTCCAAATTGAGGAATTTATTGTGCAGAGACTGACATACTATTGCTTTATTTTGTTACCAAGATTTGTTTTGGGAGGATGCCCACCTCTTGCATGCTTCTATCACAAGTGTGAGATGCCTTAGTCTTACCTTTAGTTTGTTGTATTTAACTTTACCCGTGTCTGGAAAGTGTCACCTTCCTCTCTTAAATTTCTATAGAATCTTTCCTTGGTCATACCCATGCCTTCTTTCCAAAGCTTTTTTCTTGCAATAGACTGATTTTTTGAATAAAATGGTTATGGCAATTGATGCCCCCAAAGTAGAGTAAACTCATTGTATGGTAGCAAAACTATTCATCATTTCTTTTAATTGGAAATTATGACTGTAGTTGTATACGATATGGTTATCGCCCTGTCATTTGATAGTTATCCCATTTAGCTTTATGGCTTTCTCCAAGTAAGTCGAGTTCATATGTTTCATCTCCAGACTAGTTCAGTCTATTCTGAATCACTTTGTACAAGTTATGCATGCCAGTCATCATTGGAAAGTCTTATGTAATATATATGTATGCGTTATATTTAGTATGTTGTCAGAATAGATATTGATAGAATATAGTTGGATTTTGTTGTGTATTATCATTTAACTTGTCAACCGCACTCTATATTAATTAGCAACCATATACTTTCATATATACAAGCATGTATATATATATATAGATGCGTAAGTATATATATATAAGGTTCTTTGTTTGTAGCATTATATAATTGGTGTCTAAAATTAGATCTTCATTAATATTCTAAAATATAAATTAATAAAAATACACATGTAGATATATAGCACTTGTTCTGGTATAAATTTATGAGAATAGTGTTATATGAAATGGGGGTATTAATATTTATAGTTATTGTTTGTGTTATAAATGAAAGAACTAGAGTTAAGGAATTTGATTTCCCTTCCATGAATTTTGTAGTTGGCTCATATGGTTAAATGTAAATAATTGTTCAGTATCACTAATGGATTCTTGAACCCATGTTTCTACTATTGTTTGTATTATTCGGGTATTGCAATGTGAATGGGTGTTATTTGGAAAAGAATATTGGTTTGGTTCAATGTTGTGTTATTTTGTGAAGTGGACCTTAGAGTCATCCAAAGGCTAGGGAGTATTGTCCTCTTGATGGAAATTTGATTAGTTTTGGTGTTGGGGATTTTATATGGATTGTGTTTATGATGGTCGTTAACCTTGCACTGTGCATTCACCTATATGATCGATACTTTTGGAACTTGTGAGCAAGAAGGGACTATGCCTCTCCATGTGCTTTTGTTATGAATTTGAGTTTGTGCAAGTGGCCTTGTTTCAATTTCATTAGATTTCCTTATTTTCCATAGGGGAGTGGCTTCCAATGGGGGCCGACACACAAAGGGGCCCCTAGATAACCCATGTGGAAGTTTGTAAACAAGTGATAACCTAAAATAAACTAGGGGGTTGGGTAGCAATAACATTAAACAAGATAAGTCAATACCTCACTTAGGGCTCAAGTGCTCGTATAGGCTTGAGATGAGTCGAGAAGGCCTGGAATGGAAAAATCAACTACCTCGTCTTCACAAGAGGTATGTTGATTCCGCATAGGTTTGCATGAGGGGTCGAAGATCAATAGAGGTTACCAAGATAACCCAGGATGGGGGTCGAGGCCTATGAAGATCTACCTAAATAACCTATGATAAACTATGTGATGACACTCCTCCTACGACAACCATGTATTCCCTTGTCTTTTATTTTACCTTGGATATTTATGTGCCTCTGGAAGTATAGTCATTGTTGTTTGATGTTGTACTACTTTCTCTTGTGTGTGATGTTAGTCTGGTGATATCTATAGTCCTTTGTCTGTCAGTGATGGTGGGACCCTTTGCTATCTCCTAGCATAGGGGTGGACCTTTGGGTTCCACACGGTTGGGTGGAAAGTGGTTCATTCTCCATTGGGTTCCCTTACCTTGTATGTGTTGTGGTGACTTCTCTTGATCCGAAGGCTTCTGCATTGTACCTGCTCTTGGGATTTTTTACCCTGGCATTTGTATTGTATCACAATTGATGTATCATGTTACTTGCTTGATGTACACTCCTCATATGTAATGAGGAGGCATTACTATTTAGAATGTAAATGTAATGATGTATATTGATGTGAACTCCATTATGGGATGGTTAATGTATCTGATGTTATTGTACATGTAAATTGAATGAATTGAAATAATTAATATCTATGTACTTATGTTATGGTTGTATCTCATGGATTTCTTGATTATATGAAGTGACTAGATGTAATTCTTGGTTGATGTTAGCTTTTAATTAATGCAATATATTATAGTTCTTGTACATTAGATGATGGGAATAATGTAGCATAACCATGAACCTTAGAGGACATAGGTTAAATAGTTTTAATGTTTCATTTGTAATGGTGTGTTAGATGCGCTCTTTTTTTAATAAAAAAAAAATTGTTTCGTTTTTAATCTTTAGTATGTTGTCCTCTAGGGTTCATGGTAGGGGCGTTACACATGGTATCAGAGCCCACATTCAAACACTGGGTGCTCTAGGTATATAAAAGAGTCCATTAAGTTATCTTAGATGTATAGTTTTGAAGTTTAAGCTTTCTCTTCTTGACCTCATCTAACACCTTGAACTTGTCTTGGCGGTGTTTGTGTAGGATTATGCCTAGAGGTCAAGTTAGAGGTCGAGGGCGTGGCAGATGTCATGGTGGTGGCCATGGGGCCAATCGCCAGGACTCTCCTCCCCAGATTTCCTGCGAGTCATATCATGAGGAACAAGGTTCACAAAACAATCAAGGAGGTGGAGTACAGAATCTGGATTAGCCAGGGTTGGAGGGCGCCCAGTTGTGCCACTTACTGGAGGAGGTTCTTACCTATCTTGGTTCAAGGCAAGAGGGTGAGCAGTTAGTGATTCGGGAGAGAGAGAGGTCTCCCAGGAAGAGAGAGTTAGTAGTTGAACAGGATTCCATATTAGTTGGTCATATGAGGGACCTTCTTCAAGCACGTCCTCTGACATTCGATGGGACAAGTAGTGATTCAGAGGCAAAGACCTAGTTAATCGATCTAAATCAGCATTTTTCTATGCATCCATATGGTAGCAATACCAAGGCCAGGTGCGCCATTATACATCTTTGAGGCTTTGCTTCCACGTGGTGGCATCTAGAGGAGTAGAAGCTCCATTTGGATATAGATTCAGTATCATGGGAGATGTTCTTAGAGAGATTCAAAGCTTGATTCTTGTCTGACCATTGGCGGAATCATCGTGTAGACGAGTTTCATGAGCTGAGACAGATAGCGATATCAGTGGAACAGTATGAGAGGAGATTCTATGAACTTAAGCAGTATGTTCATATTGGAGATGATGAGAGTATGTTAGTACAACACTTTATTAGGGGCTTAAATGTCGGCATCAATGGTGGTGTTCGGGTGTTTGAGCCAAAAACCATGGAGGTAGCTATGGAGAAGGCTCAAATTTTTTAGGAGAATTTGGCTATGGCTTTAGGTGGTCAGATGGGAGTTCAGATTGGCAGTGCACCTCCGATAGGGTTTAGTTCTTGTGGTGATCAAAACCAGTCAGCGGGTCCATCTAGAAGTCAGCAGGAACCATCTAAGGGTGGCTAGCAGCAACAACAACAACCCTCTTAGTCAAAACATAAGAACTCTCAGTCTCGTCAGGATGATAGGTTTCAGTCTAGGAGAGATAGGAATAGGAGGCGAATTAAGCATTGTCGCTCTAATTAGCCAGCCTAGAGTTCGCAGTCTATAGTTAACAAGGGTAGTGTTCAACAGTCTAGTGCGCCTTCAAGTGGTAGAGGTTTTGCCAGAGGTACAGGGTGCTTCTCTTGTGGCCAGCAAGGTCATATTGCTCGACAATGTCCTCAAAAGGGCACATCTAGATTTACTCAAAGACCAGCGACTTCAGAGCCGATAGTAGGAGATGCAGGCAGATCGCATATAGTTTTTGTTGTGGTTGATAACCACCAAGGTATAGTGGTTGAGACATCAGGTGTGTTACAGGGTAGTAGGATTTCTATTCTCTTTGATTCAGGTGCTTCAGACTCCTTTATTTCTCCTTTTGTAGAAGCACGATGTGGACTGGTGGCAGTGAAGCAGGATGATAGGTGGCAGGTTGAGTTAGCCTCTGGTACTAAGGTCATAGTTGAGTCTCTTGTTTGTGGTTGTGGTTTGAGGATTGGATCTATTGATACCACAGTTGACCTTCATATCATTCCTCTTGGGTCTTATGATATTGTATTGGGCATGGATTGGTTAGAGGCTCATAGAGCAGTAATAGATTATCGTCGTAAGTCGGTGCAATGTGTAGATGATTTTGGCAGTGAGGTTGAGGTAGTTGGGGTTCAGAGACCTATTTCCTTGAGGATGATCTCAGTTATGCAGTGAGGAGGTGTATGCAGTAGGGTTGTCAATTATTTGTAGTGACAGTCAATGATTTAGAGTTAGGAGAGAGTCAGGAGGAGGTGTCACTTGATAGTCATCCCATTCTTAGATAGTATGTTGATGTTTTTCCTAGCGAGATTCTAGAGATGCCACCTAAGCATGACATCAACTTAAGATTGATCTGGTACCTAGAGCTGAGCCCATTTCACGAGCTCCTCACCGAATGACCACTCAGGAGCTTGAGGAGCTCTGGTTATAGCTTCAGGAGTTGTTAGCGAAGGGATTTATTCATCCTAGTGTCTCTCCTTGGGGAGCACCGGTGATATTTGTGACGAAGGACGGGTCCCTTCAATTATGCATTGATTTTCGACAGTTGAACAAGGCGACAATAAGGAATAGGTATCCGTTGTCAAGGATTGATGATCTATTTAACCAGATTAAGGGTGCTAGGGTATTTTCAAAGATTGATCTTAAATCAAGGTATCACCAGTTGCGCATATTTGAGGCAGATATCCACAAGACCACATTTCGTACTCGATACAAACATTACGAGTTCACAATTGTGTCATTCGGGTTAACAAATGCACCCTCGGTATTCATGAGTTTGATGAATGGTGTGTTTCACACCTACCTTAACCGATTTTTCCTGGTGTTTTTAGATGAAATATTGATGTATTCAAGGACCATGGAGGAGCACGAGGATCATTTGAGATAGGTGCTACAGTGTTTGAGGCATAACCAATTGTATGTTAATTTGTTGAAGTGTGAATTCTTCAAGAGGGAGGTAAAATATCTAGGCCATGTTATTTCTGGTGAGGGCATTGTCGTGGATCCTTCAAAGATCCAAGCTATCATTGATTGGCCTACACCCACTAATGTTGTAGAGGTTCGCAGTTTCATGGGGTTGGCAGGTTACTACCAACGGTTTGTACAGGGGTTTTCAAGGATAGCCCATCCTATTACTTCTCTTCAAAGGAAATGGAAGAAATTTATTTGGTTAGAGCAGTGCTAGGTAGCTTTCTAGACTCTTAAGGAGAGATTGACCAATGCTCCTATCTTAGTTGTACCCAATCCTTCTGGGAATTTGGTGGTTTGTATAGATGCTTCCTTGGAAGGTATAGGAGCTATGTTAATGCAGGATGGTCGCGTGACTGCCTATGAGTCTCGCAAACTCAAGGATCGTGAGCTGAATTACCCTACACATGATCTAGAGTTAGTCGTTGTGGTTCATGCTTTGACGAGGTGGAGGCACTCTTTATTGGGGCATCGGTTTGAGCTGCACAATGATCACCGTAGTTTGTAGTATATTTTCATGCAACCTAATCTAAATGTGAGACAAAGATGGTGGATGGAGTTCCTATGTGAATATGATTTTGAGGTGAACTTCATTAAGGGAAAGCAGAATACAGTTGTGGATGCACTTAGTAGGCAGAGACACAAGCTATCGGCAGAGACTCTTAGTGTGGACTTGAGGAGCTAGATCCTTTCCGCACTTCCTTCAGATAGTTGGTATCAAGAGGTGAGGACTGAGGTGGAGTCAGGTAGAGCTTTAGAGGGTAGATTTGCAGGATATACCCTTGAGTTAGATGGTTTTTTATGGAATATGGGTCGTATTTATGTACCTTCCTCCAGAGATCTTTGTACCTTTATCATGGTAGAGGCGCATTGGGCACCATATTCAGCTCATCCTGGTGTCAAAAATATGCACGCAAATCTTTGACAGCTGTACTTTTGGGTCGGTATGAGGAGAGATATTGTTGATTTTGTGTCGAGATGTCTAGAATGTCAGAGAGTGAAGGAAAAACACCAGCATCCTGTAGGACTTTTGCAGCCTCATCTAGTTCTGGAGTGGAAGTGGGACATTATTTCATTGGATTTTATTGTTGGTTTGCTTGTTTCTTCATATCGAAATGATGCCATTATGGTCACAGTGGATAGGTTGACAAAGGTGGCACACTTCTCTCCTATCTGATCTTCATACAATGCTTCGTCAGTGGCTAGAGTTTTCTTGGAGGACATTGTCAGGTTACATGGTATTCCTTGCTGGATTATTTCAGATAGGGATCCAGTGTTTACTTCAACTCTTTGGGCGTCCCTGCAGCTTGCATTAGGGACTTAGTTGAACTTTAGTTCAGCATATCACCCAGAGACTGATGGGTAGACCGAGAGGGTCAATCAGATCCTCGAGGATATGCTTCAGATGTATGTCATGGATTAGCAGTCTCGATGGGAGGACTACCTATATTTGGTGGAGTTTTCATACAACAACAGTTATCATAGTTCTATTGGCATGCCTCCTTTCCAGGCGTTATATGGTCGTTTGTGTCAAACCCCGTTGAGTTGGGATTGTTTGGAGGACAGGGTTCTTCTTGGTCTAGAGATGCTTCAGGAGATGGAGCAGCAGGTGGTTTGCATTAGGGAGCATTTGGTAGCAACCTAGGATAGGCAAAATAAATATGTCGATGCTCACAGGGTGGATCATTAGTTCTCAGTCGGTGACCGGGTTTTTCTGTGGGTGTGTTCGCAAAAGAGTCTGATCCGTTATGGAAAAGGCTCTAAGCTCACACCATGATTTGTTGGGCCTTTTGAGATTTTAGAGAGGATTGGTCCTGTAGCATACCGTCTTGCTTTGTCGCCCAGTCTCTTGTGCATTCATGATGTATTTCATGTATCAGTTCTCAAACCCTATTATCTAGATATAACTCACATCCTTGATTGGAATGCATTATAGGTAGAGGATAGGTAGTTGGATTTGGAGCCCGTGGGCGCCATTCAACACAAGAGGCTCACACTCAGGGGATGAGACATTGAGCAGTTTAGGGTCCAGTGGGATCCAAATGATGAGTCTTCTGCTACCTAGGAGGATGCTTCTAGGATGAGAGAGATTTATATGTATCTGTTTACAGGCTTCTAGGAGTAAGCTTGGTCCTAGGGGGGAGGATGTAATGCCCCCTCAGTTTTCCTTTGTTTGGAAAGCTACATGGATTGTATCTAGACCTTATGATACTATTTTCTAGACTTCATGATACTGTTTGTTGGACACTATGATATTGTTGGATGTTATTTGGATATTGTGATACTTTGATGTTTAGATATGGTGACTCTTGATGACACTATTATGTCTGATGTTTCTACTTATATCATAATTAGCAAATTAGTTAATTGTTTACATGAGTTATCATGGATATGATGTTATGTGATTGTTAGATGTATGTGTTATCATGTTTTGATATTAGTTATTATGTTTGGTGAAGGGGAACAGGGTCGCATCACTCACTTGCGAGTGCCTTGTGACGTTTCAATTTTCTCGTCATGATGTGACTGATTGTTTTCCTTATGCACATGTTCGACCCTATGTTTTGCTACAAGTTGCGGGTATAGGGCATCGACTCCACCTGATTATCAGGTTTGAGCATGAAAAAATCCCAATGGAGTTGTTGTTTCAGAGGTAGCACTAGGTCCCCCACATTGAGCCAACGTCCTCATCGAGGATGGATATCTATGTGCGTCACACCTTGTCGATAAGGTTTGTTCGTATGGTTCATCTTCGTTGTTGTCGTTTGCTCTCATTTTGCTTTCGGTTGATAATTGTTTTTTTGTATGTTCATTGAGTTGTGCTCGTGATTTGTACCTTGTTTGATCATTTTGTTAAAATAGGGATTATTGGATTTAAAATACTTTGGAATAAATAAATAAAAGTATGTATATATATATAATTGAAGCCTTAATTAAATAAAATATTATGAAAGTATTTGTTTAATTTTAGTAAATTGATATATATTATTTAAATGAAATATTTAACTAAATATATATATTAAATTAGATGGTTATGCAAGTAAGTTATTTGCTAGATTAAATTAATAAATTTAGGTGCAAATATCAAGTGGGAGGAAAATAAAAGAAAACAAAATAAATTAAAAATTAGAAAGTGGAAGGCAGTTGTTAAAGAAGGTTATTATTAAAGTAGTGGAGGTGAATAAATAAATAGGAGTGGAGTTAACTGCACAGGGGCAATTGGTTTATTTTTCTCCAGGAAGACAAAACGGATTCTTGAACTTATTGCCATGAACATTCTTTGGGGGTTTTTTCTTGAAATATTTTCTAGAAATTTGGAAACAACTTGGAATTTGGGGGTTGCTACAAAGGCTGTATAATTCATTTTGTTTGGAGCTGCAAATTTGAAGATTGAAGCATTGGAAGAAACTGGAGCTGTAGCTTGGGTTTTGAATCCAGCATCAATATCCAACTCGGTTGTACGAATCTTTCCAGGTTCCACCATTCTATTCCAGTTCATACTTGTTTCTGTTGGAAATCATTGATTCTTTGATTAATTAGTTCTGAATTAAAAGAATTTTTTTAGGAATTGCATTCCTTAGTAGTTTTGCATTCCATGTATACAAACCATTGTGTTTTGAAGTCATAGCTATTGAATGATAACTCATAACTGAAGCAAACCTTTAGAAAACCTAGTGGTAATAGGTCGAAACATTGCTACTCTTATGGTTTTCAATATTTTTATAGTTTACTAGTCATTCTTCATATGTGTCTTACCTTACTTGGAACTATTGTACGCTTTGTTTTGAAGAAGTTTCTTTGTTTTTTCTTTCAAGTTTTTCAGCCTCCTTGTCTTTCAAAGGACTAAGACACAGGACGATACTTTGTAATGTTAACCCGTGAAAGTTGAAATTTTCATTACACCCTTATTTATTCTTGACTGGAGTTATATCTGGGTGGCAATCAAACTTTGTCCTATGAAATTTATGCATCCTTTGTAATTAACCAGTGCACCCCTCTCATATTAGTCGCCTTGCTGCATAGGGTACGTATGTAGTCCATTCATGTTATATTGAAGTTGTGTGAAACCCCCAATCAATGTGGCATGCGAATTTAGTCTTGATCTTTAATAAACCTTTGCAATGGTTAGATCGACCTTTCCAAACTGAGGAATTTATTGCGTAGAGACTGACATACTATTGCTTTATTTTGTTACCAAGATCTATTTTGGGAGGATGCCCACCTCTTGCATGCTTCTATTGCTGGTGTGAGATGCCTTAGTCTTACCTTTAGTTCATTGTATTTAACCTTACCTATGTCTAGAAAGTGTCGCCTTCCTCTCTTAAGTTTTTGTAGAATCTTTCATTGGTCATACCCATGCCTTCTTTCCAAAGCTTTTTTCTTGAAATAGACTAAGTTTTTGAATAAAATAGTTATGGCAATCGATGCCCCCAAAGTAGAGTAAACTCACTGTATGGTGGCGAAACTATTCATCATTCTTTTTAATTGGAAATTTATGACTGTAGTTGTATACAATATGGTCGCCGCCCTGTCATTTGATAGTTATCCCATTTAGCTCTGTGGATTTCTCCAAGTAAGTCGAGTTCATACGTTTCATCTCCAGATTAATTTGAGTCTAGTTTGAATCCCTTTGTACAAGTTTTGCATGTCAGCTGCCTTTGGAAAGTCTTTTGTAATATATATGTATGTGTTATATTTAGTATGTTGTCAGAATAGATATCGATAGAATATAGTTGGATTTTGTTGTGTATTATCATTTAACTTGTCAACCATGCTCTATATTAATTGGCAACCATATACTTTCATATATACAAGCATGTATATAGATAGATGCATATGTGTATATATATATAGATGCATGTGTATATATATAAGGTTCTCTATTTGTAGCATTATATAACTGGTGTTTAAAATTAGATCTTCATTAATATTCCAAAATATAAATAAATAAAAATACACATGTAGATATATAGCACTTGTTCTGGTATAAATTTATGAGAATAGTGTTATATGAAATGGGGGTATTAATATTTATAGTTATTGTTTGTGTTATAAATGAAAGAACTAGAGTTAAGGCATTTGATTTCCCTTCCATGAATTTTGTAGTTGGTTCATATGGTTAAATGTAAATAATTGTTTAGTATCACTAATGGATTCTTGAACCCATGTTTCTACTATTGTTTGTATTATTCGGGTATTGCAATGTGAATGGGTGTTATTTGGAAATAAATACTAGTTTGGTTCAATGTTGTGTTATTTTGTGAAGTGGACCTTAGAATCATCCAGAGGCTAGGGATTATTGTCCTCTTGATGGAAATTTGATTAGTTTTGGTGTTGGGGATTTTATATGGATTGTGTTTATGATGGTCATTAACCTTGCACTGTGCGTTCACCTATATGATCGGTACTTTTGGAACTTGTGAGCAGGAAGGGACTATGCCTTTTCATGTGCTTTTGTTATGAATTTGAGTTTGTGAAAGTGGCCTTGTTTCATTTTCATTGGCTTTCCTTGTTGTCCATAGGGGAGTGGCTTCCAATGGTGGCCAACACACAAAGGGGCGCCTGGATAACCCATGTGGAAGTTTGTAAACAAGTGATAACCCAAAATAAACTAGGGGGTTGGGTAGCAATAACATTAAACAAGATAAGTCAATACTCGCTCAGGGCTCAAGCGCTCGTATAGGCTTGAGATTAGTGGAAAATGTCTGGAATTTCAAAATCAATTGCCTCATCTTCACAAGAGGTATGTTGATTCCGCATAGGTTTGCATGAGGGGTCGGAGATTGGTAGAGGCTACCAGGATAACCCAGGATGGGGGTCAGGGCCTAGGAAGATCTACCTAGATAACTTATGACAAACTATGTGATGACACTCCTCCTATGGCGGCTATGTATTCCCTTGTCTTTTTTTTTACCTTGGATATTTATGTGCCTTTGGAAGTATAGTCATTGTTGTTTGATGTTGTACTACTTGCTCTTATGTGTCATGTTAGTCTGGTGATGTTTATAGTCCTTTGTCTGTCAGTGATGGTGGGACCCTTTGCTATCTCCTAGCATGGGGGTGGATCTTCGGGTTCCACATGGTTGGGTGGAAAGTGCTTTGTTCTCCATTGGGTTCCCTTCCCTTGTACGTGTTGTGGCGACTTCTCTTGATCTGAAGGCTTCTGCATTATACTTTCTCTTGGGATTTGTTACCTTGGCATTTGTATTGTATCACAATTGATGTATCATGTTACTTGCTTGATGTACACTCCTCATATGTAATGAGGAGGCATTATTGTTCAAAATGTAAATGTAATGATGAATATTGATGTGAACTCTGTTATGGGATGGTTAATCTATCTGATGTTATTGTACATGTAAATTGAATGAATTGAAATGATTAATCTCTATGTACTGATGTTATGGTTGTATCTCATGGATTTCTTGATTATATGAAGTGAGTAGATGCGATTCCTGGTTGATGTTAGCTTTTAATGAATGTAATATCTTATAGTTCTTGTACATTAGATGATGGGAATAATGTAGCGTAACCATGAACCTTATAGGACATAGGTTAAATCATGTTAATGTTTCATTTGTAATTGTGTGTTAGATGCACTCTTTTAAATAAATAAAAATTGTTCTGTATTTAATTTTTAGTATGTTGTCCTCTAGGGTTCGTGGTGGGGGCATTACAGAGAAGATGTTGAAACCATTTAAAGCTTAGAACTTAAACCTAGAAGGACCACTAGAAACCAAAAATTTGAAATTGAATGCTGAGAACCACTTTAAAATGTTGTGAGGGCCAAAATTGTTATATGTCTATCACATCTCTGACTAGGATGTTGTCATCGAGACCTGATGATTGATTGAAATGCAACTCAATATTTATTCATTATACTTTTCCATCTAGGATGTAAACGTATTTTATGTAGGACATTTGAATGCTAATACCTTAACAATTTTATCTAAATGAGAATTGTATTTAACATCCAAAATTTATTTCGCATCCTTATTGAAGTTTGCCAAGCTAGATTATAATTCAAATAATTCAATTAAGGCATTATTCAACAGCAATGAGTTTGGTTCCCACAAGCACAAATGAATGAGGAGAGACAAGGGAGCACGGTGCCAAATTCACTCTTCCACTAGTTGTGTGGCTTGATAATTCCATTGCTATCCAAAATACTTAGTGCATGGTTTTCTCTTCAATATTCTCCAGAAATTTTAATTTTTCCCTCAACAATAGCTCCATTTTTCCTAATAAGGTCAAATTCTCCTGATAATCCAATCATTTGATGTGTGCTTATAAGACATTCTAAAATTTTGGGTTCAAACTTGGAACTTTTGTAGGCTTGTTGCATTAGTTCCATCCTTGGAATCAATTTTCCTATAACATCTTTTATATTATCTTGATGTTGCAAATAGTGCACATAGACACTCCTTAAATTTTTATATCCATTCCAAGAATCTTCAAACCTTTTGAATATTTTGGATAACCTCTATCCGATTAGGTCATCAACTAAATCAATTAATATTTTGTTTCTATCCTCTCTAGCTTCTTTTAATTGCTCCTCTAGCTCCTTAATTTTTAAGTACGTAGTAACCTTGTCTTGAATTTGTACATCTATTGAGGTTGATGGGATGGTGAATTGGAATAGGAGCACTTTATGGAAAATGTAGCAATGATTTCACTTTTTTTAATTCCATCATCAATCTTAAGTTATTTGTATGTAGTTTTTAATAATCATCTTGAAGATTTTTGGTAGCAACTTCACTAACAATGCAATGTTTACAACTAAAGTAGTTATCTAGGGAGCTGAAGTATTTGATAATATATTTATGATTAAATTCCCTATCAACTCCTTAATATTCCTTGCTAATTGTGGTTTATTAGTTTATGGGGCCATACCCCAAATAGCTAATGTCTCATATCTAGTTTTAAAACCAAACCCAAAATATGCTTGCTTAGCATGTTCATCGATGGAAGAGGCTTTTTGTGTCTAGGGATATGGAAAAGGTTATACCTCATTCAAGAAATACAATCAAGCCAACTTCTTTCCCCTTTAGAAGTTGTATTGTTCACTTTGAAGTCAGCTTTCTTCAAGATCTCCTTGGTAATCCCCTTATCTTTGATGGGTTTTCCTCTCCTTTTTCCTTATTCAATTTGTTTTATCATCATGTTGTCTTATCCATAAAACCTTGTCCGAAAATTTATTCCTCCATATGGAAACATGTGACATAGCAGTGAGCACCATTTGAAGTGAACTACCCTGCTATCATCCTTTATGGCTACCAATTATTTGTGCATTTCCTCTACAATGAATGAGGTAAAATAAAAAAAATTGGAGGTCCATATTTTGTATTTCAGCAGCCATCATCATTAGAGGCACTGGTGTCTAAGCCTTGATATCTTTTCCTAAGACCTGGAATAGGGAATGATAGGTTTTTATGAAATAATCTTCAAATATATCTTCATTGAAGGGTTCCAATCTGCATTGGTGAACCTTACAAGATTTTTGTCTACACCCCTTATTTTGTGCTTTGGAAACCAATTTACCCTATATCTTCCTTTGTCATTCTAATACTCTTTTTCAATACATTGAAAATGATAGCCTTTTTTATTGTTGAATTTAGGTTAAACACCTATGAAATGTGAACCTTCCCAATTTTGACCATCTCACCACCATTCACAGTTGTTATAACCCTAGAATCAACATCATACTTTTCTACCAACACTTTGATGAATTCCACATTGATGAAAATGTTTGGTACTATTAAATTTCCTAGGTCAAAGTCCCAAACATGTGAAATGGTCCTTTTCAAAAATCCTCCTTATATGTCAATGTTTAAATAATGATCATCCATTCAATGGAATTGTTGCATCTCTATAATCCCTACATTGATCTCTCAAATGGTCTAATAGGATTCTTACCCCTTGTGTGTGTCTTGAATTTATAGATGACCCAAGGAATTGGACTATGAGGTCTTTGTCCAATGGTCTTTTTTCTTTCACGAGTTGAGTACTGGTTTGACTCATCTTAGGGTTTTTTGGTACAAACCAAGGTTTTGAAATTTAGAGTTGGTTTTAAAATAAAGGTAATTCTATGACTTTCATATGCTATCATTGTAGAAGGAAAAAACCTAATAATAGGGATGTATGCAAAATTACAAAAAAAATTGGAAAATCAAGGTAAAATTAAGGACTTACTTGAGTGAATTCAAATTAGAGCATGAAAATTAGAAAATTATTTGAACACCAAATAGTTTTTTGGACTCTTGTGAATTCAAATGTTTTCTTATGATGGAGAAAATCACTATAATTCGGTAGATATAATACAATTTTCGCCATTCTTGCTCTTCTACGCAAGTTTGTAACTAATAGTTCTATAATTTTGAACTTTATTCATCAATATTTGAATGGTGTGACCAAGATCAACAATGGACACAACCTTTTTTATTCAAAAATCATTTTTAATGAAGCTATAACATGTTATAAAACTGGGCCAATGAGAATAAAACACATCAAAATCACTTTGCACATCACTTAAACAAGAGCCCAGTATGATCAAGCATAGCCTTCAAATAGAAATAGGTAGCTAGCACTATGTAGGACTAACAGAACTTGTGTCATTACATTAAAAGAAGTATCAAGACTCTTGGGATTTAAGAAAAAGGTATATAAAATAAAAGTATAAAAGAGAAGGAATTGCGACCCAAATAATTTCATTGATCAAGTCAAAAGAAGAGTGGGTAAATTTTCTTATAAGCATGAATTTGATGAAGCTGAAGATTTGATCTAAAACTACACAACCAAGGTATAAATTTATGATAGAAGACATAAATGGCTTAGAATTCATGTTGGAAAAAGAAAGAGAAAGCTTTGTGAAGATGAGTATAGGGGAGCATTCATTAAAATTAAAGATCCAATCTTCATAATGCAGACCATGTTGGATCATGTTGATAGTTTTGGATTTATGTCTCCAAGATGGTGCAGGGCCTAATATTTAGAACCTTATTGTGGAGGAACAAAAACAAGAGTAGGAAGTGAAATAGTCAATTTTCCAACCAACAATGATGGATGTTGTAGAAATAAGAGATGAAATTCCTCAAGACAAACTAATGCAACAAGAAAGAGTTCGACCTTTGGTTGATTATCCAATTTCAAAGAAAGTTGGGGAAAATCAAGTTGACATTTAGGAGATCCAACAAATTATTTCTTCTCCTTGAGGGCTTGAATTGATTCATATCCTCTAGAAAGGACGTTGATATATTTGGAAGAGGGGGGTAAAGTTGTGCATGATGTAATATCTTTAGCATGTAAAGAATTATTATTTGATGATGAACTCATCAAATCTAATGAATTAAAAGCTTTGTTTCTAAAGAATAAATTAGAGGCATTTTTGCAAAGAATGGAGGCAGATTAGGTGGTAAATCAAAATTTCCTGAAGGAAGTTGATTTTGATGTTATCAAAATCACTCTAGAGGAGGGGAGGAGTTTATTCAAAGAAAGTGGATGATTACTCCTACCAAGATGGGGCATAGCATCTTATAGTCTTGGATATTGTAAGGAAGTAGGATAATGACGAAGATGCTTAGACAACTGAGGATCAAGCTAATAATTTATACTTTGGGTCACGATTTAGTACTAAATTTGAAACGTTAACTAACTAGGAAATAGCTCTTGAGAATAATAAACCTCATTTAGTTAGAGACATAAAAGAGCTTATAGGAAAAATGATCATAAGGAGATTGTAAAGAACAACCCAGAAGAAGTTCAAAAGTATGTCACCATATTTTTTTTAAAAGGTTAAAATACAAGAGCTCACCATCATTTTTAATATAGATAAAATCATATTTCTTTTATTAATCGACAAATCATCAAGAAGGATTACAAGGAATGATTCCCCACATCTTTGCTCCAAAATTTTAACAAGGATGCATACCATTGACTAAGGGATTTCTCTCCACCCAACTGTATTAGCATCATGAAGCCTCTTGAGCTCTAGCCAAATCCCCAAGCAAAAAAAGACTACCAATAATCTTAGTTTAAGAAATAAAACTAGATTGTTATTTGATAGTCATAATATCTAGGCACTGTATTAGTGGGTATGCAACCCTTTCTAGGGTCCAATTTCCCCAAACATTTCTTCATTGGTTGCCACCCACTCAGGTGCAACATCATTCACAATTTTCCCATAATCTTAATATTAGATGAAATTCCTAGATTCAAAGTATATATCATCAAATAAGGAAATCATGTAATAATCATTTAATCGAACCCCGTTTTCTGATCACCAAGATCTATGACGATGAGGTGAGATCATACGATGAAGGTTTAACTCCAATGATATAATTTAAGAATTAAGTAACATAATTCATAGCTTCCTCATAATCTAATATTAAGTAAAATATCTAGATTTCAATGTTTTTGACATCAAATAAGGAAATCGTCTAAAAACCATTGGATTGAACCCCATTTTCTGATCACCAAGATCCTCGACGACGAGGTGAGAGCATACAACGAAGGGTTAACTCCAATGATATAATTTAAGAATTAAGTAACGTAATTCACAACTTCCTCGTAATCTAATATTAGGTGAAATATCTAGATTTCAATGTATCTATCATCAAATAAGGAAATCATCTAAAAATCATTGGATTTTACCCCATTTTCTGATCACCGAGATCCATGACGACCAGGTAAGAGCATATGATAAAGGTTTAACCCCAATGATATAATTTAAGAATTAAGTAACAAAATTCATAACCCCCATAATCTAATATTAAGTCAAATATCTAGACTTCAATGTATCTAACATCAAAAAATGAAATCATCTAAAAATCATTGGATCAAACCCCATTTTTTATCACCAAGATCTATGACGGTGAGATGAGAGCAAATGATGAAGATTAAACTCCAATGATATAACTTAAGAATTAAGTAACATAATTCACAACTTCCCCATAATCTAATATTACGTGAAATATCTAGATTTCAATGTATCTAACATCAAATAATTAAATCATCTAAAAACCATTGGATCAAACCCTATTTTTTGATCACCAAGATCCATGATAGCGAGGTGAGAGCATACAACAAAGCTCTAACTCCAATGATATAATTTAAGAATTAATTAACATAAATCACAACTTCCCCATAATCTAATATTAGGTAAAATATCTAGATTTCAATGTATCTATCATCAAATAAGGAAATCATCTAAAAACCATTAGATCAAACGTTGTTTTCTGATCACCAAGATCCATGACGACGAGGTGAGAGAATCGACAAAGGTTTAACTCCAATGATATAATTTAAGAATTGAGTAACATAATTCAAAACTTCCCCATAATCTAATATTAGGTGAAATATCTAGATTTCAATGTATCTATCATCAAATGAGGAAATTATCTAAAAACCATTAGATCAAACCCTGTTTTTTGATCACCAAGATCCATAATGGTGAAGTGAGAGCATACGACGAAGGTTTAACTCCAATGATATAATTTAAGAATTAGGTAATGTAATTCACAACTTCCCCATAATCTAATATTAGGTGAAATATCTAGATTTCAATGTATCTATCATCAAAAAAGGAAATCATCTAAAAATAATTTGATCGAACCCCATTTTCTGATCACCAAGATCCATGATAGCGAGGTGAGAGCATATGACAAAGTTTTAACTCCAATAATATAATTTAAGAATTAAGTAACATAATTCACAACTTCCCCATAATTTAAAACACTATTTACCATATAGGGAAACAGATTTAACTCCCCTAATTCCAATCCATCCAAGCATATCATTACAATCTAGATCATATGAATATCAAGTTAAGAAAAGGCTTAACACATCCCTATAATTGGTAACATATATCTTCGTATTCGAATAGTGTTCGGAGAAGACACAGGTTAGAAACATTCAAAGAGATATGGGAACTTGGCCAGGGTGTAAAGATTATATGCAAATTAGGGTAAGGTCTCATGGAGGAGGGCTTTCCAAAAATAATGCACTGGGTGCTACTGAGTTTGTTTTAGGAATATTTTAAAACTGGTGGTCCCATGAATCCAATTTTGCAATTCAGCTTAAAAGTTTGAGCTCCAAAAATTTAAGGAACGAACTGAAGTATTTTAGGAATTTAAAATTTCAAGTGATAGCTATACAAGTGGCAAAAGAAAAATTCCTAAAAAAATCATAAGCTGTAGGAGCAATTTCTGGCCCCACCTCAATCTCATCCGCTGAAATTTGCAATCCTAAAAGGCAAAGACTGCTATGAATAAGAAGAAGCAGACCCAAATAATTGCAAAACAAATACAACGAAAGATTTGGCAGCCATAACGACCCAGGAAAAGGCATTATTACGATTTAATACAGAAACAACCAAAATGATACCTCTTTTACTCAAGAAAAGATAAATAATTCCATTAAATTTTCTAAATGCTACCTGTAAATCTGATTGCAATCTCTTGGTAGCCGACATGGTGGTCTGCTTCTTCTTACTCATATCCTCCTTCGTTTCCTCCTCCTTTTTTATTGTCGCCTCTCTTCGGCCTTTTAATGGACTCTCAGTGGCTTTTCCCTCATAACGCCCCACACCCGCTCTTTCCCCTACCAATTTACTTAAAAATACTTCTCCCATTTTCTTCGGTTACAAAAGACATATATATGACAAATCAAAAATAATGATAATCCATGTTAACAATTTAATCGAAGGGTAATTAAGATTTAACACAAATGTTACAATGATAATAATAACAACTTATTATTGTAATACTAAGATATTACATTAGAATTAAATAATAGGGATTTAAATAATTTAATCCACAAGTTCTTCATAAATAATAATTCATAGTTGACCCATTATAGTAATAACTTTATAGATGATCAATTCAGAACATTAGAGTAAAATCATTATTATTTTTAACTCTCAATCATTTCCATTATACCATTAACTTCCTTCTAATTTACACAACTAATAATGATAGATAACAAAGCTAAATAATACCTTATGTAAAAATAATGCCAAGTCATTCCTCTAACAAACTTTTAACCATATTTAGGTCCAAATCTTCAATGCCTCGAGACCCCAAATAATCATACATCATGGTCCTAATGTGAGTCTGTAATTTTGTCAATGAGGTAGCTTCTAGATATATCTTCCAATTTTCTTTTTACAAGAATAGTCATCCTTTTAAAATTAATCAACTAAATTTTACTAAAACTATAAACCACAAATGTTATTACTGAATGAGGGTCGTTACAAAGATTGAGTGACATAACTTCCTGTTAAACTTATCATCCTTGTAAGTAAGCATGGCATGTTTAGCAAGACAACAATAATGAACTTATAGGGAGACTTTGATAAGTTAAAGAGTGATCACATTAATTTGGTATAGGATATAATAGGGTAAAATCATTGATTCCTCCTCAAATAATTGAATCAAAACTTTCAACTCCTATAGTTATTTCAAGAGATATATATCCTAGCAAGACAAGGGTATATTCATGTTGAGAATTGTAGACCTAAAATAAAAGCTCAAATAGAGACAAAATGTAGAGACTAAAAAAAGGAGATGGGGAAGAAAAGTCTTATTGATTTGATCAGTAATCTTTTGAATCATCGATGTCTTGTATTTTACATAAGTTTTATGATGCATGGGATTGCTATAGAAATTTAAGAAAGGCCCACATAGTCCATGTCAATAATGAATCATACTTGAGGGATATATTAAGTACGTGGATTCTATATATGAAAATTATGGGCAATATGCATATCCATGCAAGATTTAATCCCAATGCTCCAACTAAGATCTCAAGTACTCATGAGGCAACAAGGATTTTAAGTAACATCTCTAATTTTTAAAGTATATTTGATGTGATGTTAAAAGATAAGTTGAATGCTTTCAACAACCTTGAGGTATATATGTTGCCTCAAATACTTGATTTTAGCAGTGAGGTTAAATCATTTGGTGATTGGAAAGATGATTTTTGTAAGTATTACACCAACCTTAGTCACATCCATAACTCGGGGAGGGTTTAAGCCACAATAGTGGTTTACAAATTTTTTGAGGAAGGAAATTTGATTTTTTTGTGTTTCCACAATGTCAAGGGGTTCGGGTGAACCAAATTGGGTGTTCGACCAAACATATGGGTTCAGTCGAACCTACTGTTTGACCGAACCCCCAAACATATGAATAAAAAAATAATATTGTATGGGGTTCACTCGAATGGGTGTTCGACCGAACCCTTTGAAATAGGGCATAAAAAATAAAAAGAAATTGTCACTTTTGCATTATACGTTTTTTGTGTTCAAACTGTGTATGCGGCGAACGGCGAACCCGAACGTGCATGTAGTGAACCGGACAGGAAAAATGTGCATCAACCCAACCTCCATAGCCACAGCTCATCAACCCAACCTCCATAGCTCACAGGTTGGTTAACTTTGAATTTCGTAGATTTCAAAACGCATTTGTTTGAGAAATTTTTTAACCCTAAATGTGAAATGTTTCAAATTTGTAGATTTCAAACTGCATTTCTTTGTTTGAAATTGCATTTGCTTGAAAGTTTCTAAATCCTTTTCAAAAAACACTATTTCTATCATGCTTTGATGAATGTTCATACCCTATTCCAAAGCTCCAATTTTGGCACGGGCAGGGAGTGTTGAATAAATGGCGTTGTGGTTGCTTTAAAGATTTTACAAACCCATTTCTAAACTCTGTCAAAAAATTAACATGCCTTGTCTATGCTTCCACGTTTTGCATACATTTCTACTAAGGAACCTCCAATTGCATTTGCTTTAATGCTTCTAAAGCCTTACCTGAACATAAAACAGATTTATTTGAGGCATTATATCAAACAGTTCATGGTAATTTTTTTTGGTTATATTTGTTATTAAAATTATTGTTGATAACCATACATCTTTATAATTTTGTATAGGATGTATTATTTTGTTCAACCCACAATATTGAATTATTGGTAAATAAAAATGTGAACCATAATAGTGACTATTTCCCTCATTGAGGTTGATAAGTTATGCTAATGATTGTGGTATGAAAGTATAAATAAGAATATGATCCCTAATTGGTAAGATTTATTAATGCACAACCTCTCTAATGAGTATAATTTTTTGAGGGATTTGAAACAATTAATCTAGAACCATTGATTAGAGCTAAACATATTATATTACACTCTAACAAAACTTCAATTGGAACTTAGGTAATCTAGACTATTTATAAAAATGGGGAATTATAGTTATTTCCCTACAAGTTTTTATATTGGTAAATCCTTGCAATGAGGGTTATAGTTATCAATATGAAATTATAAATTGGTAAAAGGTATAAAGTGGTAATCAATTACAATTAAAATGCAAACATTGGTGAAGATTTATCTAATTATTTTTTATATATAGGACCTTTAGAAGAATGGGCCTCATTCATGGTGGATATGACACCAACAAAGAAAGCTAGGGAGCATGGTGATAATGATGTGAAAATTTCATACCTAGAGCTATGAAGTACAATTAATATATTTTATATCTTAAAATCTTAATATAATTAGGTGCTTCTTACTATTTTGTATCACCTTAGATAGTTTAGAAATTCAACTTAAAATCTAAATCCTTGTTAAAAGAGGTAGTGTTGAGTTGTGTACATGTCCCAAAGATAGTTTATAAATGATACCATTCTAAAATTATAACTTAGGGTGCATACAATGGAAACTTGGATAAAATTCTTCATATTTTGCCTTTGAGTCTTATGACATTACTCCAAAAATGGTTGGTTCTAAATGTATGAATCGAAGAATAAATTTAGAGGAAAGAAACTAGATTGTTTGAATGAAATGTATAATAAAATAGTTCTATTAGGATTAGAAGGAATGAAGGTATTATTAAATTTTCTAGTTTACAACTCAAAAGAGAATAAAGAAAAGGGTGTGCCTTGTTTGTTGTTAATTTTTATTTAGTAAAAGTGAATGAGAACCATTCAAATGAAAATAAACCTCCATTACAAAAGTCTTAGGATGTCTTTCCTAGAATGAACTCCTCATGTCTCTTCCTAAATGGGTGTTTTATTTTTTAATAGAGTTCATGCATGAATTAGCCCCTATATCTAGAGATCCCTATCGAACAAACACTTCATATTTGCATGAATTAAAGGATTTCCTAAATGACATTTTAAAGAAAGGATTTATATGTTCTAGTGTCTTGTCATGGGATGCTCCAACTATTTTTATGAAAAAGAAAGATAAGACACTTTTCCAAGTTGTCTTGATTATGTACATGTTCAATAAATAAACAATTAACATTAATATCCACCACCTAAAATAGATGACTTATTTTACTGATTGAGAGGGGTGGCCATATTTTAAAAAATAGGTCTAATATTCAATTACAATTAGCAAAGAATAAAGGAGGAATACATTCATAAAACTACATTTAGAATTAGGTATAGGACATCAAAATTATATGTTTGAGGCAATGCATATAAGACACCCATATACAAAATAGTACAAAAGAAAGAGAAAAAATGTAAAGAATGCACTTGTAACCTATACTTGCTCGAGCATTAAAATTTTGAAATTAAACATAAAGAATAATAGGATTTATAAATTAAATACATGAGGCTATTATATAATATCAAAAAAGACTATTTTAAAGTTTAAATTTATATTTTAATTTTAGGGTAAATACTTTTGGTTGAATTTATGAATTAGAAATAGAAATTTTGAAAGGGCCCCACCCTTTTACAAAGACCAATAAAGAGACAAAAAATGATCAATCATATTGGCATGGAACAACAACAAGAAAAATATAGTTGTAAGTTAGAAAAATAACACCCAATTAGAAATACTCCACCAATAGTGGCAATGTATCTAATAAAGAGGGTCGTTTTCCCAAAAACATTAGTAGATCTATCATTGAACACAACTTGAATCCAAAATTCTTCAAGGAACTATATCTTATTGTCAACCTTATCATTTTCCATGAATGAACCTAGTTCCTTTGTAATGGAGTTTCCATCTTTAGTTTCCAAACTTGAGACCAAAGGGAATAAAGGGTTCCTATAATCTTCTAAACTTGAACCTTCTTCATATTTTTAAATTATTAGAAGGAATACCAAGAGGTGAATGTTGCAATTCAAGAGAATGGTAGAGGCAATGAACTCCAACTAATCCATATGTAACATGATTCTTGTCTCTACCAATCTCCTCTAAATTTCTCTTGACAAGACCTTCTAAATTAGTCATGTCTACAAGAGGACCAACCACCCCTCGATTATGCTCAAAGGGAGCCTCAACCAAATCCTAAGGTAAACAAGGCTCCATCTCATCCTTATGCATTTTGTTCAACCTTGCCTTCCTCTAAAATTCCTACACCTATAAAATACATAGCTATCTACACATGACAACATGGTGAAAACACAAGAAAATCCTATAGCATGACATGTTGAACCCAAATAACCAAATTCAAAAATAATTTAATCTATAAGTATAAATAGTTTGATGGTAGAAACTTTATACATATAAAAATATGATAAATGTGTGATTATTTTTCTTTCCAATCTATAAATTTTTGATGTGCTTGGCTATATAATTGAGATGATTCACATAATGTAATGATAAAAATTAGTATGTATGAAAGAAATATTTTTGAGACATCAAGCTACCATTCTACATAACTCTCATGGAAATAAGAATATTATTTTATTTTAACTAAAGAAATTGTGTGTACTCTATCTTGAAAATTACTAATTAATTTTGAATTATATACTTATAATTTAAAATAACCATTTTAAAACATGGAATAGATAGGTTAATTAATGAAATAAAATATGTTTTTATATTAAGAAAAATTACAAATATGGAACTCATACATTGAGAAATTGACTAAGACAACTCTGTATGAGAATTAAGATGCTCGAATAATAATTTATATACCTTCTTTCAATAATTAACATTAGAAATTAATACTTGGCTCATATTGTATAATCACACTAGAAACCAACAATGGAAGATTGAGAGTCTCAACTAAGAATTCCACCTTATAGATAACATTCATACTAGAAGCCAACAACTAAAGACCAAATTTCATAAATAAAGTTCATGTGTTATATATCATGCCTTTGAGGGGTCCACAAGTACCATGAGCCTTTTGAAATCCTTCTCCATCTAAATGCATCCATTCCAAGACCATTGGGAGGTGGGTATCCCAAGTTCCTTAATTTCTTGTAGGAATTTAATCAAGAGTAGGACATTGTGACTTT
The DNA here is from genome assembly GCA_007258455.2 of Sequoia sempervirens. Taxonomy (NCBI): domain Eukaryota; kingdom Viridiplantae; phylum Streptophyta; class Pinopsida; order Cupressales; family Cupressaceae; genus Sequoia; species Sequoia sempervirens. Next base: position 147,767,237 of record VDFB02000013.1, on the reverse strand, counting down.
GGCATGTAAATTTAAATCTAAATGCGCATCCAAAAAATACAAATTCAATAACTAAATTTAATTCAAAAAGTGGGCCATCTATGGCCTTCTATAAACTTCTCGAAGATGTCATTCCCATAAATGATAAATTAAAAGTTAAGTTATGACTTCACCAAAATGACATGAAATTATCTTTCTAAGATGTCATATTTGCATAAATCCCTCAAAGAAATTTTTAACTAATTTTAAACACTCAAACAAATACATATATATGAATATATACTTCATTTATAAATTCTTGGAATATATCAATCCATCACAATTAAATTCTTAGACATCATGCATAATATTTTTGATGTATTCACAAAGCCACCTAGGGTCTCATAAAACTTGAGTAGGTGAATACCAATATGCATATCTAATGGTGGGGTAAATGGAGGGGGATTAGGAGTAAGTTCATATATATCTATTACTTATTTTGCAATCCAATATATTGGTTGGAGAGGTTGCATTTGAATAGGAGTGAAGATAAGGTCTATTAAAATATGACTCACCATCTTCTCTATTCTTAGGATTTTGGAGTTTATCAAAATATCCTTTGTCGATCTCAACCAATCTTTGCTTCAACTTTCAAATCATCCACGCAATCCTCCCTGAAATATTCAATATGTGAAACATAATTATGAGGAAGATACAAATAATCCTTGACATAGCTTTTTGTATCAAAGGATAATATGGTTCTATAATTTTAAAGTATTTCCAATTTTGAAATCTAAATACAATCAATAATCTATTTAATCAAGCAATAATCGTAATTTTAAGGCAAACATAAATTACTTGAATCTTTTTAAGGTCTAGATCATTAGATTCTACTTACTCTAGCTTAAATTTAAAAAACAACATTAAAATCCACAAATTTTTTTTCAAAGACATAATAAATTATTACAATATTATTTAAAAATCTAATTGTAATGAACATGTTATAGTACTAAATATTCAAATTTTAAATCTATGAAAATATATAACCAAATGATCCTGGTTTTCATATATCATTTGTGATGGGAATGTTGAATAACATATTTTTTAGGCCAATCTTTAGGGCACTAATTCCACCATTGTTAAAATGATCCTTAGTTATTCATTGTTTTTTCATGATTATAATTTTTTCAATTTCTATTAAACCAAACTCAAAATAATGGTATAGATTAAGATTCTTGTCTTTATCCTACATTTGGGTCATGTTTGATTCTAGATTTATTATCATAATTAGAAGTTGTATAAATTGTTAAATTATATATTTTTTAACATATATAAAATGTATGGTTGGATTAGTGAGATATTTATAACAAGTACATGCAATATGAAGTCAAACTTTATTAGATTTGATTCTTAATAAATTAGTTTTAACGATACAATTTATAGCTTTATGCAATCTATAAGTTTAAATAGTTTGATGGTATCTAAACTTTATATATAAAAATATGATAAATGTGATTATTTTGCTTTCCAATCTATAATTTTTTGATGTTGGCTATATAATTGAGATGATTCACTCATAATGTAATGATAAAATTCAACCTCATATGGAGGATTTTATATTATCTTCCATTAAATTCATCCTCTTTATGAGATTCTTATGGAATATTGATATTCTAGTGTGAATTCTTAATTTTAGACATATCTTAACTAGATAAATTTAGGTTCAATGAAGGCAATAGAACTTTTTTTCACTTACATAATCCTATTTTGAAGTTCATTTATGTTAACAACTATTAAATTAGATATTTTTATCCCCAATTATTTTCAAATAATTTTACACTAATCTTTGTTTTCTTATTCTTTCTTTCATTGTTTCATTTAAAATTTGAACCATTTAAGGATGCTATGTTATAGATTATAGTTGTCTTCCAATTATTTTTAAATTGTTCAACCCTCTCATGGTCTAAATAATTTTACATTCAACAACCATGTCTAAAGTACATTATATACCCAACCTCTTCCCCTATTTAACACACTCATAAACCTTGTTACTAATCTCATTCGAAGAGGTGGAACAACCAATCTTAGAGGGATCCTCATCCATAGGAGAGAGAAGGGAGCCATCAATCTAGGCTCTAGTAGTATTCTAAAAATAGTAGAACTAGAAGCTAGAATCCTAACAATGATAGCCAAGTTGGATAATACACAAGTTTTCCTTTTCAAGGGATTGGGGAACACTTATTGGATGGGTATTATTTCCCCTTCACCACATTTTGATTAGGATTAAGAATTGAAATAATAAAATTCTCAAATTGGTATAAGAAAAAAATAAGCCCTTAGTGGAGGGGAGCTCATTTTTTTCTCATGTGCAACTCTAATAATAGATTTCTTAAATTACATGAGTAAATGAAAAGGGAAGCTAACAAGTCACATGCATCTAAGATTATTAATACGATAAAAGTTATAGGATAAACAACATTTATAGTTTCTTTCTAGGATGAAATAAATAATCAAGTAGAAACATTTATATACTTGTGAGGAAATCATCTATATTTTCCTTCCTCTTGTATTTACTTTCTTTATGAGACTTCAAGCCCTTCATGGATAAACCACTTGTAGTAGCTCAATACCTTCCTCAATGGCTTTAAAGGTTAACCTTCTTACTTTTTAACCAAAATTTTAATAACATTCAATTTTGTGTAATTTATGTCCACTATTATCATTTTAATTCAAAATAATGTAAGAAATTTATATATTTATTTAAAAATTAAAAAATCTTAAAATAATAGTTTTAAATTAATTGAAAACATGGTTGGACCCCTCTAATTTTGTGGAACTATTTCTTAAAAGCTATTTTAGTTGAATTTTATATAATAGGAAAAGGAAGCCACATATGGCATTAAGACCTTCCTTGATGGTCTTTAAGTTAGGAAATTTTTAATTTCATTCATAGGTCTTGAGGTATTTTAAACAAAAGTTGTGTTTGGAAAAAGGTATTTGGTACAAACTCCCAAAAAAATTAATGTTATATGTTTATGCTATTAACACATGAAATTTTGGGCCTTAAAATAGCCACATCATCCCCATATTTTAATACAAATGAGACATTGAGGCTTTATGTCACTTATAATAGATTTACAATTAGTTGATATATCCTAATTTCTATCAAATCATAGGGTGTCAATTTCAATAATTACACAATTCAAAGCACATACGATTTTTCATTTGCTAGTAGAGGGAACTATCTTATTATGCCATTAAAATAAAATATAGGTCCTCAATACTTTTCATCTTTATTTTCCATCATTACATTGAACCTTATAAGGGACATCTTCATTTGTCTCATTTTCTTCTCTTATTTGTGCCTTCAATAATGACTAGATTGATTTTACATGACCACCAATGTTAAGTAATGATGCTTTGTGTGCAATCTAGTAATTTAAGTTTTAGAACTATTTTAGATTATGTTTTAAATTTAAATTTTAGAATTCTTTTAGATTATGTTTTGTGTGCAATCTAGTAATTTGAATGTTTTGAAATTATTAAAAACTATGATAGATTTTGAATGTTTTTTTGTTAATGGTATGAAAATATTATTGATGAGTAGATGAATTATTACAAATGTTTTAGATTTGTATTCCCTTTATCTAGATATATTATTTACCAAGGTCTCATTGCTCTTTTAGGTGTACATACATATATATAACATGGAAAATGCAGATCATGTTCCACCTCCAGATTCTTTGTTTGCAAATACCACTAATGAGATTAAAAAATTGAGACTCATTAGCACAGGGTGCAAACCCAGGGATATATTATGAACCATGCATGTCAATATTACATAGTTTAGAAAAACTAAGAGATGAACTTGAGAGGACTAGTGCATTTTCCCCAGATAGAGTAGCTGCTATTCTTTCCCGCATGCGGGAAGAAGTACATGGTGATGTTCCCCTTAAACAAATACAGGATAGTGTGACCAAAGAAATGATAAAAAACACTTGTTTTCTTTTTTATCAAAATGTATGTAAGGTTAGGGGATACCAGGTCACTAGATGTGTCGATCGTGCTATGGTTGAATTGATCTACCCACGATTTCTCGCAGCACATGGTCAATACCCAAACAATGACCAGATTCCATTATATTTTGTTCAGTAGTTGTATGCTGAGGTCCATTTGGGCCTCAAAGTTAACTACTTGGACATTCTACCATATGTTGGTTAGGGGCGTGGTAGGATTGTCGATAGGCCCACCTATCATCGAGTAGATAGACCAGCCCCAGTGTTTAGGGCATTGGTTGGCCAGAGGTCTCCTACTCTCACCCCATCTCTAGCCCCCATACCAGATGAGGTTGTCGTTGCTTCCCAAAAGGAAGCAATTGACACTGTAGGTGACATTGCGACTACCACCACTAGGATATCTAATGATCGTGTAGGTCAGTATTTGATGTCTAGACATTCCCGATCCATGCCATTTTCAGCACAGTGGACCACCATGTATCCTTTTACAACAGTCTGCATCCCTACTCCTACATAGCTTGATGCACTTATAGGAGATATGGCATGCAAGACTCTGCATTGTTTGGTTGAGGACCTGTTGGAGGCATATTCCCACATTGCATCAAACAATGGGATTGATATAGAGCATGTCAAAGATCGTTTGGCACACGAATTCCGTTCAGCTCCAGGATCCCATCACTCTCAGCCGAGCACTAGTGCACATTAGGATCCACCTATAGTTCATTCAGCAGCTGCACAGACTATGGGTTTTACTTATATGTTGATTGGTTCTGGTTCATCATCGTCGATGCCATCTCACCTTCATAGTCCTCTACATTCATCATTTCTGGCACGACATGGGATAGATTGGATGGATGTAGATGTTGATTCATCACTTGACTGTTTGGTGGATATGGTGGAGGCGACCATTTTAGAGGACTTAGGTCATCTGATATCAGATGATGTGCATGTATGTGTGCATGTGCATGTTTCAATTCTTTTTTAATTATTTTTAAATTTTTGTTTTAACTAGATATTCATGTAAGTTGATATATATGTATATATATTGACTACGAGGTGAACCTTCCACCTCATGTCCTCCTAGCCTTGATGCGGATGCGTGTACATGATGCGGCGTGACTTGTGGATGAATCTGCTGCTTGATGGACATGTGAGTTTCAAGCACTTTATATATACGCGTGTATACATGCACAATATTTGTATGCATAGATCTAGATAGATATTTAAAAATACAAGTTTATTTAAAATAACTTTCCTGTGAAATTTATTTATTATGTAATTATATGTGTTGCTTTGTCCCCATTACACAATTTTATTTGCGAGGGCTCAACATCTATCAAAGCGGTTGTTCTCATTTCGGTGATGGATTTATTTGGGGTTGTTATTCATATTAGGCCCTGTACACTAGATTTATGATCTTTACTACATGTATTTGCTTATATGATGATCTTTAGTATTCGATATTTGATGATCTCTTACATTTTCTTATATGATATATACATACATTTGCTTATTTGTTGATCTTTAGTATTTGACATTTGATGATCTCTAATTTACATTAATTTGCTTATATGATATGTACATACATTTTCTTATATGATATATACATACATTTGCCTCTTTGCTTATAACATGTGTTATGTTTATACATTGAATCTCTTTACATGTATGTACATGTGTTTGCTTATGGTTACATGTTTACACATGATATATGTATGCATTTGCTTTAAATATTCAATATACATACATGTTTGTTTATTTGATGATCTCTTACAACTTACATTTCCTTATATTCAATATACATTTGATCTCTAGTAGAATTTTAGGAAATCAATGCCACTTTATAATTAAGTTCATTCATGTTTATCACAATAAATTTTTTTTTTTTAAATGACTTAAGCAACATGAACCATTGAGTTGAGAACAAAATATAATCTTTTTGAAAAGTAACTCGAAATTCAATTCAAATATAATGAAGAAAATTCAATTCAAATTATACCTCTATTATACATTTTTGACAAGTAACTTGAAATTCAATTCAAATATAATTAAGAAAATTCAATTCAAATTATACCTCTATTATACATTTTTGACAAATGGCAGAAATTCAATTCAAATATAATTGAAAGATTCGTTCAAATTATACCTCTATTATACATTTTTGACACTTTAACAAAATTCTAAAATTACTAGATATGTTGTGCATACCTATGCATTAAATAAAAACAAACTCCACAATGAAATAACTTGTTTGTTTTTCTACTTGATTAATTTAAACTAGGATCTAGTTATTTCATGTATACTAGAATAATTTTTTTCCCATCCCATATGCATATAAATAGAAGCTTATTTTTCATTATTCTAGATATCAAATTGCAAGATTAATTCTCATTTATATCACTTGGAGTGTAGATTTTGGAGAAGAGGTTTTTGCACATTTATCAAGGAGGCAAATATTGGAGAGACAACTTTTCATTTTTATCAATCAAGGCAAAATTTGGAGGAGAATTTAACTAGGATTTAGTGAGACTTGTTTGATTCATCTTTGAAGTTGAGAAATGGGACAACAAAGAAAAGAAAAAAAGTAAAAATCCTCAAACTAAAAATTGTCAAAGAGAAGACAAAGTGAACAAAACTTGCAGAAGGTATGTAGAAGAACAAGGTACATCTTGTTTCAAACACCATATATCTCTCTACCAAATTCCATGTTTAGGACTTTAATTAACACCTCAATTTGTTTTTCTTATAAATATATTTCCAATAGTCATCTTGCATAGACATTCCCTAAATTCTTTATCATCTATTTCCAATTGCTTTTGTTCCATAGAATTCTTAAGTTCAAGAATCTTTGATTTGATTTGTTTCAACTCCACTTAGATAACTCATAGTCTCTCGCTTTCTTTGCTTGTATGTAAATTCAAACAACAAGTAGGAATTTCTCAAGCTGGAGTTGAGCCAAATCTAGATATTGGATCAAACAAATCCGCTGAAGAACACATGGACCTTGAAGTTAGGGAGGAGACCCAAGTTCAAACAATGCTTGTTGGAGAGGGGTCAAGATCACTTCCTTCTACTGGTATGGATGAGCATATAAAACTAGCAGAAACTTCTCTCACTTATAGTATCATGTCTTATCACTTTGTTTGCTTGCATGCATAAACTTCACTTATATAACATCATCTCTCACTTTTGTTTGCAAAATATTTTGTGACATGTAGGAAGCGCTCAACAAGTAGGAAGTTCTCATGCTCAAGTTGAGGCAAATCTAGACATTGGATCAAATGAATCCGCTCAAGAACACATGGTCCTTGAAGATAGGGAGGAGGCACAAGTTCAAACAATGCATGTTGGAGAGGGGTCCAGATCACTTCCTCCCTCTTGGTATGGATGAGCGTATAGAGCTAAAAAGGTGAGGAAACAAATTTCTTATAGAAATTAAGATCATTTACTTGAAATGAATATGGAGAAACTGAAATGTTATGCCAACCAGCCTTATAATAAGAGAACGAGGTCAATAACTAAATCTGTAAATGGAATAATCAATCATCATTTCAATCATCAATGACACTTGAAAAAGCCCAATTGTTATCACTTTTACTTCTTTGTGATGAGCTCAAAGAGTCATTACAATTATTGGGTGTTCATTCAACATCAAATAAGAAGAAACACATGGGATTACAAAAGGATATTGTTCAAAATGTTAAAAGGGTTTAGATTCCATTGGGAAAGGATCTCGATCAGTGGATAAGGCCATTACAAGAAGGGTGATGTTGACATCTATTGTACATCAATATATAGCAAGAAAAAGAAAAATGTCTGCACTTTCAACTGAAATTGGTTATAGTAGAACCACATTGATAAAATATGAGAAAAAGAGAAAGTTTTTGGATGAGAGTTTAGAAGGAAATTGGGAAATTATGTGTAGAGCTCCCCGTTCTAACAGGATTGAAGATGTTGTTAGGAACTTGGTCTCAGGTTTTTAGCATGATTAGACTCGTCCATCATCAAATGCTAGAGATGTTATGAGCTACAAGATTGGACCTAGTATTTATGAAAATCATATCAAACATTGGCTAGACATAACACAATTTGAGATGTATATGAACTTTTGTAATGCATATCCTCATATAAAGATTGGACAAACAATGTTTCAAAGGTTAAAGCCATATTATGTGAAGATAAACAAGTTTTTTGATACTTTTTGTTGTTGTTATCATATTGAATTTGATCTCTACTATCAGGTGTTTTGAAAGATGAGAGAAGAAAGATGTGGGTTTCAAAATGCACCTCCTAAACAGGCAAGTTTGTTCATAAAGTATATATTATGTGATCATGAAAATGGACCTCAAATAAACTGCATAAAGGAATTTGTGAGACATGTGGAAATTTGGCTAAATTTCCTTCAAGAATTGAGGATACTGACCTAACAAAGATAGTAAATTGCAAGAGGTAACTATTGTTTTTAGAGAGTTTATTTGTTTCAATTTGATTAGATTGTTATTTGGATTCTCTTTAATGTAATGTTTCATTGATTGTTTGGTTTATTACTTATTCACATATTTTACTCACACAGGTACAAGTATGTAAAGTTGCAAAGAAATTTTGGGAAAGAATCCACAAGGTTGAACTATGTAGAAGAGGAGATTCCCATTGGAAAATTTATGGAATATTTTTGAAAATTGATACGACCATACATATAGCATTCCTTTTTTGCTAAGTGGCAAGCACAACAATTCCAAACATTGAGAGATACTTTCCCACGTGGAACAATTCTATCAATAGTTGACTTTGCAGAAAATTACTCCTTTGTACATCAAAAGGAGATTCAATCAGAGTATTACTTTTCAAAGAAGATCACTATTATGGTTCATGTGTGTTATCGACATGCACAATTAGAATTGGATGGTGTTGAGAGTATAGATGAAGAATGAGTCATTAAAAAAGAATATCACTTTTATATTAGTGATGATAAAGAGCATGACACACTTTTTGTCCAACATTGCTTTACAATATTTTTTGAGAATTTGAGAAGCGGGGGTGTAAAATTTGAAAATCATTTTTGTACTAAATTAGGATGAATGTCATTTTGATTCAAATCTTCACAGCCATTCTATGCACTTTGTAGATATCATAAAATCTACAAAATACCACATGTTTGGAGTTTTTTTTAGAGTGGGCATGGAAAGGGTGAGCATGATGGAGCAAGAGCTTGCATCAAACAAGCTTTAAGAAAACATCAAATGAGTTATCCAGAAGATTGTCTAGATAATGCACATGATGTTGAATGGTGCAAGAAACTCTTTGCATCAAATGTGGTTGACACATCTTCAAGAACAAAGCCCGACACATTCCACATAGAGTGTTTTTGGGAGATGTCGGGTATATACCAGAATTACATTAATCAAAAATTTGAATTTATTTAAATTTAAAAATATATATATATATATATACATATTTGTTCACATAAGTTTTTTGTTGTACATATCTATCTTGGTGTGGATAGAAGATCAATGCATGGATGCAAGAGGGTATAAAAAATGAGATCTTTGCATTATGTTAGGAGTTTAAATAATTGCCATGGATGGATATTAGACACAAGGGATTACTCTTGTTTTTGCACTGTGTGCATTGAGGGAAACTCTGATTATGCATGCAACAATCAAGAACATGGATATGTTGGTAAATGGGATACATTGCCACTAGTTGTTTTAGAAACAT
>VDFB02000013.1:147561009-147757445 GCA_007258455.2 Sequoia sempervirens | reverse complement strand
ATTTTGCAACTAAATGTTGCCATTTTGTGCACTCATCTAGCCATCAATTTCATCTATTTGCATTTGCATTCAAGCACATAGTCAAATCTTTCATTTAGCCATATCAAGAGCCATCAAGGAGCATACAAATCAAATCATATCAAGGGCCAACCAAGGAGTTTTAGCTACAAAAAGGAGGTATATCTGTTTAACATCATTTTACACTTTCCTCTTTGCTTTTACAAATTTCTTAGGCTAATCTTGAGGTGTTTCCTTATGTTTTTCCATTGCATTTTAATTGCTTAGAAAGGGTTAGACATTTTGGATATCTGGAAATGGCAATAGCCCCAGAGTTTGTACTTATCTTCATTTTCACTTGCATAACAAAAGCTACTCATTGCACAATTTTCCTTTGATCTGTAGGTTTCCATGGAGCATACATGCCAAAGGACAAATTTACAAGATGACATTCATTTGGGTCCATTACTTTGTATAGACTCAGGCATCCTTTTATGTTTGAATATTTTCTTTACATACATGTTCATGTGTGCTTCATATTTTGAGATACATGATCATTGTAAGATTCATATGCACCTCAAAGTGTGGGAAAATTGTAAGTGAAATTTGCACACCCATGCCAATTTCCATTTAGTTTTGTGTCCATTTTGATAAAATAGCTTAATACAATTACATATCAATAAAGAACACATTATTTTACAAAGTTGTGCTCCTTCCTCCATCTTGTTACTCATCCATTCACACACATTTTGATGCCCCTTATTCATATCTATGTATATTTCCATACATTCCTCATTTATTATGCCCATTATTGCATTCATCCCTATACATGCATTAACCACCTTGCTTTTACTATTTTCATGTTCCATGTCAATTCCATGGGCACAAGATTAATCCTACAACCATTGATTTGACCCTTGAAATTTTAAATTTTGGCCAACTCCTGCCCATTTATTTCCTACCTAGAGCTAACTAAATACACATTTGAATGTTTTACTAATATGTTTTGTATACAAAGTAATTCAATTGCAAATTAGTTTCACATGTGCTATCTTATCTCATCTATATATCAAGAAATCATTCACATTCAAGGAGCATGTTAGGAACACTTACATTGGAGCACTAAAATGAATAAGAAATCTACATAATCATTGTAGAAACATTTGCATGTTTGAAGCTTGTTATCTTTGATCATTCACATGTTCATAAAGTTAGTTATTTCTAAAGGTTGAATTAGGAAAACGTGTACCCTAGTAATCTTTTAAAGGTATTCTAAGGTATTGCTAGTCATTAGAGTGGATCAAACAACAATGAATAAGGAAAAATAGGAAACATGAGCTCCCATTATACCAAATCAAATTTATGGTCAAAGATAAGATTTGTACTTGTAAGAAATACAAACCTATGGACTTGACACTTCCCTAGGTGCATAGTCTATCCTAGATCCAAGGCAAAGTAACTAGATAGAGACTTGCCATTTTCAATCCCAAAACATCTTGATTTTAACATATGTAACAAATCCACACATCATCTTCATGGCTCTAGGAAAATTCACCATCAACAATTCACCGTGGGAAAATTCACCGCCACAGAAAATTAATCGCCAAAAATTCATGCAATTAATTTTTGTTGGCAATGAATTTTCCATTGGTGAATTGTTGGCGGTGAATTTGTCGGATGCCCATCTTCATATCTAAAGCTAAATGCCCTACCTTTTACATTTACTTTTCATAATTAATATTTATTATTTTCTTCTTAATATCTATACCTACAATTTTGATATCTAAATTAATTCATGTAATTTGTTTGCTTTGATTAATTAATCTAAAATAACATCCCCGAAATCACATCCCCAAAATTTTTAAAAATCCTTTCTTTTTACAATTATTTTTCTCTTATAACCTTAGTATATGAATTTACAAATATATCAAATCTCAATAACTTATAAACTCATATACTATACCTTTACCAAAATTAAACTACTATACTTTACCAAAATTAATATTTTTCAATAAAATAACTTTCCTATCACACCCCAAAGTCTCTAAAGCCAAGACTTAAAAGAAAACAAATTTGAAAAGTAAACCAACCCTAGCAAAAGAAAAGTCCACAAAAGGTTGACAACCTAGCCTTTCAAACCATGACATGATTTTTTTCTCAATGTTATTAGATTTCCACAATCCATAAGAATATGAATAGTAGTTTCTGGATTCGATTGTGTAAGCTTTTTTGAATCAACGTTTCAATTCACACTCCGTGATCCATCATCAGGATAGAGAGCTTAAAGATTTTTTTCTTCATAATTTTTTTCTTTTTAAATTGATGTACTATAGATGCTCGTTAAAGATGGCTTTCCAGGAAATTATGGAACAACCGACTATTCTTATGTCATGACACTTATTCAAAGTTACTGTCAGCATTCACGCGGGAGAACGATTGTTTGGTTCGGAATGTTCTTTGCGTTTGCCCTTCGATTATTGAAAATACATGGTCATAGTTTTTCCTAAGACTGGATAGTAGGAAACTTCGGGGCGGTTAGTCAATTCTGCACTTCAGTGCATTCACCCTGTCATTAAAACTGGACTGACAACTTTTATGGGTGTTAGCGCAACTCTTTTCTAATAACATGACTGTACAGGCCACGACACAACTGATGGGGGTTGTCTTATGTTGAGCTGTAAACAAACTATGGGCAGAGGAAAGTGAACAGAATAGTGAGGACACGACACAACTGAGCTACGATAAAGTTCACACTAGCTAAGAACCTTCCTTCACAGAATCTTCCTCTCGGTACGGTGTTGCTTTGCTACTTGTGTGGGATAGATGGCTTTCACTATAAAAAAGAGGAGAAGAAAGTATAGGAGCAGCAAAACTATCCTATATGGTAGATTGGAGACTCGTTCTTGGTGATAAGATTTTTCTTTGTTTTCATGGAGATCGATCTGAGATTCAGTGCTGTACTGCTGCTCACCTCTTTATGTTGTTTTCCTTTAGCAGGTACGTCTCTGAGCTGAACTGAGTGGGATAAGTCGGAATTAGAATGTTTAAGTGTTGATTGGTAGTTGAGTGTTCTTTGTAATGTTGAATTACAGAAAGTGTAGCCAATTTAGCAAGAAGGATATCCAGTGTTGCCTAATGAAATGTTTTGAATGATGCTTGTGATGAAATTTGTAAGTTCTGTTAACAATCTATGTCAGTTTTCTGAAAGTTATTGGTTTTACTGAGGGTCTGCCGTTGATATGGCTCCCAATGTTAATGGGTTATTAGGAATTTGGTTTTTCATAAGATTTTGGATATGGGTTCTGATTTAGTTTTCGTCCTGTTATTTTCTTGATCTTGGGATTCCTATAAATTTTCTGTTAGTTTTCATATCAATTTTGGCAATAATACAGCCTTGGCGTTTAAATGCTTGGTACTAATAGTGACTTTGATGTGGTTCACCATTATTGTTATACTGCCAGCACCATTTGTTCTTTTGTCTTTATTTTCGTCCTTCTGCACATTCAGAAATTTTTGGTTTACAAAAGAAGCAATTACATGTTACTTTGATTATTAATCTAAACTGAGCATTCTCTAGAGTAACGAAAAGAGAAGACAATTAACAGTACACCCATTACAACACCAAATAAAAGAAATCTTGGGGTTGCAAGTTAAGTGGGCTTAATCTTCGAAAAAATTCCATGGATAAGCGTGCTTGAGCTGGAGTAGTACTGTGATGGGTGATCTCCTAGGAAGGCCCAGTGCTTCACCTCTGTGAGCATCACCTAGATGCAATGAGTGCTAAGTGGACCATTCGCTATCATGAAAGATGGGTTTTTGTGAACCACTACTCATGAAACATGGATCAATGAGTTTGATTCGTAAAACTACACGGTTGAATCCTGATAGCAATATCACAGATTTTGGCTTGTCAAGTCTTCATGAACCCAAATATCACACCTGTACTACCTTCTTTATTACCCTCATCTCTTTCATTTCAATCTATTGATTTGTATATTGCATCGTTTTGAGTATTGAAATATTCATAGATTGCCCTCTCATATCATTAGCTTAGAGAGTACTCAATTTTCTCAATAACCAGAGTTCATATTCTCTTTATGGTGGATGGTGTGTCCACACTCCACAAGACTGGAGCTTTTCGGTCCGGTACTCAACACCCAACAATAGGTCTGAGTCCTCTGGACTCAATTTGGGCATTTCTGGGGTTACGCTCTTAGTTTAATTTCTATGTTTGAACTGGTGTGATTACGTACCTGATATGATTTTCACTGTGAATGTTGACCTGGTTATAATTGTTGATTTGGGTGGTTTTTGTGGGGAAAATCTTGGGTTAAGTTACGGGCAGCCTTGGACAGCTGGTAAGTTTGAACAACATTCTTAAGATTCGTAAACATGGATAACCTCCAGAACCTTGCCACATAGTCCACTAGATTTATGGAAAGCCTGATGTATAAGTTTTGACTGTTATTAATGATTTGATAATGTGATGTTTGCAGAAGCCAGAGGTAGGGCCCTAGTGGAGCGTTCACCTGCTCTTGGAGTGACCTATGGACAAGTGGCAGACAATCTTCCCCCTCCATCTGCAGTGGCACAGCTGGTCCAGAGCACGCGTATTTCAAAAGTGAAGCTCTATGGAGCAGATCCTGCAATTCTCAAAGCCTTTGCTAATACAGGAATTGGGATGGTTTTGAGCATTGCTAATGATCAAATCCCAGCTCTGAACCAATTGTCTGTAGCCCAGGATTGGATTAAGAATAACGTTGCCCCCTTTGTTCCTGCAACTAATATCATTGCCATTACTGTTGGAAATGAGGTTCTTTTTAGTGGAGATAATGCCCTGATCTCCCAGCTTCTTCCAGCAATGCAGAATCTACACACCGCCCTTGTTGGGTCGTCGTATGACGGGAAAATTAAGGTCTCTACACCTCATGCTATGTCTCTACTGTCCACCTCCGCACCCCCATCTGCAGGACGTTTCAGGGACGAGTTAACCGCCATCACAAAACCCCTTCTGGACTTCCTTCATCAGACAGGGGCCCCTTTTATGATTAATCCATACCCTTTCTTTGCTTATAAGAGTGATCCGACTGACAGTACTCTTGCCTATGCACTATTTCAATCCAGCACTGGGCGTACTGATCCAAATACAGGTCTTCATTACACCAACATGTTTGATGCTCAAGTTGATGCAGTGTACTCAGCGATAAAGGCTCTGGGTTATGCGGACATGGATGTAGCCGTGGCAGAAACAGGGTGGCCATCTCAAGGAGATCCTAATGAAGCAGGGGTGAACATACAGAACGCAGTTGCTTATAACGGTAACCTGATCAAGCATGTGACCTCTATGGTAGGGACCCCTCTGAGGCCCAATAAAACCATTGAGACCTTTATCTTTTCTCTATTCAATGAGGATCTAAAGGGTGGACCAACCTCAGAACGCAATTTTGGGTTATTCAAAGCAGACATGACTATGGCTTATGATGTGGGCTTACTACAGTCACCGGTAATGAAACTGTAATGCATTCTATGTTTTTCTAGTTCAATCAAATGTAGCCCTAGTAGTTGTAGGCCTGTTAACAAACTTCAATAAATAAGTAGAAAAGTTGTGGTTATTTCTTTAATTATGTTTGAAAAGCCAAATAGAATCAAAAGCCAGGTAATTAATAGTTACGTTGAGATTCAGTTGTTATACTATTGGATTTGTAATTGAACCTTTATTTGATGCAGACTGCAAATCCAACTCCTACGTCACCCACCGGTGGGACAGTAAGCCCAACTCCTGTCCCTTCCTTTGGTATGCCTGTCCCTTCCTTTGGTATGCCTGTTACAGCTCCTCCCACTGGGAAAGTCGGGGGTGTTACAGTTCCTCCCACTGGGAAAGTCTGGGGTGTTCCTAAATCTGGTGTGGATGACAAAACTGTTGGCATATGGCTTCTAGTGTTGTCATTGATGGCAACCTAAGTCATTATCCCAGTCCGCAGATCAGAATTTGTTCATACAGACAGGCAGAGTGAAGAATAGTGCATTACCAGAAGTAAGAATGAAGAACAGGGTATCCGACTAGTATGTTGGTCTGTATGCTTCACCGGATTATCATTTTGCGTTGTGGATCTCGGGGAAGTCTGTTAAGCATCTATATTATCTTATTGTCAAGTTTTGTGGTGTCGCATTAATCGGTGTACGAGTTATGAGATCTGGTAAAATGATTTTTTTGTTTATTTGTTCATGTTGGCCGACTCAACGCATGTGACATGTCGCAGATGTATAAGGAGTAATGGTTTAAACTTTAAATGTGTCTATGCTCGAACATTTTGTTTTGGGTCCCAGCTATGCCTTAGCCGACTTTGGTAGGTGCGCATCATATATCAAATGTGAATTGAGTCGACAGTTGAAAAACATTTTTCTTTGTTTTGTTGTAAGCCGACTTGAAATACTTAAATCTTTGTAGCGGATATATGTACAAGTTCGGGTAATTCATTTTGTATAAATGTATGAATGTGTAAAAGTGTGCGAGTACAAGCGAAGAGCAAAGCAAATGTATGTGCAAATATTAGAAGATCAGTTGAGCTAATTTTGCTTGTGCAGAAGAGGTTTCTGTGAAACGAATTAAGGCAGAGCAGAGCAGAAGTGCAGAATTGGACAGAAGGTCCAAAATCTTATCAATGTGTTTAATTGGAACTATAATTTGGCATTTGTAGATGATATCTTCTCAGTTCAACCTTTTGTTGTAATCCAAACATTTTGTAAGGCAGTGAGCTCTAGGTAGTGTGCCTGAATGCATGTGCATTATTTTTCTCCATACTTTTAACAGAGCATAAATTGTGGATTGACCTCCACCATGGTTTTTCCCCTAACAGGGTTTCCACGTAAAAATCTTGGTGTTATGGTGTTTGATTGTTTCTTTCATGTGCTTGCATCTTTACTTTTGATGAAATGTTGTAAGTGTTATAAGATCTGGAATGAAATCTAAATATTGCTGAACACTGATTCACCTCCCACCCCTCTCAGTGTTCCTTGAGTCCAACAAAAACACTGCAGAAAAACTTGGACTACGCATGTGGGCAAGGCATTGATTGCAGACCTATTCAACAAGGGGGTCCTTGCTATGCACCTAATACAGTGTCATCCCATGTTGCTTATGCCATGAATGCATTATACCAAACTTCAGGATAGACCAGTCCGAACTGTAATTTTTTTCAGACAGCAACTCTTACCACCGTAGATCCAAGTATGCTTATCAATGCTTATCAAATCTTTTGTCTTTTTTCTTTCTTCATATTTGTAGCTTTGTGTAATGTTTTTAATTTTCCGAGAGTTCTATTAAGACTGACCTTTTAATATCGTAGCAGTAGGACTACCATAGACGACACTACTCAGAGTATTAGTTCAATATGATTTATAATTAATAATTAATTAATTTAGCATATTATAACTAGAATCAGTTTGAATATTTCTCTTGCTTGTTCATCTTGATGATGGATCATGGAGTGTGATCCAAAACATTGATGAAAGAATAAAGCTTACATAATCTAATCTAGAAATATTCAAACTGACATTATGAAGTGTGAAAATTTTGTCTTTAATAACTAAAATTCTCAAATTACTAATCAATTATTATTATTCTACTAAAAAATAATCAATAAGTAATATTACTTTTCTTTTTTTTGGATTAATTCATTTATCAATATAAATAAATACCAAATAGGGAACTTCTTTCCATAAAACTAATAAGAAATTATTTGATCAAGCCATCCATCAGGGTCAAGAGACATGTTTCTTTCTTTGTTACATTAACATCTCATATTTTTTTTAATTAATTTTTTTAAAAAATGTCTGGTGCAAAATATATGATCAAGTATTCTTTTCTTGGAGTAGCCTACTATATCATTATCTCAATCCAATCATACAGTGTGCTTTTGATCACTTCCACAGACTCTAATGTGAGTTTGGTGCTTATGAGATCTCCTCAATTTTGACGGAATCCATTTAGACCTTATAGTTACTGTTCTGAATTTGTAACCTATCAGCTCTTCGTTCTATTATCCAGCTGGAAACTTACCACTTGTTAGAACTTCAAAACATATTTCTTGAGCTTATAGCTTATCTGATCCTAGGAATATAGAATCAAGCTTGGAACTCTGTTTTTGACAAGCATTTCAATCTTTCTGGCATTTTGACCATTCTTAGAAACTGTTTCCTTGACAATCATCTCCATCTTTAGCATTGTGAATTGATCCATCTCATTTTATAATCTACGAAAATTTATCTAATTCTTAGTGTTTGATAATCCTCCACCACTTAGTGGAAACAAAATATTCAATTAGGAATCAGTAAAATCCAAAGCAATTACTATCTAGTACTAATTATTACTGTTTTCTAAAGCCATGTTTTTTCATTTTTTTCTCATAGTTCCCCAATTTTTGGAAAATCCATTTAAAATCTTATGATCATAGTCAGAAACTTTTTCCTCAGTGATTTGTATTTCATAGAGTCATCCACATAACTATTGTCAACCATCCCTTCAACCAACACTAAAAGCAACATAGCCAGTACATATAATTCAATGAATAGTTATAGTTAGAAACTCATGTTTTTCTTCAGTAACATGTTTTCCATACCCTACAGTCAGAGTACCTTAAAAGTCTGGATTTTTCATGAAGTTGGCAGCAGCAGAACTGGATGATATAGATGGGAATGTAGAAAATCAGTGCTAGCTTATGTACACATATCAGTGGTCACTGGCTTATATAATACTTGAAAAAAAGGCTAGATCATTGGATTTTTTGAACTTTATTTCATATCTAATAAAGATGTAATGTGTGTGATTTTTCAGGTTATGGAAGCTGCACATATCCACATCCTTGAAGTAGCGATTGACTAAAATAATATTCATGATCTATGGCTGCAAACTAGAGGCTGTATGGGTTCAACCTTCACGTACTTGTAGTCTCCTGTAGCAGCAAGTTATAGTTTTTATGTAGATTGACATGCAAAAGCATAAAAATCTGAAAAATGTTGATGCTTAATGCTTCAATGTAATTATAATAGTAATCTCAAGATGCGTCTGTCTATTTAATGCATCGTAAATAATTATTCTCACAGAATGCTCAATGTAAGGCAGTTTGAGTGCAAAGCTTGATTCGAATGCTATCTTGAAGGTCAGATGGGATGATATAAGAAAATGTTGGAACTTTGAAGTGCCCTAAACACCATTCAATTACAGGCATGCACAGCATCAGGGATTTCTAATGTAAACGTTCAAGCTTTCCAATCTGAATGCCAAATTGCAAAATAAGTTAAATTAATGTAAGAAAAGAGCACACGATCTTAAGGAACTTACCAATGCGATTCAAATGCTATCTATAGTCTTTCAAAAACTTCCTTCCATCCATGAGTTGTTTGACGTCAATGCTAACTATAGTCTTTCAATTTTTTTATGTAGTAATTAAAAGAACTTGCTAGCAAATATGTAAAGAAGGGCCATAACTATTTAGGAAATAGGAAAAACAAGAAATGAGTAAAGATAGGAAAACTTCTGCCTTTTTGGAAGATGATAATGGTTTGTTAGTCATGGGGGCCATATGATGACAAGTTGCATGAGGCATAAGGTATGCCATGTGATAATGTTCCATCTAGTCACATTGATGAGTCTTCATTGGAAGCTCCAAAATTATTAGGGTAGCAAGATTGGGGAGCACCTTGCCTAAGAAAAGTTGTACATCACCTACCTCAATAACATAGGTTGGATCTGTGTCACTAGTACCCTGTCGGCCGCCATGAAGGACGAGCTGGGGATGAAGAAGACAGAGGACGGTCAGGAGTGGATCGGTGATGATATGGTTCAGCTATTTTCTAAGAATTGGGAGAAAGCCAGCTAGTTTGCTGCTGGTTTGTTGTTGGTCCATGTGTGTTGTTGGTCTTCGTTCGGTTTTAGTTAGGTGTTTTTTTGTGTTGAATTTTGTTTAATGCTTTTTTGATCTAGACTTTTTGGCCCTTGTGGCTCTCTATGTAGGGTACAACACCTTGTAAGTGTTGCTTACATTATCAAAAACAACATAGGTTGAATATTGAAGTACCTCGTTAGTGTATGTCAGCTAGATCAACTTATTGTTATGGTTAGGTATAAGTGGAGTTGGTAACTCGGTAGCTCTTGGTGGTGTAGGAGCAGCAATGCTTGGAATAATGGTTGATTGTTGTTGTAAGGTTGTGGTTATTGTTGGAAGCTAGCTATCATTGAGGTTGGACAATGACTAGTTTCCCATCCGTTATTTTTTCCATGTGCTATGTGGTGCTTTCTACTATTTATTATGGACATTTCATTGGTATGGATATTGTTTCCATCCTCCTTGTTGAGGTATCCAATTAGGTGGGATTGATTTTTTCTTGGCTCAAGGGGGCATGTAGTTTAATGGTCTACTATACAAATTGGAAGAATTTGAAAATGATCTAGGTAGAGGAGTATTATAAGGAAATGGATCATGGGGCACACCTTATCACTATAGCCATGGTCTACATTGTGCCACACAAAAAACATGTCCATCTTCATCTTCCACCACCTTGAATTCTTGTCTCTCATGATTGTCTTATGTAATGCTAGAGCCACCCACTTGCATTTACAATCACCTCTTTTCCCAATAATGAGGATAGTATTTAGCTAATTCTACCTCTGCTCCTTCCTATGTATTATTGGCATGTAGTGTATCAAGTTGATTTTTCATGCAATTTATAATATCCTACTTCATGTCTTTAAGGAGGTTGTTGAGCTCTAGTCTAGAAACACCCGCAATAGTCTTAATGGATGACAATGTTTTGTGGC
Source organism: Sequoia sempervirens (assembly GCA_007258455.2). Classification (NCBI taxonomy): domain Eukaryota; kingdom Viridiplantae; phylum Streptophyta; class Pinopsida; order Cupressales; family Cupressaceae; genus Sequoia; species Sequoia sempervirens. The sequence goes on along the minus strand of VDFB02000013.1, from coordinate 147,746,632 downwards.
CGCAAGTTTTCTTCATAGTGGACCTTGAGTAGTTCTTAGAGATTCTACAGACATCGTCGAATGGAGATTGAGAGATATCTACAATACCAATTAGGTCTAGAGCATACATACAACCTTCATTAAATCCCCTTACGAATATAAGTTTCAATGAGTCAGATTGAGACTTTTGTAGGAAGGACATAAACCTTTCTACATATCCTCTGAATTTTTGTCCTCTTTCTATTTCATTCTAATTATGTCATCTTCCCTCACATCTACTTCTTCAATTTTATTTCATGATTCTCCAATCTACAAATGCATCTCTATCTAATCCCATGAACCATATTAGGGCTACATCTTTAAGGGTTGCTGGGAAAATTTTGTCAATGGACATTAGTGGTATAGTTGTAGCTTCGAGAAAGGACATAAAATTCAAATAAGAATGTGTTTGATTCTTTTGTAACTAGGCCATGAAAGTTTGGTAAGGTAGAGGGTGGAATATTTTTCATGGTAGCATGTCTTTCTTGATAAAAAATGGGGAACTAAAAATTAGAGGGCTTAGTAGGATTTTCAACTACCTCTTGAACCATGGTGGTCTAGACTAAGATAGCTCATAATGATTTCCTTTTGAAAGGTTCTCTAAATGATTCTTTGTGAAAGTGAGTAGTGTGTCTATGGACTTTAGGAAATAGATGATGATGGGGTACACCTAACTCTAGACTAATGACAACTTGTGGGGAGACCAATGGGGCTTATTCCTATATTGTGATAGGATCACTTAACTACCCTACTACTTTAGTTGTAATTTATTTGACCACATCATCCTCTATTGCTGCATATACTTCTTCTTAGGAAGCTCTCATTAGATCAACATTGTCAGTCAAAATGAAATTCCCAATGTGTCTCTTCTCCATTACATGCAATTGTATTATAGCTAAAATATCATTTTTTGCACAATGTTAGTGAGTATCTTGGTAATTTATTGGATAGTTATTAGTCCTAAGCTATGAGAAATGAATTTTAATCTAAGGAAAGCAATAAAGGCTAATTTAAAAACCTAGAAATTCTAAATCTTGACACCATCCCCAACAATGGTGCCAAAAATGAGTGTCATCAATTGCTAATAAACCTAGTGTATCTAAGACATGCACACAACTCAACAAATACAATTATCCACTATCAAGAAGTCTAGAGAATCATGATGTCCCTTCATTTAAATGTCTACTAAGGGATGTATCTTCTTGGTATGGTGTTAGTATTGTATGTACAACAATAGATTCTTAGGAGTTGAAATTCTAGAGTTGCATATAGTAGAAAGGAATTAAAATTACAAAAAAAGGAAATAAATTTTATTTTCTTAATAAAGAAATATACTATATAACTCCTTTAAACAAACTAAGAATCACACAAATGATGTGGGTTAAGGAAATTAACTTATTTACTACAATAAACATACTTAAATTATAAATGTAAGAATCTAGGCTAAATAGGATAGTGATTCAGTTATAGTCCACCTCAAGTGGGCCCCTGCTTGAATAAAATTCACCTTTCTCTCTTCCTCAAATGAATTTTTGTCTAAATCATAATGTTGTATGCTCATAACACTAAAATAGTGAAATAGAATCATACGAATGAAAATCCAACATACAGTTTATCTCAACAAAATCTACTACATGCATGCAAAATCTATTACCCATATATTCTAGATCACACATAATTTATCTACTTCTACTTCTATACATTTATTGTTCCTCTACAACTAACATTACTCTTGATCATACAAGAGAAGGACATCTTATCTTAGTAATGACAATAAAACTAACAAACTAAGTCTAGAATGACAAGAAGGAAATTCCCTGTTAAGACATTCTAACATGTACATGAGAATAAGTCTATTAAAATAAATATGGATGAGTGGTTGAATTTTTTCTACTTTTATGCAACTCTATCTATCCTATTGGAGAGTCGGCATCCTACCATCTATTCAAGCATTCTTTCTTCTTGCCAATGTGATTCATCCTTGGCTATAGGAAATATGTGGCCATGACCGAATGGCTATAGACATACTATAGTCTTTCCTACAAGCACATTACAACCATGGCTATAGGTTGAATCCTTAGTTGCTACAAGGAGTAATTAGCTTCCATAAAAATCATTTTAGCTACACTTCAATTTCTCATGGACATGGTAATCATCATAAGTAAGATTAAATGATATGTTAAATATTTGAAAATAACTTCTTTAACACATGAACATTTAATTAAATCTTACAATTAAACATGGTCCACATATTAGAATATTAATTAAAAGGTCTTGTTTAATAGGTAGAAATTTCTTTGAAATAGGAAAATAAGTAGAAAATAAAGGAAATTATTGAGCTCATCATAAGGTATACTAATTTTGGCATACCCTAGGCTATATGTGTAATGACCCTTAACATAAATTCACTTGAAATACCAAAATATAGAATAATCATAACAAATATCAACAATTTGTGCATGTAATGATAGTTGCAACTAAATATTTGATTCAATTATTTATTTCAAGCACATATCAATTTGAAATGAACATAAATATTTCAATGATTACAAAGATACTTTAGAAATGCCTAAAATTTTGAAATATCTAAACATTGCTAAAATACTCTAAGCTTGAAGTGTAGATTAAACATTTGTATAAACATTCCCTCTAGAGACCAAAGGGTTTTCATCATTTGATCTCCAAATCCAATGGTTTTTATCCTTAGATATAATAACTAAATAGAAGTGCTCTAACTAGGGTTAGGGTGTGTTGATCAATCGATGAAATATTATCCAAACTAATGATTTTTTTCCTATATGTAGGTTGGAGACCTAACATGGGACCATACGTGGTAAGATCCTTTTGAAAGTTTCCCACGATTTTACATTCAAATGTGGGCCCATTAATGGCATCACAAATTGGCCATGGTGATTGGCACAATCCTTTATTTGAATGGAAATGGTCGAGGAAGATGCATGCCAAATGCTAAGTGTTCAAGAAAATTTGTACCAAAAGGATGAAAAGGTAAGTAGGACTAGGGAATCAAGAGTTAGGATGTTTCTCTAAAATATTTCAATTTGGTGTGTTCTATCATTATATTATTTTTATGTTAGAGGTAGAGGATACAAGAAGTGGGATACAAGGATTCCCAAGGCATGAGAGTATGAAAAGTTCAAGGGTTATAAATAAGAAGGTTTGTAGGATAATAGTGACTAGGCTTTAAATATTCCTAAACTAGGAAGGAGTAGGGATAAAGATTTGGAGATACTCAAAGTAGTAAGGATCAAGGATCAGGCTTCAAAGATACGTAATGTGAGTGGGATCAAGGATTAGGATTTAGAGATGCTAGATGTAATGATGAGAGGAGATTGAGCTTCAAAAATACTTAATATAAGAATTAGTGAGAATTGAGAGTGCAATAATTCATGTAGGAAGGGAGTGGGGATCAAAATTTTGGCATATCAAATATTATTATGGAATGAAGGGATGCGTGACAATATGATAAAGTCTAAAACCATATCAAAGGATAAAAAGTGACTCAAACACCCTCATACTTAGGATAAAGTACATTATATATTTTTTCCTTATGGAAACTACTTTCCCTCAAGCAATGTAGATTTGGATACTCCAAGATCTATGGTCCTTCCCAACTGGTATATTTAATAGGTATATTATTTCAATACACTAGGTACTTTGTAATTTTTCATCCCTTATATTCTTCGCCTTAGTATCAATAACACCACCAAATTCCAATATGGTCTTTCCCTCATCATCTAAATCCACTTAAAATGTGAAATATTATTCAAGGGCCCTATTGAGGTGAGGCACATGGCAAATAATATGAATATTGTTATTTTATATAAATTCCCACTCATATGTAGCCATACCAACCCTCCTCTAGATCCTATAATGCACCTAGAAGTGTGGTTTAATATTTTAAAACCCACTACCTTTGATGGAATTATTCCTAAGGTTATGATCTAAAATATACCATATCTCTAACTTCAAATGACCCCTCTATGTAGTTCTAATCTATATGGAGTTTTTCTTTATTCCAGGTTTGTTAGAGGTGATATTTGAGGTATCTCAATCTATACTAGCTATCTTTTACCAAGTCACTAGCTACTAGCACTTTGTTATCTACGAGTACTAAATTAAGAAAGGTTGATGCATAATAAACATATAATACCATGGATGTAGACATACCAATGCACATATTGTAAGTAGTGTTGTAGTTGTACTCTCTCAAATGTAACCACTTAACCCAAGTTAATTGTTGATTTGAGACATAGCTCATTAAGTAGCCTTCAACCCACTTGTTCACTATTTCTATTTTCCTATCTATTTGTGGATGATATCTTGTGCTAGAGGTGAGTTCTATCCTAGCCAAATAAAATAACTCTTAATAAAAAAGCTAAGTAATCTATTATCTCTATTTCTAATAATATTTGTAGGTCACCAATGTAACCTTAACACTTCTCTAAAAAATAAATCAACCAATTGATGTGACTATCCCCCACAATATGAAAAAATATTTACCATGTACCTTAGGGAGGCTTGAGATGAAATCCATAGATATGATTTCCCTCTTCTAATTGAGGATGCGTAATGGTTGAGGCAAGCCTACTAGGTAAACATGTTCTACTTTATTATGCTAATAGGTAATGCATTCTCTAATGTGTTTGGAGACATCCTTATTGAGACCCTTCCATGGGAACCTTTTCCTAAATTTTCCATAGGTCGTGTAGAATACTAGGTATCTTGCTAGTGCTACATCATGAAAATCCCTTAAAATCTTCTCCTTCGTTCTAGATTTAGGAACTTGGAAGATTCTATTTTTATAAATAATGCTCAACCGTATGTTACTGTAAATCCATTATCTCTTGAATTTACATAAGGATATCATTAACAAGTACATTCTAATTATATTCTTCCATAATAAATACTTTCCAATAAGTATAAACATAAATTTAGTATAACATAGATTAGGCTTCCTAGAAAGAGAATCAACAACTACAAACTATTTTTTCCTTTCATGACTCTATGTGAAAATTACAAGCTTTGAGCTTACTCACCCATTTTTGTTTCCTATAATTAAAGTCACATTAGCCAAGGAATAAACTCGAGCTATTATGATTTTTTCACCATAAATCTTAAAAAACCAAGTATTATCAAAACTTGGCTAAACAATGTATGATAGACAACATCTATTTGTCATAGATAGAGAATATTTTTTATAATTCTTTCAATTTGATACTTTCAAATGCTATGGTATGACACTTCTACACTAAGATATCTCTAATTCCCTCTTAAAGAATCACATTCTACAAAAATGTATGTGATAAAACTAGGATAACAAGAATAGGACATGAACACATTACCTCTTTAAGCTTATGAAAATATTCTTGAGTTATTTATGTCCATACAAAATCTCATTTCTTTGTCACATCAAATAAGGGTGTTTCTATCCATGAGAACCCCTTCAAAAATATTCTATTATGAAAAATCCCCCCAACTATGTTAATTTGGAAGGAGGAGATCAATCCAAGATGGCTTGGATCTTCTATTTATCCACCTAAACACCTTGAGCACAAATAACATGGTCAAAGTACAAGATCTCTATCACTAAGCTCACATTTTGATTCAATTACAAAGGGATATTTGAGTTCTAAAATACTAAGAAAGTTACATATAAACACTTCAAATGAACTTCCCATTTCTTGCTATAAATCAAAATTTCATCAAATAAAAATAAAACAAAATTTCTTAATTAATTACTAAATACGTGATTCAAGAATGACTATAAATTAGTTGGTGCATTTGTGAATCCAAAAGGCATGACTAAGAATTCAGAGTGCCAAAAATGGCATTTGAATGTTATTTTATGTAGTTCCTCATCCCTTACATGGATCTAATGGCATCCTTTAATCTCAAATCATTCTTTAGAAACATATTCAACCATGAAATTCATCAATTATCTCATCAATCCTAGGAATGTGATATTTTTTAATTTTCTTTTTATTTATCTCTATAATCAATGCACATCTTTATGGTGCCATATTTTCTCTTCACAAGAACCATGGATGAGGAAAATGGAGTGGAACTTGGCTTGATGTGACCCATATATAAGATCTCTTTGCTAACCTTCTCCATCTCTTATTTGTATATTCCTATGTGGAAGTAATGAGTGGTCATGATAGGCTATCATCCTAATTCCAACTTTATGATATCTTGGAATCCTCTATTGGGTGGTAGTCCTAGAGGCAAATCACTAAACACTATACAATGATTATCCAACATATATTAAATATGAATATGATGTGTTCATATCTTATGAGCATGGATAAATTTATAGGCATAACCAAATAACATACTACCCAAGGAACTTGTCCCTTGTCAAAATTACTCTCCATTCATTTAGTTGTAACCACTCATAGTGATCCATTAGAAATTCCTCTAAGTACCACATATTTTCCAACAAATCTAAACTTAAGATCCATGGATTGATAAATCTATGAAACTCACCAACATAATGCAACCATTGTATACCCAAAACAATTCAACCTCTCCTAAACCCACAATGATTTCATCAAATACCTTTTTATCTCCCATGGCTATATGTTGATTTTTTTTAAAAAAAATTGGGGTATGGAATGGTGAATATATTAAACAAAATGACATAAAATCCTTTAAAATCCTTAGCTTTCAATCATATTTTATCCACCAACCCTTTATCAACAAATTTATGTGAAGCCCCACTCCCAATAATCACTATTATCCTTTGTCTAGATAACACTCCTCAAACTTTGAATGGATGATATCTAGGTGCTCTTAAAGTGTTGTGTTGATGTGTTTGTTATGCACTTTTCAACATAGGCAGTGCATAGGTGCACTACCTCTCTTGAAAGACAATCTTCCACAATCAGATTGCAGAACACTATCCCAAGGTCTGTAATGTCAGGTCTTGAGAGTGCTTGGAATATCTCAGTTGTTTGATGTGATTTGTTGGAATCACAAGGCGGTCTTACGGATGAGTTACAAAGCATGGAAGTTGGGTTTGCAAATGCAGTTTCAAAGTGCTAAAAGTGAATGAACAGTGGCTATCCACTCAAAACAGCAAGTTGAAACTCATCAAATTCATCTGATTTAGCTTCATGGTGATGCTTTGGATCCTACTCTAACCAAGGATTAAAAAAAATAGCAAAAGGAGAAGGGTTAAGAAAGCTATTCTAATTCTAAGCTACGAATGAACAGTAACAATGGTGGCTGCTAAAGTAGACAGGCTTCCTAAACTGGGTTTTGCTTGGCCAAGAGAAATCTATAATTGCACAAAACCAGTGCCATCTTCTAAGGACTGCAGATTTTCAAAGTGCACATGCACATCATGCATATGTAATTGAACTAAGTTGCAACAATGAAGTAATGAACTCAGACTAGCTTTGCAAAGTGACTCATCATCAATGAACCACAAAAATCATGAGCTGGAAATCCATCAAATACTAAAACAGCAAACACCATCACCACTCCCATTCAAGAAACTAACACTAAAACTAACATGGAAGGTGAACCATGCATACATAAAGAGCAAACTCAAAAGGAACACCCATCAATCATGCAATGCTGCTTTCTATTGCTGCAAAATGTCTTTACATCAATTCTCCAACCCTTACAAATGAGGGGCAAGCCCCTATTTATAGTTTTCCAAAGCCCAAATGAATGGCTAGGATCAATTTGTATTGAGTGGCTTAGATTCATTACAAGTTAGGGCTTCACCTACCCCACAATATTCAACAATTAAAAATACATTCCTTGTCTTTTCCTTGTTTTGTTATCTAGTGCCAGTTACTGTAGCAATTTTGTCATTTAGCTGATTTCCCTTTTCACTATAGCTAAAACTGCCTGAAAGTTGTCTTTTGCTTGATGTGCTTACAGTGTTCTTCCTTTGATCAAATGAGTCCATCGATGATTGGCATCAATGGATTGGTGGCCCCTGATCCGGGCAAAAAGCTCCTTAGAAATCATCATCATCTAAAAAAGGGTAGGACAACTCCTTCAATGGGCCTCTTCGATAGACCTACGGAAGGCTTCTTAACTCCTACAAACATGAAGTGTCATAAGTGCATTTATACATGAGTTAAGGAAAATGTCGGTCAAACGTACAAATTCCCTGTTAGATCTATCCATGCATCATCAAAATATCTTGATATTCATATTTGGAGCTCATTTGGACCATAAACATTAATGTGTGCTTCAAGGGTGCGAGCGCCAGAAGGCAGAAAGACGGTGGAAGAAAGCCAGAAGGCAGACAGCGGACGGAAGCCAAAACAGCTGGGAAGAAGGCGGGCTCTTGGATGTTCAAAATAGCCGTGAAGGAGGCGGGCTCCCGGATGTTCAAAACAGCCAGGAAGAAGGCAAGCTCTCAGATGTTCAAAACAGCCAAGAAGGAGGTAGGCTCTCGGATGTTCAAAACAACCGAGAAGGAGGCAGGCTCCCAGATGTTCAAAACAGCCGGGAAGAAGGGAGGCTTCCGGATGTTCAAAACAACCAAAGAGGGACGGACTCCTGGAAACGGCCACGGAGGATCTGGGTTCCAGAGGCCGGAAGGGAGGTAGCCGTCGGATGTTCCAAAACGGCGACGGAGAGGCGGAACCCCAGAAACGGCCACGGAGGGGCCGGGAAGGAGGCAGCCGTCGGATGTTCCAAAACAACAAAAAGGGAACGAAGCTTCGAAACCACCGAAACTTAACCAAACTTTGACGAAACCTTGGCAGTTCATTTAAACACATCAAACACATCCTAGATCCAAAAAAGGGTGACCCCAAAGTCAAAAATGAGGAAACGGGAGCGACGGAGGTCGCACGAATGTTCCAAACACCAAGGAGGAAGGGAATTTCAGAGGGAAAGTTCCGAAACCATCAAAACTTAACTAAACTTTGATTTAAAACTCTTGGAAATTCATTTAAACATTACTCAAATACATCCTAGATCCAAAAAGGAAGGAGCCTAAAGTCAAAATGAGGAAACGGAGCGACGGGGTCCATGGATGCTCTTTTAAAATGTACCTAATGAGGAAGGAATTTTGAAGGAAAGTTCAAACCATCGAAACTTAAGGAACGCTTGACTTTAAACCCTTATGTGGGCTTCATTGAAACACTCCCCAAACACATCCCAAATCCACCAAAAAGTTGTCCCTAAAGCAAAAAAATGAGGAACCGGACTCTGAAGGGTCCATGTGATATTCTCAAATAGCCAAAGCAAGACAAAAGGCAGAAAGGGGATGGGGGACTTTATTTCTCTGCAGATTTGAATACCCCAAGCAGGTGAATTTGAGTAGGGGAATTTGATCATTTTAAGGCACATGACCAATTTGGGCTTGGAAATGGGGCACGCAAAACAAGACAAGAGCAAAGCAGCCGAGCTGGCAGTCCCCGCTTACGGGCATGCGTGTGCAAACATGCACAAATAAAATGGCGACTTATCGGGAAATGCTCGAGCATTTTGATGGATAAACCGAATCACTTTAACCTTAATCTCCGGTTTCAATTCTTCACACTAGGGCAAACAAACCAGACGCCGAACCAAAGGATCAAAACTATTACCCAACCCAACTTTTAGTATGTTGAAAATCCAAGTGTGTGCAATTACATTAATTCCCATTCTTCAGTTGCTATAGGAACCCAAGCTCTGTTCAGTTAAGCTACGTAGTTTATTCTAACTCCAAAAGCATCCGAGACATTGCCTCGCTGCCAGTTAGGCATCCATAGCCCCGACGAGGTTATCGTTGTGATTCTCTTGAACATTGCTCTACTGCCAGTCGGGCGTCCATAGCCCCGGTAGAGTTGCTCGATACCCCTGAAAAGTTGAATTTTTTTTTTTTCTTTCTTTTTCTTTTCTCTCTTTCAGCTCTTTTATTTCAACCCGCAAGCATTGAAGCTCGTGCTCAGGGCTGAGAATTACAGTGGCGCTGGAGCAGAATTTTAGATTTTTCACTTAACTAGACTTCACAAAAGGCCCTATAGTGACCGTCAAATTCTTAAGATGTGTAAGAGCTATAAGATTTCAGAATACGTCAAAGTCAAACTAAACCAACAACTTATCCTCTTTGAATTAAACACCCAGATCGCTTGACACTAACAGAAGACCTTCACCATCCACTCTGAAGACTTGATTATAGTTTGACAAAGAAATACGTAGAACAACCCTAGGCAATAAGTATGTTTGTTGTGTGCACAAATGTGCCCAGCTAAAAGAAAAGGGACCCCAAGCAAAGCAACAACAAAGAAAAATAAAACAAAAAGCAAAAGAATCAAGCAACCTACACAAACCAATTAACCTAAGGAAAGCAGGAAAGCGGAGTATTTACAGGAAACCTATACTACCCAAAATGAGCTATGTACAAAGATATTTACAAAGAACTATGTTCAGGTAGGGCAAGCCAACATTAACGTTCATTGGATTTCGTAATGCATGCACAAGCAAACAGGCGATCGTTATCGTTCTTAACCATGCAAATTATCCTTATATTCTGAAAAAAGAAATTCAATGTTGCAGCACTCAAGTTCAGTCACGTCATCACGAAAAATCAGCAATTGAGGAGGCTCATTGAACCCATGGTTAATCCATAAACATGTTTGTTTTCCCTCGTTCCCATAATCAAAATAATAAGTGCAATTATGATAAATAATAGGGGCAAGGAAGGATAAAACTTGGATGTCGTCGCACGGAGGTGGCAGCGTCGGACAGTCGAGAGTGAGCATAACATCCTTGATCATTGCATTGGCAGCCTCGGGTGGGCACGGTGGAGGGTGCAGCACTTCAGACATTAAGCTGGCATAAGGCTGCGAGGACAGGGCAGCACACAGCTCTTCCAATCCACCAATGGGACCTACAACCCCGGTTGGCAATTCTTCAAAAAAAATACTTCTCCACATTGATCATCTGCAAACTTGGGATCCACTTGGTTGCTGTCCTCAAGGGGCAGCATGTTGTCTTGTCTCCTTCCCCAAGTATCAACCTCTTTTTTATGATGTTTAATGTCATGGGATGATGACATGCATGAATCTGTCTCATTGCAGCTCTCTGGTTGTGAAGGAAAATCTGCAAGGATTGAGGTGAAAGGACCCTCAGTTGTAGCCCACGGTTGACCAAGCTCGTCGTATTTGTTGGTAGCCATCAAAACACCTCCACCTTTATCTTCTTCCTTTTGTTGTTCATGTATCTCCTTATGGCGCCCACTTGTTTCCTCCTGGTCACTATCGTTGTAAATGGACGAGTTCCTCTCCCAATCTAGAAACTCTAGTGCATCATTGTTCAAGGGCTCAAGGAGTATGTATTCATCACTACTGTCTTCTGGGATGTGCTCTTCCTCGACATGAGCATTCCTCCGTAGTGCAACTCTTAATGGAAAGAAGTCATCAATTGATGAAACCTCATCAAGGGGACCAAAGTCTACTGCATAATTTCCCTCCAAAAACTCATCAAAAATCCCACCGTCCATGGCACATAACTGTTCTTCAAGAGGAAGAACTTCTTGATGACTGGTGGATAGCATTCCCACTTGATCTACTTCATCGCTCGGAAGTCTGAAACTGTATTTTTGTCCTTCTTCTATTGCTGCCCCAACATCCTCTTGAGGACTACCTTCAACTGAGTCATTAGTTGATTCGGGCTTTTGGTCTTCTTCTTAGATATGGGCAGCAAGTAGAGGAGGTCGGGCACTTGGCTTCATTGCTTGTTCTTTGAATTTCTTAATGGCTTCTTGGCACAGTTCACATGTGAACTCTGAGTGCGATGAATCATGGAGCCTACACCAATTTGGCAATAGTAGTACCTCCAAATCCACTTGGCATTTCAGCTTTGACCAATCCCTTGCTAATCTGGAGATGAGCTGGTCATATATTTTTACTGCCCCAAGGCTTTCAGCCTCCTCCTTTTCTTGATTTTCAACATCTATGTTGGCTGTCCTAGCATATGCTACTGCAAATCTCATTGGTTCATCTTCACCTACCAATTTCTCTTCTTCTGGAGTGGAGGACTGCCCTTGATTGGTGGAGGGAAGGCCTTCTAAATTAATTCCAATCAGATTTTCACCAAGGCACCTTACTGTCCTTGTAAAACCTACCTCTTCCTCTTGGTTTTCAACTTCAATGTTTGCTGCTCCAACATCAACTTGTATCAAATTTCTTGGTTCATCTTTATTTTTCTGTCCTCCGGATGTTGACAACTCTTCTGCCTCATTGGATAACTTCTTCTCATTGAGAGTTGGCTGCTCCAACTTGTTCGAACAACCCCTAGCTTGAGTGATGATTTTTGTGCATGATGAGCAAGTGAATTCGGAGTGGGGTGCATTGTGAAATCTGCACCAACAAGACATTAATATTTCCTCCAATCTTGGTCCATCCTTGTTGTTCAAATTTTTCTGAATCAGCTCCTTGAATGCCTTGGCTACCATGGTTGTCAATTCTTCCTCTGAGTCTGCAAGGGCTAAAGGCTAATATATTTCCCAAAAGGGAATTTCTCCCTGTAAGACCTTCTCAATTTTGTTCAAGAATGTTAGACACCCCAATTCACTATGTCTGCAAGTGCAATGGATCTGACATATATCTGCCAACGCAAATTGCTGCAATGGCTTCTTCAGTCTCTTTTTCAAACTTGTATGCAGCTGAGTGATGTCAATTTGTGCATGCTGCTCCATTTCGACTCAACTTCTTTTGCCTTCACAATTTTCTAATTTTTGAATTAAAGAGATCTCCTATCTCAGATTTCTTCCTGAATGTTCCTTTCTCAACTTCCAACTTTCAACTTCGTAGTCTCAACATGTCAAGCCCTCCTTCTAGCGCCAGTTCTGTTAATGTGTTTTTTATGCACTTTTCAACACAAGCAGTGCGTAGGTGCACTACCTCTCTTGAAAGATAATCTTCCACAATTAGATTGCAGAACACTATCCCAAGGTCTCTAATGTCAGGTCTTGAGAGTGCTTGGAATATCTCAGTTGTTTGATGTGATTTGCTGGAATCACAAGGCGGTCTTACGGATGAGTTACAAAGCATGGAAGTTGGGTTTGCAAATATAGTTTCAAAGTGCTGAAAGTGAATGAATAGTGGCTGTCCACTCAAAACAGCAAGTTGAAACTCATCAAATTCATCTGATTTAGCTTCATGGTGATGCTTTGGATCCTACTCTAACCAAGGATTAAAAAAAATAGCAAAAGGAGAAGGGTTTAGAAAGCTATTCTAATCCTAAGTTACGAATGAACAGTAACAATGGTGGCTACTAAAGTAGATAGGCTTCCTAAACTGGGTTTTGCTTGGCCAAAAGAAACCTACAGTTGCACAAAACCAGTGCCATCTTCTAAGGACTGCAGATTTTCAAAGTGCACATGCACATCATGCACATGTAATTGAACTAAGTTGCAGCAATGAAGTAATGAGCTCAGACTAGCTTTGCAAAGTGACTCATCATCAATGAACCACAAAAAGCATGAGCTAAAAATCCATCAAATACTAAAACAGCAAACACCATCACCACTCCCATTCAAGAAACTAACACTAAAACTAACATGGAAGGTGAACCATGCATACATAAAGAGCAAACTCAAAAGGAACACCCATCAATCATGCAATGCTGCTTTCTATTGCTGCAAAATGTCTTTACATCAGTTCTCCAACCCTTACAAATGAGGGGCAAGCCCCTATTTATAGTTTTCCAAAGCCCAAATGAATGGCTAGGATCAATTTGTATTGAGTGGCTCAAATTCATTACAAGTTAGGGCTTCACCTACCCCCAATATCCAATAATTTTAAAATACATTCCTTATCTTTTCTCTATTTTGTCATCTAGTGCCAATTCATCAGAGTAATTTTGTCATTTAGTTGATTTTGTCTCTTTCAATCGTGAGCTTTCAAACCGCCTCGAAGTTATCTTTGCTTGATGTGCTTGCGCTTGTTCTTCTCTTTGATCAAATGAGTCCATCGACGATTGACATCAATGGATTGGTAGCCCCTGATTGAGGCAGAAAGCTCCTTAGAAATCATCATCATCTGGAAAAAGGTAGGACAACTCCCTCAATGGGCCTCTTCGATAGACCTACAGAAGGCTTCTTGACTCCTGCAAACACAAAGTGTCGTAAGTGCATTTATATACATGAGTTAAGGAAAATGTCACCAAACTTACAAATTCCCCTCGCTAGATCTATCCATGCATCATCAAAGTTCTTGATATCTTATATTTGAGCCTATTCTGACCATAAACATCAATGCGTGCTTCAAGGGTGCGAGCGACAGAGGGCGGAAAAACGGCAGAAGAAAGCCAGAAGGCAGACAGCGGACGGAAGCCAAAACAGCCGGGAAGAAGGCAGGCTCCCGGATGTTCAAAACAACCGGGAAGGAGGCGGGCTCCCAGATGTTCAAAACATCCAGGAAGAAGGCAAGCTCCCGGATGTTCAAAACAGCCAGGAAGGAGGCAGGCTCCCGGATGTTCAAAACAGCCGAGAAGGAGGCAGGCTCCCGGATGTTCAAAATAGCCAAGAAGAAGGGAGGCTCCCTGATGTTCAAACAACCAAAGAGGGATCTGACTTCTAAACGCCACGAGGGGACTCCAGTTCCAGAGGGCCGGAAGGGGAGGCAGCCATCACACCCAGCAAATGGCGACAGAGGCGAAACCCTGTGAAATGGGGCCATGGAGGGGCCGCCCGTGAGGCCGTGAAGGGAGGCAAAATTCGGCCGATGTTCCAAAATGGTGACAGAGAGGCGGAACCTCGGAAACAGCCACGGAGGGACTGGGCTCCGGAGGCCGGGAAGGAGGCAGCCGTTGGATGTTCCAAAATGGCGACAGAGAGGCGGAACCCCGAAAACGGCCACGGAGGGGCCGGGCTCTAGAGACCAGGAAGGAGGCAGCCGTCGGATGTTCCAAAACGACGATGGAGAGGCGGAACCCCAGAAATGGCCACGGAGGGGCCGGGCTCCAGAGGCCGGGAAGGAGGCAGCTGTCGGATGTTCCAAAACGGCAAAAGGGGGACGAAGCTCCGAAACCACCGAAACTTAACCAAACTTTAACGAAACCTTGGTAGTTCATTTAAACACATCAAACACATCCTAGATCCAAAAAAGGGTGACCCCAAAGTCAAAAATGAGGAAACGGGAGCGATGGGGGTCGACGGATGTTTCCAAACAGCCAAGGAGGAAGGGAATTCTGGAGGGAAAGTTCCGAAACCATCGAAACTTAACCAAACTTTGACGAAACCTTGACAGTTCATTTAAACACATCAAACACATCCTAGATCTAAAAAAGGGTGACCCCAAAGTCAAAAATGAAGAAACGGGAGCGACGGGGGTCCACAGATGTTTCCAAACAGCCAAAGAGGAAGGGAATTCCGGAAGGAAAGTTTTGAAACCATCGAAACTTAACGGAACGTTGACGAAACTTTGATAGTTCATTGAAACACCTCAAACACATCCCAAATCCACCAAAAAGTTGTCCCCAAAGCAAAAAATGAGGAAACCGGACCGACAGGGGTCCACGGATGTTTTCAAAACAGCCAAAGCAAGACAAAAGGCAAAAAGGGGATGGGGGACTTTATTTCTCTGCAGATTTGAATACCCCAAGCAGGTGAATTTGAGTAGGGGAATTTGATCGTTTGAAGGAACATGACCAATTTGGGCTTGGAAATGGGGCACGCAAAACAAGACAAGAGCAAAGCAGCCTATCGGGAGCGAAAAAATGGGGGTCCCTGCCTACGGCGGGGCGTGTGTGCAAAACATGCACAACATGTTGCAAGTGTACATTTTCTTGTGCTTTAATCCTCCACATTTTTAGGTTCATGTTCATCTATTATTTATTATGGATTAGGTTCTTTAAAATTTAAATAATCACCAACTATTACATCAATGCAAAGGTCTTGTCCCTTAATAAGAGTTTATGCCTACATTCCCATGGATCCTTATAGGAAAAACATAGATTCCTCTAAGTTCATTTCTATTATAGTAATCTACCTTCTTTATTTTAGGTGGTTAGGGTGTGATCTTCCTTGGCTATAAATATGATCCCCCTTTCTAGAAATTCCCTTTAATACTACACAAGGGTGGGTGTCTTGGATTTGGATATGACCTTTCCCTTAAGCACATATGGCTCAAGTATTAAGGTTCTTTTGATTTCTTCTTGTAAATAAGTGGGTATAAAATCATTAACAATACCTTTGAGAGGTTCAAATAGACCTTCGACAAATATAAAAGTGACTCTTTTTCTCAAAAGTATCAACAACCATTATACAACTTTGCTAAAATTTGACGACATAAGATTTCATAAAATATTGTTATTTGATACTTGCAAGTTCTATAAAATACTCATCACCGTCCTTTTTCTCAAAATGGTCCAAAATCATTTTGCTAAAATCATCAAATGAGTTCATTTAGAAAGAGTATCATATCCATCTTGCCACATTAACTAAGATATTTTGACTAAAAACATTAAATATTTAACTAAGAAAAATTTGATGAAGAAAATCCTACAAAATGAAAATATTAATGACCCAAGATTTTTGTATTCAACCTTGTTATGGATATTTCAAAATAATCAAGTATATAGAAAAATATATGGTAACGATAGTTGTTAAACTTGAAAAACCCTAGGAGGTGCAAAAGGATAACAAAGAGGAAATAAGGGAGAAAGAGAAAACATAAGGAGATATAAAAAGTGTTCATGAGCATGAGAATGGAATAAAAAAGGTTTAGACAAGGATAAGGATGAAGAGGCAAGGTGTATATGGAAAATGGAAAAGAAAATGAGGAAAACCTAATGGCTATGGGTGAAGGAACCATACAACATGATGGTGAGAAGGGGAATACAAATGAAGCCACTAAATTGCTAGGGAAAATCTCCAAGGGCTCAAAATATCTAAAGAAGAACTCTAGCAAGACTCCAAATCCTCAAGATCAAAATATGATAGAAATATAATGGCATGCAAGGAAGAAGATTTATTATGATGGATGATGGGATGAGAATGAGAGATAGGAGTCATTAATATGATTACAAGGAATTTGAGTAAGGTAAGGATACATATGTAGTAGGTAGTCATTAATAGGCCTCACATCAAATTTTGATGTTAACTTAAATAAAGGTCAAACATTCTAGCAAAGGGGCCACATTTGACTCTTAATTTAAAGAGGGCCAAATTTATAGGATAGGTTAAAGGGATCTAGAGAATCTATATGGTGGTGATTTCACACCTCTATAATACATGAGGTGAAATATAATATGGAAACTATGGTAAAGGATCATTACAAATGAAAGAGAACACACAAACATTAAATGCTAGGTGAAAAAATATAAACAAAACATTAGATATGTGAGAAACACTTATACGATTGATAATATGTGGGAGGGTAAAAACATAGGCACATGAGAATAAGCATAAGAACACAAGTCTAAACTAATTTTGAACAAGGTTAAACCAAGGGGTAGAAACACTTATTAAAGGAAATACCTAAAATAAGTACACAAAATATAGTAAAATAATTTGTAGGGTATATAGTTATCATTATTACGTTTTACCCCCACTTTAGTGAGTTAATTGTACATTAAAGGGTAATAAGCATGCTAAATTAGAAAGTGTGGTATGGATTAATTAATCATGTACTCTCTATAATCCTCACACTAAATAAATTAGAGAGATCTCATTTTTAGATTGTTTTCTTTGATCTTCATTCATGTGTGTTTATCTAGTCCAAGCATCTAATGAAAATAGTTACTAAATGTATATATAAGAAATGCTAAACAACATATATATGTAGGAATTAAAAATATTAAAATATAATAAACATAAAAATAGACAAGAGTACACATTGGATACACATAATGTGTGAATAAATAAGAAAACACATTGCTGCAACAAGAATGCACACATATTCTCAAAATATGAAATGTTATCAAACAAGGAATCTTTTGGAGGTTATTGGATGGTAATTTTGTTAACTTTTGGAATGAGTCTTGGAAAGAAGGTCCTTTTTTTTATTTATTCAAACCCTTTCTCAAATAAAAGACTTGATCATCACAATCAATGAAAATAAAGTCCATGGTTACATTGATTGGAATGGGGAGTAGCCCAAATGGAAAAATTGTAGGGGACAAATGATGGGAGGAAGGATATTGAGAGGTGGTAGACAATAGGAGATTCAAAAATGGATAAAACAATTGTTAATTTGTTCCAAGTCTGAGGATTCGGTGTTGTCATTGATGTCAACATGCCTTTTTTTAATTGGTATGAGAAGAAGATTGTTGCAAGAGTATGTGTATTTGTTGGGATTGTCTATATTGTTTCATTGATGATGCTTTTATTAGTTGCATTATGTTGTTAAATTAGTAAGCTATTGGTGTCAACCTCTAGTGTTTCTTTGATAAGCTTCTATTTATGGTTGGGGAAGTGATGAAGATGATGAGGATGTGTTCCTGGTGCTTGGTTTCCAAGTGCTTTTGAAAAAAAATGATAGGAAGAGGAAACAATGAGTTGTAGTGTGTTTTGGGTTCACTAGTAGAATTTGGAAAATAAATGACTACATGACTAAAAATTTTAGTCACAACAAATAAAAATGACTAAATTCTCTAATTTTTTACAACTCAGCTATAAATGAGTAAATAAATGACCAATTTGGTCGTTGACTAAAAATTATTTAGTCACACAAATAAAAATGACTAAATAGTTAGTAATTTATTTAGTCATAATCTATTTGAGTAAATCATTTAAGGAATCAAGAATATAGCCCACCAAAATACTCTAAAACTTTAATAAACATACTCTAAAACTTTTGTCAAAATCTTATTTTTAGTCGTAGCCTGCCAGAATGGAGTTTTCATTTTAATAAACATAATCTAAAACCTTTGTTGAAACCTTATTTTTAGGTGTAGCCCGCCAAAGTCGAGAAGTGTTTTAGTAAAGAATGACAAAGAATGGTAAGGAGATGTGCGTGACATGAGGCATAGGATTCATTGCTGCTTATCTCATTCCTGTTTTGCTCAACAAGGGTTACATTGTTCATGCTACTGTTTGTAATCCAGGTATTTAATTGACATATATTTGCATAATCTCAAATTCCTTTAGATGCTTTTGAAGTATCAATGTATCCTATATAGGGTTTAGAATTATTTCTTTTAATTTTAAAAAATAAATCAGATGCTTTTGAAGTATCAATGTATCCTATATAGGGTTTAGAATGATTTCTTTTAATTTTAATAAATAAATAAATGATGTATTTTCTTGTGATTAGATAATGTGGAGATCTCCTAAATCTTCCCCAGCACACTGTCCTCTTTCGACTGGATTCATTACCAATTGCTAGGGTTTGCATGTGACATCTTTAATATCTTCATGATAGTGGCTTTTAAATAGATCTCATTCTTTGCTTTAATCCTTTTCATGGTAACCCTTGAGTTCCATAATCCACCTTCAATCTCTTCTAAGAATGTTGTCTTAAGCTAGATTGCATAGTATGCATATAAAGCAAGTCCTTCATACCTGCCATTGTTCCAAACCACCACTCATTGCCTTGCTTAAAATGTTGCCTCCATAAGCACAATAACATGTTTTAAAATCATGGTTTCCAGTGATTGACCATTAAGGTCACTACTTTCATCAAGATACAATGAGATTTGTGTCTTCAAACTCAAGGCATTATGCAAGATAATATTGTGAATTGTTTGTTGTGTACGATTTGATTTTCTTGCACATTTATTGCTTTGCTAACTGCCTTTAAGACTAGATATTGCACCCTCAGCTACAATCTCAAACAACTCACTCACTATCACTTGAAGATTCCTTTCATGAGCATCCTTCTATGAAATCAAACTATGCCCTATAGACTGCCTACTTACTTACTACAGGGGACTCATTGTTTCATGGTATTGTGGGTCTTAAGATCCTTCAACCTTATTGTCACTACTTCACAGTCCATAAGGTATTATTCACTATTCTTTCATCTTTGATGAGTCTCAAAACACTGCTCAAACATGCAATCCACTACCTCCATTATACAATGGCTAAGAAGAAACATTGAACCTATGATTACCATTGTTACTTCATTTGGACAGTCATTCCCTGATTGCATTTTCCTTGTCTAACACTACCAATAGCATTTGAAAAACCCTTAAGGTCAATAAGGGGATAAGGAAACTCACTGTTAAAATATCCACTTTACTATGCAAGGTTTGAGCTTTATTATCTTGTCAACTTCTCAACCTCTTTTTGATTGTCACACCTCAATTAACTATCATTCTTCTTACCATAGATTACATTTACAAATGTCATTGAGCTACATAGTGTGCTTGTTATTGGCTACAATCTTTAGATTGCAAGATTTTGTTATTGGCTACAATGTCTCAATCTTTCTGGTATTGCAACCTCACTAATTTGCTAGAGTTATGGTTTATGTTTCTACGAAGGCCTAGGTTTTGTACCCTAGTCATGCTCTTATCAATTCTTTTGTTGGTATTAAAAAAAAACCTTAAATCTTGGGTCAAAAAATTAGTTGTCTTAACAGGGTTGTGGTATGATCTTCGATTGTATCCTAGAGAGTGTGGGAAGCTTGTGTTTTATCATTAAGGTATGTAAACCTGATCAGGTAAATGTATCCTATATAGGATGGATCTTGCTTTAATACTTTCCATAATGGTTATTAACAGATCACATTATTATAGTTTGTGGTAACCCAAGACTTCATTCAAGTATGTAACAAACTTGGTTTGTAGTTTAAGCTAAACACTTTTAAGTAACATTCATAAGGTTTAGAAAATATTTCAATCACTCTATAGAATAGCCCATTAAACATGGGTTGTGCTCTAATGCACTACATAATTGATATAACACAACCACTCTGCATATAAACCATAGTTATAGGCTCTTTATTGCAACAAGAGGTAATCACTCTTGGATCATGCTATCATTACATCATAACCTATTAAACTTGAGTCAACCTGAATGCACCCAATGATGATTGACACCTAATTGTGATGACAATGATTTGTACATGAATTGTGCTCATATGAGTGCCTCCATTTCTATCACACCATAGCCAAATTAAACTTGGGTCACACATGAATGCATCTTATATTTTTTATAGCACAACTGTGCCACATGACCAATAGAGTTATGGATCACATAATTACAGTCACAAGAATTTGTTCCTCGGTTGTGCTCTTATGGTAATTCCATTACTATTACAACATAACCCTTTGGACTTATATTGCTCAAATCCTTACATTGCTTATTTTCTCTTTGGATGGATGACTTCATGGATTTTTTGTGATTTATAAAACTTTTGTTTTGATAGTAAATGACATCGGATTCTTTTTGAAGCTGAAATAATTTGTTAATTATGGTTTTATTATGATTTTGAGTTTTATTTAGAAGGGGTTAATATGCGGCATTTTTATGTGAAGGAATAATAGATTTTGATGCAACGTTCGGGTATGGATGGTTCAGGAAAAAATGGATTTCTATTGGTGACATAACTAGGTTGGAGAGTACCTTGAGCCGGTGTGAAACACTTCTGGGTGTTTTTGCTAGGAAGTAGAACCTAGGTGTAGGAAGTTCCAAATATCCAACAGAGGAAGTTTCTTTATTCTAAAGATAAAACCATAAATTTGTTGGTCCAATTGGACATCCAACCTGACATCTTTAATATCTGATAGAGAAAGTTCATACATTCTAAAGATAAAACCATAATTTGTTGGATCAATTTTAGATCCGACGGAGGAAGTTCCTACATTCTAAAGAAAAAATCATAAATTTTATTGGTCCAACTGGAGATCCAATTTGAGGTCATGAAGCTCTGAAAGAGAATGTTCCTACATTCTAAAGATAAAATAATAAATCTACTTGGTCCAATTGTAAGGGTTTGTCTTTTTAATTATACTTTTTGACATTTGGCTTGATACAAACTGTTACTTTAGAATTATGGTATTGCTTTTCTTCTAATTTTTTCAACCCTCATTTCAGGGAAGAGCTCTGAAGATAGTTCTTTTAGATGGAGACTACACTTTTCCACTATAGGTTCTATCTAGAAACACCAAAAGCTCAGGTACTATCATACTCAGGTACAAATTTTTTTGAGGTGAATTGCACTTATTATTTTATGCTGATATGGATATGTTCTATCATTTAGTTAATTTTTGTAGCATAATAGATAGGCTAAATAGTTGTTCATATACCATTGTTTCAAATTCTAAATTTCTATACCTTATTCTAGGAGCAAATCATAGGGAGAGTCTATATATAAGACACCATTGTTTCAAATTCAAAATTGTTGGCTCTTTCACAATTGTTTACTTCATTTATTTGATCTAAGACAACCTGTTGTATAGAAGATGCTCTCAAAATCATAGTAAACTCCTTTATTCTGAGATGTGTATTCAGAATCTTTCCCATCATAACAATGGACAAAAGAATCAATCATTAACCTAAACTTTGCAAGAGTTTCATCAAATTCTACTTTTCCATTCTAAATTGTATTCCCAATTTCATCCATGAAGAAATTCCTTAGCCTGTAGATCCTACTATTGGCCATAACTTTACCATGTGTTGAGGATAGCTTCGAGTTTTTACCCAAGCAACAATTGACAAATTCAGCCTTACCATATTTTGATGAAATTGGGAATAAAATTCAAAATGGAAAAGAGAGTGGAAAGTAGAATTTGATGAAACTCTTGCAAAGTTTAGGTTAATGATTGGTGCTTTTGTTCATTGTTATGATGGGAAAGATTATGAACAGTCATATCGGAATAAAGGATATTACTATGATTTTGAGAGCATCTTCTATACAACAGGCTATCTTAGATCAAATAAATGAAGCAAACAATTGTGAAAGAGCCATCAATTTTGAATTTGAAACAATGGTGTCTTATGTATAGACCCCTCATGATTTTCTCCTAGAATAAGGTATAGCAATTTTGAATTTGAAACAATGGTATATGACTAACTATTTAGCCTATTTGTTATGCTACAACAATTAGAACATATCCATATTAGCATAAAATAACAGGTGCAATTCATCTCAAACTCTGCTGTGGTAGTTAGGTTAGAACATATCCATATTAGCATAAAATAACAGGTGCAATTCATGTCAAAATCTGTTGTGGCAATTGCTTTGTAAGGAAGTTTGCAATCCATGAACATTCTTTGTGTACATCAGTATGTTGGTTATTATCTCGATCTCCTTTGTGATCAAAAGAACAATGAAGTTCATTGCATAACTCATGACCATTTTGCAGTGCTATGATCTAGTGCTCTTTTACTTCTTACTCATTGTGTTCTCAATCACCTTGTGCAAATGACTTAGAGGACAAATCTTTGTCACCATTTGATAGTAAATTTCATTGTTTTTGGATTTTTTGTTATGATTGAATCACTGTTTTGACAATGTTCTTCCTTTCTCATTCCTATAGGATAGAGGAAAATTCATAGTTTGCAACTCTCTAGCAATGATCACAAGTGGATTTTTATCAGATATTGTAGTTGCGAGTTCCACTTCGGATCACCAAGCCTTCACAACAAATTCTGCACAACCACTGCAACACCACACAATAGTTCTTGGGCCTTCACGGTGATGTGAATGGATCATTAAGTCCTCCATGCTACCCTTTCCTACTCTTCTCTCTTCCCTATTCAATCTTTGTTTGGGTTTCCAAAATCATTGTACAAATCGTAATCATACACTATGTCCCACTCTTCTCTCTTCCCTATTCCATCACCTATCAGGCTTGTCAGCTCCTCATTCCTCCACTTTAACAGAGATGGAGTCTCACAAGGGAGATAACTCTACAAAAGAAAACAAATTTCTTATGGATCCTGTAATATACGAAAAATAAGCTTTACGGTCAAAAAATTCTATCATAATGATCTGTGTTTACCCTATTGGAGAAAAATATCGGTCTTTTGTTTAGTAAGATGCAGGATACACCCAAGAATAGATCTAAAAATATCAGATTTGATTTGATTTTTGTACAGCTAGATGGATCTAAAAAATTATTTCTTGAAAATGATGTAAATGAAAATTTTGTTTGTTCAAAATAATCTAAGTGTGTTATTTTTCACTTGCACAATTTTTTTTTGTCTACCTTAAGATAACCATTAAAATTATCATTTTGTTAATCATAATATTTCATTGTATATTTTTATTTTGTTAGATTGTATTGAATAGTTAATGGTTAAGTTTTTTTAAAAAATAAAAATTCAGCATAATATACTTTCCATGTACTTCTTTTCATCACTTGTAAATCTAATTTTTTGTTACTTTTTGTGATCATAAAAAATAGAGATGACTTTAGTCTCTGTGAAATATTTTCATGCATGTTTTAGATCTCTACAAGGTGATGAAAAAGGCCCTAGGGTTTGGTAGGGTTTTGAGTATCCTTATTATTTTGATGGTAATGTTGTCACTAAGTTCTCTCCTTGCCCAAATATAGTCACCTGAGAAACTACCATGATGCTCTTGATTGCAAATTACTTTGTATTCCCTACCTTCTCACGACAAGTCTAATTCTTCAACTCTACCAATTTCCCTTCCATCTCAGTGTCTTTTTATGCTCTTGCATCTATTATCTTATGATTTTATTCTTATGACTCTGAAAGCTATCACTAGGTCTATTATGATTGTTAGGTCTTTGAGGGTATACGATTTTCTACTATGAACTCTTAGATTGTCATAATTTTGATGACAATTCTCCAAGGATCTTTGCTCACTGAATTAACTCTCTGTATATTCTCCATTATGCATTGAAATTCATGGTTTCTAGTTAACTATTTATTAGTGCAACCATTGCCATGTTTCTTGGGACTATCATCCCTATAGGATAGTTTCCTTGTAGATATTAATGTAATTTAAAAGGTACCCATAAATATTGAAAAGTTTCATAAGACTATTGTGTCAAGGTAGTATATGGTCGTGACAAGTTTCATAATACTGCCATACTGCAAGAGCCAAGAAGACACGATGTGGTGTAGCGGTAACATCCTGCATTACCATGAAGGCTAAGCAATAAATGTGTGGTATGGCGGTAAATCAAATACTTCTCCCACATCCCTACAAGAACTAAGAAGACATGGTGTGGTGTAGCAGTAACATCCCGCATTACTGCGAAGGTTGAGCAATAACAGTGTAGTGTAGCAGTAATATCCTGCATCACCGCAAGGATTGTGTCAAAATGGTGTGGTATCACAGTTAAACTATAAAAAAAAATATCAAAAAAATTTGAGGCATTTTTTTGAAATAGTCCGCTTGCCTTGTGTATATTTCTTCCACATTTTCATGTATGTCTAGTAGGGCACTTGTTACTACAACATATGACAAAAAAAATCCCTACTGTTATGCTTTGATGGATGTCCCTTTGTTATTACTGGATATCTGATGTAGTACACATTATTATAGTGTAAGCCTTCTTTTCAGATTGTTTCATTTAGCATCACCAATATTCTCCACAAGAACATTGTCCCTGTTTAAAATGATGGAAATGGTTCACATCTCTCAGAATAATTTCTCTTGCAACAATCTTGGAGATGAATTTAGATGCAGTGTAAAAATTAGAACATACTCGAAGGTTCTTAACAACTCTAATAGTTGTACCAAGGGCCATGTTTAACAAACCAAATGCAATTGCTAACTTTTCGCTATGGTGGCAGATAAATGATTCTTTTTTCTTCTATTCCATAGCATTAAGTAAAAGTATTGAATCTGGAAATACCCTACTGCCTTCATTTGCCAAGCCAATTTCTCCAATTTTGCATAGATATCTCATGTTTGTGGATGTGATTTGTCTCCTACACAAAAAAGCATGTACCATTTTATGCCCTTCAATCTAACTACATGCAAGTATCTTTTTAATTCCTATATCTTTAATCAATGTCCTTACTATTTGAACCTCACCACACCTGTCCTTACTAATGGTCACGTGACCAAGTTCAGTCATTTATAAGCAATTTTTAGTAGTTTTTTCAATAGTTTATTATTGTTTCTGTACTATTGGTTGAAGAGTAGTGTTTTGGTGTCAATCCATATTTCTTCTAGGTTGAAGATCTACCTATGCATTTCAAATATGTTGATCAGAGGTGTTTAAAGGTATTGTATTCAGAATTTGGTGTGTTGGATCATTGTTCAAAAGTTTTGTTCACCAGTGTGTGAGCAGTGTATTGCAAAGGTGTCTGGGGGAAATGTTTGTGCTCTACGTTTCTCCACAATTTTTTCTCAGGTCTTACAGATCTGAAGGTGTGTTGATAGTGTTGGTATCTTTCTTCAATAGAAGTGGTTTGAGGTTTGGTGCTTCAAAAGTCACTTTCTTAATTTGCAATGTATGGCATAATTGTCCAAATGTACTTGGTGTGTACATTCTTTAGGTAGAAGTTGTTGCAAAGGAGTTTGTTCTATTTTAGGGTGTTTATGGAATATTCCAGATTGTGTTCAAGTGACAATTTTTGTCTGAGTTATTTTTGGATCAAAGGAAGCATGTACTTAAAATCTTAATGGTGTTTACACGGGTAACAGTCAACATCGGTGTTTACACTAATTATGGTGGATGTTTATTGTTTGTAGAAGCATTTTTTAGTGTGGTGTCATAGATTTTGGGTCCCAAATAAGGAGTGGTGTGGTCCACCTTCACTTCTATCTACCACGAAAGTGTTTTGGTACTGACCTACTTTGAATAATTTTTATGGTTGATGTGCATAAGCCGACCTTGGAGAATGGTTTCAAGGTTGAGCATGATATAAATATGAGTTGAGGTGTTGAGGGATGTGAAGATAGATAAGTATGATGTGAATGATTTGAATTGAAGAGTGTTAGAGTGCGAAATTGGGAAGTGTAGTGTGAACTTTCATGTGTTAGATTGTTGGATGGAGTGAGCAAAAGGTGTCTACAATTCTTTAGTCAAGATGCAAAGTTGTTGGTGATATTTTGGAGGATTTTTTTGTTGCATTGAAATGGATTTATCTATATAACATTCTTCTCTATCTTATTATCTATTTTGGAAGTGAGCCTTTGGCAGTGAGCCCTTTTTAATTGGTGTTGATATTACTTTATATTGTGAGCTAATCCTCATCGTGGTTTTTCCCATCTTGGGTTTTCCATGTAAATCTAGTGCTCTCTTGTGTATGGTGTAGATCAAGTTTCAGTTTCAATTATTTTATTTTCATGCTAAAACATTATAGTAGTTTAAAGGTTAATTAAATGAATGTGGATCTGAATGTTTAAGAGGGTTTTGAAGATCTAAGGTACAACTGATTCACCCCCCCTCTTAGTTGTCTTGCGAATTCAACAATTGGTATCAAAACAGGTTCCTTGGAAGAAATATTAACCTCTTGACGTAGATCTGGGATGGTAAACAAGAAATAGATCCTTGTGTTTGATGGAACATATAATGCATTATGGAAGACAAGGATGGAATGATTTTTAGTTTATCTTAGATATGATGTTTGGAAGTCAGCTCAAAATAGATACATTGAACCTACAAATGGTCCAAGTACTATTGATGAGATCAAAGCATATGAAAGCAATGGTAAAGTAGGGTGTGCTCTCTTAAATAGTCTTACAAATTTTGAATTGGTGAAAGTTATGAGTCTGAAAACTACTAAATTTTTTTGGGAAAAGTTAGAAAGAATTTATGAAGGAGATGATAAGGTCAAAGAAGCTAAGATGTAGAATCTAAAGATCATGTTTGAGAACTTGCAAATTTATGAAGATGAAAATGTTACAAGCTATATGCAGAGGGTAGATGAAGTTGTCAGCTCCATCAAAGGTCTTGGTGGAGAACTCAAAGAACCAAAAGTGGTAAAGAAAATTCTCATAACTCTTCCTAAATCTTATAGTCATAATTTTTTTGCTATTGAGAAATTTTCAAATTTGAATCAATAAACCAGAGATCACTTATATGGTTCCTTAACTGCTTTTGAGATGAGAGAATTTGGTACAAATAGAAGTACAAAAGTTGAGATTGCTTTTAAGGCTATCAAATCAGAAGAGATCAAGGAATCAGATCAAGTGGATCTTGATGATATAGAAGCCAACTTTGTAAGGAGGATGAAGAAGGGTACTAGTAAGTACAATGGTGAGCTTTCTTTCAAATGTTTTAGTTATGGAAAGATAGGTCACTATGCTTCAAGATGTCCAAATAAAGCTTTGAATAAAAAAATAAGGAGAAAAAGGGAAAGATGAAAAAGAAAAGTTATTATGTTAGAGAAGATGCAAGTATTTTTGATGATGAATCTAATTATTGAGATGAAGATGATGAATTATTGTTCATGGATTTAAAAGATGAATCTATTTCTACTAACTCTGAGAGATGTGCGAATGAAATCCCTCCAAAGACAAAGGATAGGACTGAAGGTACTTTGGTATATGTTTTTCATGCTAGACAGGAGAACTACTGGATCACTGACAGTGGATTCTCTAATCATATGATCGGTGACAAGAGTAATTTTGTTAACCTTGAAAAGTATGATGGAGGATGTGTTGGATTTGGTGATGATACATTTGCTAATATACGTGGAAAAGGTTCTATCATTTTTTATGGAAATAATAGTACTAATGATTTCTACTATGTTAATGGTTTAAGGCATAACCTTTTGAGTTTTGGAAAAATGTGTAGCAAAGGATACAATATTATGTTTCAGGATGATGGATGTGAGATTTAAAAAAAAATATGAAACTATGGTTGTTGCTGGAAGGACAAATAGAAATTTGTATTAGCTTAAGGGTGTTGATGGTCATTTCTTTATGACTTAGATTAATGAAATCTAGTTATGGCACAGGAGGATGTGTCACATAAATTTTGATAACTTAGTAACAATCAGCTCAGTTCAAGCTGTAAGAGATCTGCCAAAGATTACAAAGCCTATCAATGTTGTCTGTAAATAATGTCAAATTGGAAAACAAGCAAGAAGAAGCATCAAAATCAAAGAAAAATCTACTACCAGACTATTGGAATTGGTACATACAGATCTTTGTGGTCCTATAAGAGTAATAAGTCTTCAAGGTGATAGGTATTTTATGCTATTAATTGATGATACTCTAGAATGACATGGGTTACTTTTCTCAAAGAAAAATCATAAGCTCTAGACAAGTTTAAAGAATTTAAAGTTATGGTTGAGAATGAAATGGATATGAAAATAAAATGTTTGAGGTCTGATAGATGTAGAGAGTTCACCTCCAATGAGTTCAATATCTTTTGTGAGAATCATGACATAAAGAGGCACTTATCTGCCCCTAGGACTCCCCAACAAAATGGAGTAGTTGAAAGAAAAAATAGGACTATTTAAGAAGTTGCAAGGACAATGATGAAAGAAGAAAATATACTAAAAGTCTACTAGAGAGAAGCAATTCATAATGTTGTTTATATAATTAATAGAGTTCAAGCAAGAGAAAATAGTACAAAGACTCCCTATGAGCTATGATATGGAAGGATTCCTACTATCAATTACTTCAAAGTGTTTGGAAGCAAATGTTATATCAGAAGAGTCATGAATATAACTTAGAAAATTTTGATGCAAAGTTTGATGAAGGTATCTTCCTTGGATACTCTACTAGAATCAAAGCTTATCGATGCTACAACAAGAGATTGAGAAAGATTGTTGAGATTGCAAGTGTCAAAGTTGATGAAGAATTACAAAATAATTCAATGATGATAGATGGATATGAATCATATTAGTCCTCTTGTAGAGAAGAAGAAGAATAAAAAGAAAGAGAAGTGTAGATTGAAGAGTAAGAAGCTCTAGAATAGACTCCTAAAACTCCTGAGTATGTGTACAAGAATCATTCTGAAGATTAGAGAATTGGAGATAAGAACAAAGTTGTACTAATAAGAAGGAATTTTTTTGAAGAAAAGGTAAATCTATGTTTACTTTTTGAAGTTGAACCTAAAACAGTAATTGAGGCATGCAAAGATGAATATTGGATCAAGGCTATGCAAGAAGAGCTATTGTAGATTGAGAAGAATTAGACTTGGCAACTTGTCCCAAGACCAACAAACAAAAATTTAATTGTAACTAAGTGGGTATTTAGGAACAAACTAAATGAGAATGTAGAAGTGGTAAGGAACAAGGCAAGGCTTGTGTGTAAAGGCTACTCACAAGTTAAAGGAATATATTTTGAGGAGACATTTTCTCTAATGGTAAGAATGGAAGCTATCAAGATGTTTTTGGATTTTGCAACACATAAGGATTTCAAATTTTATCACATGGATGTGAATTATTATTTCTTGAATGGAGAATTGGAAGAAGAGGTATACATAGAACAACCAGAAGGATTTCAGTTATCAAAAAAACCAAATATGGTTTGCAGATTGAAGAAGGCATTATATGGATTGAAGCAAGCTCCTAGAGCTTGGTATGCAAGGTTGGATATGTATTTGCTACAACAAGGATTCAATAAAGGTACCATAGATAATAATATTTTATTTTAAAGTTGAAAATGATCAAATCTTGATTGTGGTTGTATATCTTGATGACATAATCTTTGGGGGAAATGAAGCTATGAGTAAGAAGTTTGCAGAGGAAATGCATAATGAGTTTGGAATTTCTATGTTTAGGGAGATGAATTTCTTCCTTGGATTACAAATAAATCAGATAGACAAAGGTATTTTTATTTCACAATCAAATTATGTTAAGGAAATGTTGAAGAAGTTTAGAATGGAAGATTCTAAACCAGTGTGTACTCCTATGGTTACTAGTTACAAGATGGGAAAGAATGATGAATCTTCTAAGGTTGATCAGAACAAGTATATATCAATGATTGGTGGACTACTATATCTAACTACTACTAGACCAGATATTATGCACATAGTTTTTTTTGTGGCTAGATTTCAATAAGATCCTAGAGAGTCACATGTTACAGCGGTAAAGAGGATATTCAAATACTTGAAGGGCACTCTGGATCATGGCTTGTGGTATCTAAAGGATATTGATTTCACTCTAAGTGCCTATAACATAGATGTAGATTGGGCTAGTTGTGTGGATGACAAAAAAAGTACAAGTGGTGGTGCATTCTTTCTTGGATGCAGATTGGTGTCATGGCTAATCAAGAAACAAGATTCAGTGTTTGTATCTATTATAGAAGCAAAATACATTGCAGCAAGATCTTGTTGCACACAAGTGTTATGGATGAGGCAAAAATTGAAGGATATCAGGGTAGTATATGATGAAGCAATTTCTATCTTCTGTGATAATACAAATGCTATCAATATTTCAAAAAAAATGGTAATGCATTCAAGAAAATAACATATCTCAATTAGGTATCACTTTCTGAGAGAGAAGGTTGTAGAGAATGAAGTAAATCTTGAATATGTTCCTATAAAGGATCAGGTTGTTGAGATATTCACTAAGGCTCTTCTTAAGGATACATTTAAGTATTTTTAGGAGAAGTTGGGGGTTATTGTCCCTCCTTCTTTGAACTAGATGCATAAGGAGATGCATCAGTCTCGTGGATTTCAAGATTCATTCTTTGGTCTAGACTAATGTTGGTGGCTACCTCCTAGGGGGAGTAGGTAGTGGTATTGTTGGTTGTTGTAGTCAGGGGGAACATACTTAGCAGTAAAGAAATAGAAGTTGCAGAGCAATTGTGAGAAGATTGATTGATGTCAATGGAGAAACTCAAGTAATATAAATCTTTTTTCCTTTTCCATTGATGTCAAAGGGTGGAGAGAGATTCATGTGAAAAAGAAGATAGTTAAGGGAGAGAGTAATGTGAAAAAGAAAGGGAAAAAGAATCATGTGCAAAGGAGGAGAGTGTCACATATGAAAAAGATAAGTTGGGAGAAAGTAATAAGTATGTTGTGAAAGGGGGAGAAAAGAGAAGCGGAAATAGGTATGGATTAGAGTTGTTGTTGATGGTTTTTCACATCATGTGTTGCCATCAATGAAAAAGGGGGAGATTGTTTTAAGTATGAGTAGTTGGTGTTGGCATTGATGTCAACAAGCTTGTGTTGTCATTGGTATGAGAAGAAGATTGTTGCAAGAGTATGTGTAGTTTTTGGGATTGTCTATATTGTTGCATTGATGATGCTTTGATTAGTTACATTATGTTGTCATTAGTAAGCTATTGGTGTCAACCTATAGTGTTTATTTGATAAGATTCTATTTATGGTTGAGGAAGTGATGAAGATGATGAGGATGCGTTCTTGGTGCTTGGTTTCCAAGTGCTTTTGAGAAAATTTAATAAGAAGAGGGAACCATTAGTTACAGTGTGTTTTGGGTTAAAGAGTAGTGTTTTGGTGTCGCTTCGCATTTATTCTAGGTTGAAAATCTACCTATGCATTTTAGATATGTTGATCAAAGTGTTTAGAGGTATTGTATTCAAAATTTGGTGTGTTGGATCATTGTGCAGAAGAAGTTGTGTTCACCAGTGTGTGAACAGTGTATTGCAAAGGGTTTGGGAGAAATGTTTGTGACTCACGTTTCTCTACAATTTGGTTTCAGGTCTTATAGATTTGAAGGCGTGTTGATAGTGTTGGTATCTTTATTCAGTGGAAGTGGTTTGAGGTTTGGTGCTTCAAAAGTCACTTTCTTAAGTTGTAGTGTATGTTAAAAATTTCTGAGTGTACTGGATGTGTACATTCTTCAGGTGAAAGTTGTTGCGAAAGAGTTTGTTGGATTTTAGGGTGTTTATGGAATATTCTAGATTGTGTTCAGGTGAAATTTTTTACCGACGAGTTGTTGTTGGATCAAAGGAAGCATGCACTTAAAAGATTAATGGTGGTTACATGGGTAACAATCAACCTCAGTGTTTGCACTAATTACAGTGGATGTTTATTGTTTGTAGAAGTGTGTTGTAGTGTGGTGTTATAGATTTGGGTCATAAATAAGAGAGTGATGTGGTTTTCCTTCACTTCTATCTGCCACGGAAGCGTTTCAGTGTCAACCTAATTCAAATTTGCATAGTTGATGTGCATAATCTGATCTTGGAGAATGGTTTCAAGGTTGAGGATGATATAAATATGAGTTGAGGTGTTGAGAGATGCCAAGATAGATAAGTATTATTTGAATGATGTGAATTATAGAGTGTTAGAGTGTGAATTTGGGAAGTGTAATATCAGCTTTCATGTGTTAGATTGTTGGATGCAGTGGGTAAAAGGTGTCTATAATTCTTTAGTTAAGCTACAGAGTTTTTGGTGATATTGTGGTGGATTTCTCTATTTCATTGAGATGGATTTCTCTGTGTAACATTATTCTCTATCTTATTTTCTATTATAGCAATGAGCTTTCTTTTCTTAGGTAGTGAGCCCTTAGATAGTGAGCTCTTTGTATTTGATGTTGATATTACTTTATATTGTGAGATAATCCTCATCGTGGTTTTTCCCATCTTGGATTTTCTACGTAAATATGGTGTTCTCTTGTGTATCATGTTGATCAAGTTTTAGATTTTTTTATTTTATTTTCTTGCTAAAACATTATAATAGTTTAAGGGTTAATTGAATGAATGTGGATCTAAATGTTTAAGATGTTTTTGAAGTTTTAAGGTACAATTGATTCACCCCCCCTCCCCTCTCAGTTGTCTTGTGCATTCACCATAAATAGTATTGGTGATTTTATGTTTTTCTCTTAGGAAAAACAAGATAAGTGTATATGGTCTTCAAATCCTTCAAGATTTTTTTATGTTAGGTTTGCTCACTCCATTGTTACTTGTTGATAGTAATACTTCCTTATTTGATTTGAATCAAGTGTAGAATAGGAGAATGATTCCTAAACTAAACTACTTTTGGTGGACAACTATCCATAATAAAATTCTCACTTTTGACAATTTGATTAAGAAAGGCTTTCAATTTGTGAATAGGTGTGGTTTATGCTTCAAGGCTAAATTTTTTTGGAACATATATTCTTTAATTTTGATTATGCTTTTGAGGTCTAGGTGGAGGTGATGTCTAACTTTAAGGTCTATTGGACATTTATTGAAGACCTAAAAGAGTTCATTATTTCACCATCCTATCATCTTGGAGATGTGGAAACAAATTCCCCTATTTGTAGCTTGGGGGTTGTGGAAAGAAAGGAATAATAGGATATTATGAGACCAGTCAAGAAACAACAGAGAACTATTTAATAGTATAAAAAATAATTTGCAAGAAAATATCAATGTGTAAAGATTTGGTTATGCCAAAAGAATGCCCTCCTATACAAAGTTGAGGATTAAGAAAAAATGGGGCATACAACAAGACCTAACTAATATAAACCAGGAAGAAACATCCTAAGGAAAATAATAAATTGGAAACCCCTAGAAATAGGATGGATTAAGCTTAATTTTGATGGATATGCCAAGGAAAATCCAAGAATTGTTGTAGTTGAGGGAGTTACAGGGGATGAAAAATGAAGATTGATTGAAGGCTTTGGTAAAAATTTAGGTAAGAGGTTTGAATATAAAAAAATAGATTGAAGGTAAATAACATGAAAGATAATGTAATAAACACAATACCTTCACCTAAAACCCTTCTTTCTTCTCAGATAGAGTTGAAGTAGAGTGCACCCTAGCTCCACTTGATTTGCTATTTTGATGTGTTGATGGAGGAATGTTGTTTCTTATAGCTAGCAACATGATGATATGATTAGGATGATAAGGATATGATGATGGAATATTAGCTAAGATATGGAAGAAGCAGATAGAAAATGCATCAGCATAATAGTAGGATGAGAAGATATGCAAATGGGATGGAAGGCCTCTCATTTATAAAATTTATGAGAGAAATCAAGAGACAAAATAGATTGGTTAATGGATGGATATGATTTAATGAGGATTAGGGTTGGGATCAAAGGTTGTAGTCATGTGAGAAGTGTTACATGAGGGATAAGGTTTAGGTTTAGGAAGTTCACTAGGGAAACATCCTTACATGTGAATGGTGTAAGAAAACTTATAGTGCAAAAAATAGAGAAAAACAATAAGCACAACTTTAACACAATATTTACATGGAAAACCTGGTAAAATTATACTAGGAAAAAACCACGAGCAAAGATCTTTCATATTTTATTTCTCAGGAAATTTACAATTACAAAAATCTTTTGAAAAGTTATAGAAAATGTGACTTCAATAAAGTATAATAAATCTGAGTTGTAGAGTCCTTGTTGAACAAAACTTTCCAAAAATAGAAAGTGCGACTCATACAACTACATGTCAAACATTTGGCAAAATTTCCAAAAATAGAGTTCCAAAAAAATTTGGCATTTCTAGAATGACTTCGGCATGGTTTCCTACAAAAAATGTCTTTATCATGCAGGGGGAGCCCTATGACAGCCCCCTAGGACCCCTGTCACTACAACCTTTAGTCATTGCTAGAATAACAATAAAATTGACTTCATATTCCAACAATCTCCCACTTGAAGTCAAATTCCTCTCTTGCAAATAAATACTCATATTGATAGACCAATGCCAATGTTGCCAATCATCAAGTAACATACAAGCCTAGAGAATTTCTATACTAGATGAACTTCTCTCTACCAATGGGCTTCATCAAAATATCTACTGGGTTTACATCAATGTTGTAAACAAAGATTTTGGCACTTGAAAATGCTTGTGACCCTTCTAGGGTTTTTCACCTAAAAGGGTAAAGATGTGGGGCCAAAATGAAATGTTACATTCAAAGATGGATGTGATGTGGGTGTAATATTTCTAAATACAATTTCCTAATGCAGAAAATTGAAGAAAGATCTGTTGATTACTAAATGAAAATTATTGAAATGTGAAATGTTTGAAAACACATTGTGATATGCAAAAAGACCTAGAAATGAAAGTAAATTATAACAAAAATGGATGAAATTGAAGAGATGCACCTATGAACTTGTTGTAGACTAGAAATGACTTTTGAAATTTTGTTGATGCTAAAAATTTGGCCTACTAGGACTCATTCGCCATTCTGGGAAAAAAAGTCCCAGATATGGGAAACTGTTCTGGAGCCTGTTTCAGACAAATGGGTATCCAAAACTACAAAAAACCTTTTTTAGGCCTAGCAGTGGGACTCATTCACCACTGATGGAAAATCATTCCACTTTTGAATTTCTAAAAATCCAAAAGAGGAAATTGAAGCCCTCAGTCTGCACTTCGGTTCCTGACAGGTGTCTGCCTTCAAAAGTTTGATTTATGTGTCTGAAAGTGACTTTTAGCGGATATTTTGACTTGGTGAAGAAGGAGATGTCTTCAAAAACTTTTCAACTTGATCTTTAATGATTTTGAAGTCTTCAAGATGCCTAAATCTGCAAACACACAAGAAGAGAAGAAGAAATGTTGAATGTTAGGGCATGGGGGTTTGCCTTGGTCAAACCCCTTTTTTGGTAGTTAAACCAAAATGAAGAAATAATGTAATGAAGCATGAAAAAATGGAGTTAATACCTTTCCATGAAGATTGATCTTGAATTTCTGCAACAAAAGATGAAGATTATGCCTTTGAATGTCTGAAAAATGTTATCTTAATGACTTGAAATGATGAAACCCTAGCTTGCTTGACTTGAGGGAGAAGATAAAATGATGAATAATGAAATTGGTTTTGAATTAGGGTTTAGAGACTTGATTTTATAGGTAATCCTCCTAATTTTCTGGTTAATTTGATCCCCAAGGCTACCATGGAGGAAAATAAAACTTAACATCCAAAATTTCTTGCTCAAAACTCAAAGATAACCCAAATGTGACTGATTCACCACCCTAGGAAAATTAGTCCCACTTGGTAGGGACTCATTTTCCCAAATGGGAAAATTAGTCCCGGAGGGGTCCTTTCTGAAATGTTGGGGAATGAGGATTTTCAATTCTTATGTTGATTTCATCGGGTATTTGATCAAATTATGCCTCAAGATGAACAATATGGGGTCATAGGGGCCTATTAATGATGATGTAAAGGTTAATTAGGGCTTGGGACACAAAATTCAATGTGAAAGTGTGATTAAATACACTTTACACCATTAACATAGGGTCCACATAGCCTAGAAAGGCATAACATCCAATGTGAATGTGTTAAACACATTACAACACTAGATTAGAGTTAAGTTTAATTCACAAGCCTTCTAGATTAATGTGATAATGCTATTAAATATATTTTATATCATTTAATTAAGGGAAAATGGGCTCATTAAGTCTAGAGAAGTGTGAAAGTATTTTACAACACCTTTACAAGACGTCGTTAGATACATTTTATTCTATTTGCAAGGGTCCAAGACCTAGTGTGGACATGTAAAACACCTCACAACACCAAATCAAGGCCTCATTAAGTTCAATTTATCATCAATTAATCCCAAATCAAGCAAGCAAAAAGGTATACTTTTTATGTTTCCACAAGTGTGTATATTGGCCAAGGACATTTTTCCTCCTTCTACCACCTCATGTACAAAGTGATATTGAATATTAATATGCTTTGTTCTAGCATGATATTTTGAGTTATGTGCTAATTGTAAAGCACTTTTTCTATCAAAATGCAACACCATGTTTTCATGCTTTACTTGCAATTCACCTAAAATTCTATGAAGCTAGATTGCCTCCTTGCTAACCTGTGTTGTCATATATTTAGCTTCAGTAGTAGACAATGTCACCACTGTCTACAACTTTGATACCCAACTTAAAACACCTCCAACTAAGGAGAAAATTTAACCTGTAGTGGAATTTCTCTTATATCTATCTCCACCATAATATGCATCCACATACCCATTAACCTGAAGACTGCTGCCATTGTAACAAATAACAACATTATAAGTGCCTCTCAAATACCTAAGAATTCACTTCACAATCGTCCAATTCTCAGAACCTAGATTTTCCATGTAATGATTGACTACTCCTACTTGTGTAATGTCTGGTCTGGTGCACACCATGGAAAACTTAAGACTACCAACTGTTGATGAGTACGGTATGTATGAGACATCTATGTCTTCCCCGCTTATGTTCCAGGGCACTATTATGAAAATAATTTATTATAAATAGGAAATGGAGTGCTAATTGGTTGTGTATTCTACATATTGAAGCGTTGTAGAACATTCTCCACATAAGTTTTTTTGTGACAACCATATTTTCCCATTATTTCTATCTTTGTGTATTCTCATACCAAGAATCTAATTTTCTCTGCCTAAGTCCTTTATCTCAAACTCTTTAGAAAATTGAGCATTCAAATAGATGATTATGTTCACGCTGGGACCTATTACCAACATAGCATCAACATACATAAGCAAAATAATAAAATTGTCATCATCATACCTATGAAAATAGGAACAATGATCAACCTCACATCTTCTAAAACCCAAACTCATCATGAAGGAATCAAACCACTTATACCAACACCTTGGTGCCTGAAAACCATACAATGATTTTCTCAACCTACAAAAAAGATTCTCCGTGTCTCTTTCCTCAAAACCTTCTAGTTGCTGCATATAAATCTCCTCCAAGAGATCACCAGGAAAGAAGGCCATTTTTACATCTAATTGTTCTAACTCCAAATAAAAACTAGCAACTAGAGCTAAAACAAATCTAATAGTACTTAACTATACAACAGGTGAAAAAAAATCATCAAAATCAATACTAGACTTTTGTGCATAACCCTTGGAAACCAATCAAGCCTTATAACTCTCCAAAGTATCATTTATCTCCCTTTTTAATTTGAAGACTCCCCTTTTCCCAATAGCTTTTCACCCCTTAGTTAATGGCACAAGCTGCCATGTCTTATTCTTATGAAGAGCTTCCATCTCCTCTTCTCTGGAAACTCTCCACTTTCTTGCACATTTATATTCACAAGCTCCCTGATATGAACTAGGTTCACTAGAATCAGTTAGTAACACATAAGAAAAATTACAAGTAGGAGAGTACCTTTCGGGTGCTCTGGATACTCTTGTGGATCTCCTTATAAGGGGTAATATATCACCCTATGGAATATTTGGTTGTTGTTCACCTTGTTGATTTTCATTTGGTACCTACAAATTATCATCGTAACTTTCTACCTCAACTGGAATAACTTTTGTACTTTTTTGTTCTTTACCTCTTTACATTGATTTTTCATTAAAATAAACATCTTAGCTAACTATAACCTTGTGGGAAACATTATCTCACAATTTGTACCCCTTTGTACCTTCTACATAGCCAAGAAAAATATACTTTGTGGACTTAACGTCCAAATTATTCCTATTCCCTTTAGGAATATGAGCATAAGCCTCAGAGCCAAATACACAAAGAAATGAATATCAATAGGTTTACTTGTCCATACTTCTTTAAGGGTTCTATTATCAAGAGTTGCACTGGGTGATCTATTGATCAAGAAACATGCTATAGAAATAGCCTCTACCCAAAATTTATGCTCTAAGCCAATAGTTCTCAACATACATCTAGCTTGCTCCTTAATTGTATGGTTCATGCATTCAAAAACACCATTTTTTTGTGGTGTCCTAGCAATTGTCAATTTCCTTGCAATACCAAACTCACTATAAAACTGGTTAAACTCTCTTGAACAAAATTCTCCTCTGTTATCTATTCTGAAACATTTTATATTCTTACCCTTTTGATTCTCTACAAAAGCTTTAAACTTCTTAAAATAAGAAAACACTTCAGACTTCTTGAGAAGATAAATCCACACCTTATGAGAATAATCATCTATAAATGAAATAAAATATGATGAACCCCCAATAGATGTAATAGGAGCTTCTCAAGTATTTGAAATAATTAATTCTAACTGTAGACACTTAAAAATGTCCTGAATGATATCATGCACTCGAATCAGGTATACTTACACCGTTTCATCCTCAAATCCATCCTCTTTTTGCTTAATTAATTAAATTAGCCTAGATATTTAATTAATTACATCCTTTTCATCTATTAACCTAATTAATTTAATCAAGATAATTCATGCCCTTTCATGCTAACATTTCATATTATTAAATTAAATAAATCGAATTATTTAATTTAATCCCTAAAGTCCTCTTATTTAATTAAATAACCTTAAGTTATTTAACTAAATGTCATCACCTTTTCCCCTTTTCATTAAATCACTTTATTTAATGAATACCATCTAAATTCCCCTAATTGCATAATTAACATTGTTTTAATTATCAATTACTAATAAATCTAATTCCCCCCCACTTGCAAGAGAATATTCCAAAGGAATATTCCTCCTTTGCACATTCCTCCAAAAGGAATATTCCCATGTAATATTCCTCCCCCCTTTTTCACATTAAAACTTTGGTTTAATTTGTTAAATATCTAATTTCCCCTCACCCATGAGAATATTCCAAAGAATATTCTCTCTCCTTGCTCATTTGGAAAAAAGGGAATATTATTCTTCCTAACAAACTTACAAGACTTCTTGTGCAAGTTAAAAGTGTTTTTTGTTTGAAGGAATATGAACCCTTGATTCTTTCCTTGATCCATGTGATCATTGATTCTCATCCATTGATGAGAATCCATTATCCATGTTTCATCTTTCCTCCATCCTTGACCATTGATTAACCTTTTTAATCTTAACCCTTCATTTCTCATTTGCTTTCCTATAAATAGGTCACTATTTGGAGACAAATGGATCTATCTTTTAACATCAAACTTATGTTGTTAAAATCACACTCACTTGCACTCACATTTAGCATAATTTAGCTTATTTTAAATTGCATCATATTAGCTTAGCTTCCATTAATGGCTTCCATGATCACATAAACACATCCTTTTAGTATTGTGTAATTAAGGTTTCAATCCTTCTTAGCTTAAACTCCATTTAGATTAGCTTTGCATTCACACATCTTGATCATCTTAGCATAAATCATGTTAAAATAACTTGCATCATGTTCATTTAGCTTTAAATAATGTTTTCAAACAAATCTTTCATTAATTTCATTGATTCTCCTCAATAGAATCGATCAAAACAGGCTCATTTATCCACAGGATTGGGAAAGGGTCACCATTCCACATCAATGTGACACCACTCCCCTAATAGGATAAGTTTCAATGGATTATAATAGGCATTTAAAGCTTTCTTAGCTTATTATGTTAAGTTTTAATGGATGCTTAGTTTAATCTCTATTTGATTGATC
This sequence comes from Sequoia sempervirens, assembly GCA_007258455.2. NCBI lineage: Eukaryota > Viridiplantae > Streptophyta > Pinopsida > Cupressales > Cupressaceae > Sequoia > Sequoia sempervirens. The sequence goes on along the minus strand of VDFB02000013.1, from coordinate 147,705,648 downwards.
TTACTGGGATTGACATTTAGTGGCTCAAATATGCTTCATATCCTCATGGATCAAGTGTAGTTATCCCATACTAATCCGTCAGCCACATTTTAGCACTGGAAGGAGGGCAGATTGATCAAATTTAACAAATTTTTCTCTCAAAGTTTGTTTTTCTAGTTTTTTGTAGGTGCAATGATGCTCTTGGAGATTTCAACAACGCTTTTTTCAAGCGTCGCACTACAATGACGATATTTCCATAAGATACAACGATGTCGAATTAAATCACCAACGCTGATAAAAATAAACTGTAATGCTAATACTTTTTAGAAGTATCAAGAATTTTAAAATGGCGATGCCACCAAATAGCGACACTATCGTCGTCTCTGTCTTTTTGCAGAGCGACACTATTTTTCACCAGAGTGACACTCATTTGACTTATGGTGACACTATCGTAAATAGCGATGTTTTTATCTAGCAAGGAAAAATAATGTGATTTTTTAGCATGTGATTTAAATTTCTGACTTTATCTACTTTTTGACACATCACTGACTTCTCACTTTTTAGGGTAACTTGGTTTTGTAGGTTTGGACAATACAACTTAAAGTGAAGGATCATCTTATCATTAATTGTATAATTGTAACAAATGTTTTGACACTTTTTGGGGCAATTATAACCCATTGATGATGCTTTTTTTATTTCATGCTTTAGGACCAAACTAGCTTCAATTGGGTTTTAAAATGAACGTTCAAATTGGCTAAAATTGAACCCTTGCATCATTTTGCTTCTTGGATTAAAAATGAACAATACAACTTCCACACTTCGTTTAGTGCTTAAAATGAATTCATTTTGCGATGATGGATTAAAACAAACATTTGTTTGACTTGTTTAAATATACTTGTTGTGCATATCTAATCCCCTTGCGCTTCATGCAATCTTGGGTGAAGAGAAACACACAAGCATATTTTTATTTCTTGGAAGTATTTATCCTCTCCCCTCGTAGCTATTGGAAATATTGGGTGATGAAATTATTTTTATGCTTCAAACATGTGTAACCTTTAGAGGGCCTTCCTCCCAACTTGTGAGAGGGAATGATCCAAGCGGTGCTTTCTATCCGGCTCGCTATATAAATAATTTGGAGTGACGAAAGTCACTAACCATCTAGTTGTGGCTATCCCATATCGATGAAAGTTCCCCTAACATCCTTGTGATGTGTTAAAAAACTTAGATGTTTCTAAGGGCTGGGAGGCCTCTTAATTGAGTGAATCATTGCGCATATGTCACCAGTCTATCCTGGATATGGTCATTAAAAACCATGTTGTAGTGGCTAACCAAGTCCAATTCTAAAACATATTTCAAGGTAGTGCATGGGAGTATCACCACTCCCAGAAGTTACTTACCATGTCTGGTCTTTTACTGAGGCATAAAGCAAATGGAGAATGGACTCCTTTGCTTGGTGTGTCAAGATGTTACTTTTCCTTGACATAGCCTATTTTTCCATTTCATCTTCTCAGATTAATCATCTCTTTCAATGGTTGGCGGGCCTACTGAAAAATACGTACTTGATCTATCTAGGATTGTAAATGCTTGAGAGTTAGTTTAGCACTTGATTCCAAAACAATCGAAAACAAACATCAACAAGTCTTTTTCAAGATTTCAAACCCTTTGGTCTAAGTATGGATACCATTTGAAAAAATCCTTGATATTGATGCTTGTCCTAAGAATTTATTCTTAGAGACTTCTAAATATTTTGGTTTACATCTCAATCCACACTTCCCAAAGTTAACCTAGGTAACTATGCCCCTAACTTCATCCTTTTCACAAAATGGACTTTGTGGAATTGATGATGTTTTTGACATAGACATTTAGTTTGAAACTTAATCAAGACAAGTGTTTGTGGTAAAAATAAACTCATTTGAGCAAGATAACTTGAAAAATTGAACCCCACATGACCATTTGTCATCTGATCACACCAGTTGAACAACTTGACCTTATGCCCGCTATCATTCAACCAAAATTTGAAATTGTTGAAGAGGAAAAAACTAATATAATTAGTAGTTTGAGAAGATTCACTTTTGAAACAAAGGAAACACCAACCCATTGGAAAAAAACAACAAACATTATAGACAAAGAAGAGGAACAAGCCAATATTGTGGCTAGAAGGCCCATATTACCACTCCCACGTGGCAATAAATATCCTCTCTTTTTTCTATAAACGTGAACTTCTCTAAATGATCTCACACAAAATCAAAATTCCCAAGAGAAGGTCTACATCTCGTAACTTCATAATTAGGCATCATAGTCCAAAAGCTATTGGAAAACACCTTAAGGAATTTTATCAAAACAAGTCTAGATTGACAAGGAACTTCTATATGTGTACTTCAAGGAATAATCCCGAATTGTATGCCTTTTCTAAAAGTCAAAACGGTGGTCTTTTTCATGATTTTTAACTCCTCTAAATGATCTAAGGAAAAATAAAAATCCCCAAAAGAAAGTCTACATGCCACTATTTCAAACTTAGACATCATAGTTCAAAGTACATTAGAAAATGTATCCTAAAATAGTACAGCAACAAGAAAACATTGGCAACAAGGTTTTATAGACGTATTCCGTTGAATAATCCCAACAGGTATGCTCAATATGAACCCCTCATTGAAAATAAAACATTGGTCATATGATTTGAAAACTTTAAGAGGTCTAGCATGTTTCTCACCACCTTGATCTTTGAAAAAAAAAGGTTCACTCTAGGTCAAAAATTGGGTCAAACATTTCATCCACCCCTTCATTAAAATCCAAACTTCACTTCACCAAACTTTGCAAAATTTTGAACACACTAACACTTTTGGACTTAGACATCAATCAACCCAACCTCTAACTTAGCTACTTTGTATGTGAAATGAATCCTTTTCCATTCATTTAGTTAAGTTAGTTATCATCTTTGAACTACTTTATCTTGAAGGTCACAAGTCTACCCTAAAGATTCACAAGTTCATAAACATACTTTATCCAAACATCAAACAATCAAACTTAAGTCAGAAGTGTTGTCTCAAAATGTTTGCAAAGATCACTCCCCACATCATTCATGTTTTCATCTCCCACTACCATCATTACTCCAAAAATACTTAGAGTGTCCCTTCTACCTAGATTTGAGTTAACTAGAGAGCTCAAACATTACAAATATCAACACAACTCTCCCATAGGTGACCCAAGATTTATGGTAAAGAAAAGATCACAACACAAGAGAATCATGGAAGAAACCAAAGTATCATCCACCACAAGTGATCCCAATCCTTTAGAATTTTATCCAAGAAGTCATGTTACCCCATCACAACAACCTTCGTCACCATCAGGGCCATATGAGATTGAAGATGTTACGAAAAACCTATTTGGACTTAATAGGAAATAAATCATGGAGAATAAAGCCTTAGAAAACATAGTTCCCAATTCCCCATCTTTTGTTGCACAATCATTGACACAAGGCCTGACTTCATCCACTATTCAAACAACTCCATCACTAGGGTTCAATCAAACACCAACACCTAGCATTGCAACTCGTCTTGCTAAAGAATTTTTCCATACTATTCCATTCGAAAGTAGCACACTTGTAGGTACCCTCGATAAAAATCCTCCTCAAACTACCACTTGGACACGAAGATTTAGCATCCCACCCATTCTCGAGAATCCTCTACATCAACATAAAACACTCACGCTCCATTACTCCATGACAACTTCAACATATCTAGGACACCCATCTTCATCCATACCCATGAGTACCACAAGTGTTCCCAACATGACGCAAAGTAGTGTGGACCAAGTGTCACAAGTAGACCCAATAGGGAAAGGAAATACCCGCGCGCAAAATCAGCCTTTAATGAAATACATAACATCTTCATCCAATCCTCCCATTGAAACATCAAACCCAACATTTGGACAAAATACATCTATCCCTTCCATCACCAACCCAAATCAAAACAATTCCTTGATCACAATTCCCATTAACCAAGGTAATACAGTGACCGCATCCAAAACTCAAGAGAATCCCCAAAACATTGGCCAAGGGAATTCTTGCAATCAATGGACTCAAGGTTCTAATGTGCCCTTAACATCTCAATACTTAATGGAACCATCATCATCTTTACCATCTGTCCCCCAATTCATGCAAAATCAAATGGGACCTCAAACTTACATTCCTCCACATCAATCCACTACCTTGCAAGGAATGTTAAACCAAGAAAACCCCCAACCTCTCATCAACATTCCACAAACCGCACAAAACATCAACACCCAAAACCCATCATAGATGTCCCAAGCACTGATTGATCCAACATTGCAAGCACACACCCTAGCTTTACAACAAGCACAATAGGCTTATCAAATAGAATTCCAACAACAACAACAATAGAAAGCAGCCCTAACAACACAACAAAAATAAGCAACCCTAGTAGCACAACAACAACAAGAAGAAGAAGCAGCCCTAGCAACACAACAGTAGTAGCAACAACAACAAGCAGCCCTAGCAGCACAACAAAAAAAACAACAACAAGAAGTAGCCATAGCAACATAACAAACAACCTTAGCGCAACAAAAACATCAAGCCCAATAAGTAGCCTTAGCAGCACAACAACAACAACAACAACAACAACAAGTAGCCCTTATGGCTCAACAACAACAAGCCTTACTAGCTCAACAATATTTCCAACAACCACACTAAAGTTCCTACTATAATCCTCAACAGAACCTCGCCAACCTAAACACGTTAGGAACATATACACCTACATCATCATCAACTTATCCTACACCACCATACACACCATACAACACTCCATCATATCAGAATCCCACATACACTTCATCCACCATCCCACAAAATGTAGCATACATTCCTCCACCTAATCCTCAAGATGACATAGCTTCACAACTAAGTCCCAATGAAGAAACCCCATACACAAAACCTATGCCCATATCCATTCGATGGAAACATTGCAATGGTATCGTTCCCTCCCGATTTTGAAATCCCTAAATTCAATAAATACAAAGGAAGAGGAAGTCTTGTGGACCATGTCAAAGAATTTAATGTCCCGTGTATGGAGATCGCCTACAATGACTCCTATTTGATGCGCCTCTTCCCATGAAGTTTAACAGGTCCTGCCATGGATTGGTTTTCTCAATTGTCTCCAAGTATCAAAAATTTCTAAGAAATCATTGAAAAATTTACAGATCATTTCTCCTTTAACCTTGATATAGATGTAAGCCTAGAAGAGTTGTATACTCTCAAACAAAACAAAGGAGAATCTTTCACCAATTTCTTACAACAGTGGAGACAAAGAGCTAGTAAGAGCAAGTAGTCCATTCTTGATGAACAACAAGTAGGGATCATCATAGAAAATATATATTCAGATCTATCCTTCCACTTGAAAATGCAGTGCATTACCTGTTATGACGAGCTTTTCCCTAGAGCCATCAACCAGTTCAAATGATAAGCCTCGTGTCTAGGCTAAGAATAAGAATGTAACAAATGATGGAGTGGTAGATGCTAAGGTGGTCCTAAGTGCTCCTATGCCAAACAACAATCGAATAGCTAACATTCAACCAACTGTACAACAAACAATACCATCACAAAAAAATCAGGTCAACAACACCGAAATGCAACAAAGATGGACACCTAACAAAAAAAACCATTGAAAATGAAAATATACATAGTTTTTAGAACCTATTGAGACTATCATGAAGAAATTGGTAGAGTCAAACTTAATAATGCTTCCAAATTTTGAAAACTACCAAGAACCACAAGATAAACCACCCTGGTATAAGGAAAATGATCTTTGTGACTTTCACAAAATCAAAGGGCACAAAATAATGAATTGCATGCGACTCAAAAATATTATCAAAGATCTTATAGAAAGCGACACCATATTTGTGGAGGTACCAGTCGGTAATCATGATCTTAAGATATGCAAGATTCCTATGCCCGATCATAACAAAGGTAACAACATTTGGAAAGCTGAGGATTACACAAATATGCAACATACCTATTCCCATGTGGTTGCCTCCTGTGATAGTGTCATTACCATTGTCACCATTAAAGGGCCTGGTACGGATTGTGGATTCACCACACAACATGGTAAAGTCACCATCCAAGGGGTCCCATCTCAATCTAGGGCACACCCTATTCAACCAACAACAAGCACTAGCAAGTATAATCTCCTAGATTAGCTTAAGAAGACCCCCGCACATATATCAATCTTGGAACTATTAAGGCTATCACTCGCACATAGGGAAATCTCAAAGGAGGCTTTATTTTCATCATTCATCCCCGAGGATATTGATACATAAAAATTCCAAGTTATGGTAGGGAATATCATTAATCATCTTCTCACCTTCTCAGAACAAGATCTACCATCCCAACCATCTCATAACCGTGCTTTGCACCTTGAGGTCATTATTCATAAGAACAAGGTTACAAGAGTCTTAGTAGATGGAGGTGTTGATCTAAACATTTGCACCCTTTAGTTGATCAAAAATTTGGGCTATTCAGAGGATACTATTGAGAAAACAAAGAGTAACACCATTAGAGAATATGATGATCAAGAGTGGGTATAACAAAGCATCATCGCATTGCCCATCCAAGTGGGACCTCTCATCGTAGAAACTACATGCCAAGTGTTAGACCTTGATCTTCCCTACAACATCCTACTTGGTCGACCCTAGATCCATGCCCTAAAAGCTATAGCTTCAACCTACCATCAATGTGTAAAGTTTCCTTTTGAGGGTAGAGAAGTTACCATCCATGGAGATCCTGAGCCTTTTTACTATTGCAAAAACCTTGAGGCCAAGTTCTATAAGATCCCCCGAATACCCAAGAATGATGAAGTCCCTACACCTTCTACCTCATTTGTTGACCCATCATCCGTTGCATCTACTTCAAAAATGAAAACACCCATTGTGCAAAACATACCCGACATCAAAGCAGTAATCCAGGATGATGGTTGTGGAAACTATAAGCTAATGAAGCATACTTTTTTGTTGGGAGAGTTACCTATTTCTCCCAAATCTCATGGGAAACCCACACCTAGCAACAACATTCCTAAAACTATCAAGATGGTAGCTACTACCTTCACCAAGTGGGGGGACCTGAACAAAGAAGATGTCAACAAGGAGGATATCTTTAAACTGATCTATCAAGATAAATGACATGTCCCCGTTCTTTCTATAGAAGATGCCAACAAAGGCTTGCAACTAATGAAGGGAATGGGGTATGCCAAGAATGAATAACTAGGATAGAATGACAATGGTTTGCTAGACCTATCATTCCTGAGAAATATCAAAAGAATCTTGGCCTAGGTTGTACTACAAGTAAGGTTACCCTTATTGGAAAAGGTACTTCTGCTAAACGAGTTGAGGATTCCTCTTGGTTACCAACATCACGATATACAACCCTAGATGACTCCCCCCTCGATGTTGCTGACCTATTTAAGAATAACTCCCTCTTCATGATATCCACATCATCCTTCACCCCAAGCAATCAACCAAAAGAAATACACCTAGTATACCCACAACTCATTGACTTGGACCAATGAGGACCACCGATCCTAGATTTAGTTGAAAATGATCAATTAATCTCAGAATACATGAGACTCTGTGACAACTTACCATGGGAAGATCACAAAGTACGATTTGATATAGATCTTGACACAAGGGCGTACTATGGGGAGACAATTGAATCATTCAGTTGTAAAATTGATGACATGCGACTAACTTACCAATCTTTGAGTGAAAACCACACTGTGGCACTCTCTGATCATAAAATAGTAAAAAGAAAGGACGTGTATGAGGGTGAACACCCTTATGAGGTGCCCAAGTATGAGGGATTCAATCTCCCCCTTAGTGCAATGCATCTAGAAAAGTCAGAAGTCTTAGTAGAAAAGGCAACTCCAGTCAATGTGGGAACAAAAGAAGCACCCAAGATCACTTTCTACATAGAATACTTGTTGGATGAAGAACATAAGAACCTAGCAACATTCCTGAAAGAGCGAAGAGCTAACTTTGCATGGAAATACACAGATATGCTAGGGCTCGATCTAGAAGAAGTTGTGCATCATCTAGCAGTCTATCCTAAAGTAAAACCAATAAATTAACAGTTAAGGAAGATGCACCCTCAGATAACACTCGTGGTCAAACTTGAGTTACAAAAGCTTCTTGACGTTGGATTCATCTAACCCATAGATTATCCTAAGTGGGTTTCAAACCTGGTTCTACTCTCCAAACCCATTAGGGGCATCAAAATATGCACAAATTTTAGAGACTTAAACAAGGCATGCCCAAAGGATTATTTCCCTCTCCCTAACATTGACATCATACTAGATTTAATAGCTGGGCATGAAATTCTATCACTCATGGATGGTTTTTGAGGCTATAATCAAATCATGATCATCAAGGAGGATCAACACAAAACTACATTCACTTGTCCATGGGGGACATATTGTTGGAACATGATGCCATTTGGGTTGAAGAATGCGGGAGCGACCTATCAAAGAGCAATGACCCTCATCTTTCATAACATGATCCACAAAATAGTTGAAGACTATGTGGATGATATTTTGGCCAATTCAAAGAAAAGGAATAAGCACATACAAGTCTTGGGACCCATCTTGGACAGGCTCGAAGAATATAAGGTACGACTAAATCCAAAAAAATATGTCTTTAGGGTGACATTAGGAAATATTCTTGGCTACATTGTATCATAGAGGGATATAAATTGATCCAACAAAGGTAAATTATATCCTAGACATGGAACTGCCACAAACATTGAAATAGATTGGCAGGTTACAAGGAAGGTTGCAGTCCATCTGAAGGTTCATAGCGCAAGTATCAGATAAAATTCACCCTTTCTTGCATCTTCTCCATAAAGGAATAGCGTACATGTGGGATGAGAAGTGTGATCAAGCTTTCCAATAGATCAAGGACTATCTATTGACACCTCTAGTGCTCATGCCACCAATAAAAAACAAACTGTTGATCTTGCCTATATCAACTACATTAGCAGCATTAGGTGCTCTTTGAGCACAACATGATGAAAATAGAAAGGAAAGAGCTATCTACTACATTAGTATGACCTTGGTGGGCTATGAAATGAACTATTCATCCATTGAGAAAGCCTTCTTAGCAGTGGTTTTTTCTTCGCAAAATTTTAGACACTACATGTTGTCGCATCAAATCAAACTTATTACAAAAATTAACCCATTGAAATACCTGTTATCCAAAGAAACTCTCACTGGATGAATGGCCAAATGGGTAATGATATTGACTGAATTCGACATAGAGTATGAGGAGTGCAAGATAATCAAAGGACAAGTAATTGTAGACCAACTAGAAGAGGCACCTATCTATGCAGAGAATCCATTGATATCTGAATTCCCTAATGAATCGATATTCCTTGTCAATATAGAAAATAAGTGGAAGATGTAATTTTATGGATCATTCACCCAACATGGATCAAGGGCAAGTATTCTTTTCATCACCCCTCAAGGCGATTGCATCCCAAAGTCATACAAGCTATCATTTTCGTGTGCTAAAAATATTATTGGGTACAAAGCCCTAATTAGAGGCCTAAGGATAGCAGTTCAATGGCAGATACACGAGATGAAAGTCTATGGAGACTCACAGCTAGTTATCAACCAAGTCAATGATGACTACCAAACTAAGGATGAAAATCTTACTCCTTATAAGAAGATGGTAGAGAATCTCAAGGACCTTTTCATTGATATAACTTTTGAACAAATTCCTCACATGAACAACCAAGCAACGAATGCTATGAAAAAAATTGGATCATTGTTCGACATGCCACACAATGTCCTACAGTGTGAATTATTTGTAGAACAACTTCTCATACCAACTTTCAAAATCTTAGAATCTAAATTTGTGTGTGTCATAGTTGGTCTTGGATCCCCATGGTATCATGACATATTCACCAACCTAAGCATAGGAACCCTCCCATCTGATATCACCTCCAACCTTAAAAATACCTTTGTTAAAAAGGCATCCTGATTTGTGATCCTAGGTGATACCTTATACCACTGAAGCATCGAGGATAAATTACTATGATGCCTTAACCAATAGAAAGACTTGACCGCTTTAACAAAAGTTCAAGATGGAATATGTGGTTCCCATTCTAGTGGTATGACTTTAGCTAAGAAATTATTGAGGATAGGCTAGTACTGGCCAACCGTGGAAAGAGAAGCTCATCAGTATGTGCAAAAATGTGTCCAGTGTCAACAACATGGAGATCTAATTCATGCTCCAGCTCAGGAGTTGCAACCAATGGTTATGCCTTGGCCTTTCTCATAGTGGGAGCTTGACCTCATAGGAAAAATCACCCCAACCTCATCTAATGGCCAAAAGTGCATCATAATGGCCACTAAGTACTTTACCAAGTGGTTTGAAGCCATTCCTGTGACCTACATAATGGGGAAGAAAATTGCTAAGTTTATCTTGAATTATCTAATCTATCGTTATGGTGTTCCACAAGCCCTAATATCAGACAACAGAACACCCTTCAAGAATCAAAATGTACAAGATCTATGTCAAAGGTTCAACATCCAACACTAATTCTCTACCCCATATTACCCTCAGAGAAACGATCAAGCTGAGGCTACAAACAAGACCATTTTGAAGGTCCTAAAGAAAACGGTCAATGAAGCTAGTTTTGACTGGAATCCACAGTTGAATCCCACCTTATGGGCCTATCAAACCAATATCCTCACACCTATAGGTGCAACCCTATTCTCCTTGGTCTATGGATCATAAGCCATCCTACCTATTGAGGTTGAGCTTTCATCACTACAAGTGTCACTACATAACCTAATCACTAATGAAGAATACAAAGTATCTCAGCTAAATGACAAAGAATTCTTGGATGAGATTCGTCTTGACACCCTTAATTACTTGCAAGTATATCAAAATCAATTGAAACAAAGCTATAACAAGAAGATCAAGAACCGGTCTTTTCAAGTAGGGGATCTTGTCCTAAAGCAACATCAAAAGAATCTTCCAAATTAGGACAGTAAAGGAAAGTTTGAGCCTAACTAGTTAGGTCCCTTTGTTGTCACAACAAGCTATGGATCAAGAGCATATCAATTGTCAACACCTAAAGGTGAACCATTGCAGGAACCAACCAATAGCTTGCATCTTAAAAAGTTTTATGCCTAAGCTTGAAGGGTGTAAATATGAAAATACAAAAAAATCAATAAATGATCAAAAATCCAAAAAAATGAAAAAAAGATTGAAAAAGTAAAGAAAAGCAATCGTCCTCTAGTGAAAACCACTTCGGTGGCGCTTTTGGAAAGTACCTTGGTGAAAACTTGGAAAACAGGTGCCTTGTGTAAATAAAGCACCTCCATATCTCTGGGCTCTTTATCCTATCATTCCATTGCATCCACCCATCTCATCCTCCATCATATTTATTCCATCATCCATCTGTTTCCTTGTCATAGCTTGATATTGTGAAGTATCAAATCCCCTTTAGAACTACCTGGCATATTCCAAAGGTCAGCTTGTCCTGCCTGTATCGAGGTAGTCTATTATATCACACTAGGGGAAATTCGTTCTAGATTAGATCAGGTTCTTGTATATCTTACGGTTATTGGAAATCACAATAAAAAATCCCAAAAAAAATCATAAAACGTTCAAAAAATCCAAAAACATCAAAATCTTGTATAGCCAAAAATCAAAAACATTTGTAAAATCTTGTACAACGAAAAATCCAAAAACATTCAAAAAATTGTAAAGTCAAAATCCAAAACATCCAAAAAACATCAAAAACCCTAAAAAGGTCGAACATCAAAAATCCAAAAATAGTACCATGTCAAACTATGGGTCTCTGGGCTTGAACATAGGCAAGGCCATCATTAATGTGCCCCTGAGACACCCTAGGTAAGTCCTTTAGGAGTCTGTCATAATAAACTAGAAATCCATCAACTATTCATTTCTCATCATCAATAAGTCAAGTCAGTCGAACTACGTGGTCTTTGTGTGTATAATGTAGGCAAGGCTAATCTTTGATTTTCCCCTAAGGCCCCTAGGATAGTCTTTTAGGTTAGGTTCTTGGTTAGAAAACTTAGAAAACCCCTAAACATTCAAATATCTCAAAATACCCCTAAACATTCAAATATTAGAAAACACAAAAACATTTGAAAATTGAAAATCCAAAAACATTAGAAAACATTCAAACGACCTAAACAACATCAAATACCTTAAAGAAACCCTAAACAACCTCAAATAACTGAAAAAAAAAAAACATCCATATAAAACTTATCAAAAAGATCAAGAATATCCTCAAAACATTTTCAAAGATACCAAAAACATTGAAATATTCTAGAAAAATCCAAAACCATCCACCCCATTTTGCTTTCACCTGCAATAAACTTTGCCCATAATAAATCATTCATCACCCTCAACCTTTGGAAAAACAAGTAGAAAACAAGTATCGTAAGTCGTAAAGTGAGAGCCTAAGTATCAAAATCTAAAGTCTAGGTCATAGGTAAACGAGTCAGTGATGTTTGTATCAATGACTTATCACACACCTCATCCTAATCAAACCATCTGATAACCTGTCCTAGGATGCGTCCTTGCTGCGATGGACACCAACATCAGAAATCACCTTAGCTAAGTTAAACTGGCAAGAGATATAGATAACACTAAATTTTTTCTTTGATCTTTTCTTATTATTTATCTTATTGACCCATTCCAAGGACCTCTCGATGATGTATCAATGATTTAGAGAGAAAGGAATGGGGCAGCGATCATTATCTTTTGTTTGTTGTGCTTATGGGTATTCTTGTAAAATAATCTTGGCACATACTTTCTTAGTTGTGTGTAGGGAAGTCGTTTGGGGTAGATTGTTGACTATTGTGTATGCTTTGGTCCAAGATATTCTGAACTACTAAACTACATTCTGACGAGGTTTCCATATGTCAAGATGTGAACAAAAACTATCCTATCTATTTTCAAAGTCAAAGTCCATTACACTAGATACAATGCCATCCTGGTTTCTAGTACCTTGATTCATCATGTCTATGTGTTATATCAAAAATAAGGAATGACAGAAAATCCCAATCCAAAGATATGAGAAAATCATAATTCATCCATCTCATCACCATATCTAATAAAGTCTAGGTGGATCATAGACTTTTTGGACTTTTGAATCAATCTCAAAATCAATGGTCAATCCATCCATCTTATTCTTCTTATTCTTTTATCTTTACTAACATTTCTACCCAAGTATCGAATTTCTATGATATATCAAAATGTACATGAGGCTACCCATGGCCGATGATTGTCTATACATCATCAAATCTATCTACATCAAACATTTTCACTTTCTAGTCCTCTATGAGTTGAATTGATCCTGAACCTATATTTTACCTTAGTCAAGAAATCAACCCAAAAATTCAAAAAAATTGCCCGATTTCTCGAAGGGGTAGGGAACCAACTTATTCCTTCCATTGGGGGAACAATGGGGCATCAAAAAATTAGAGAATTTTTATTTTTTGATCTAAGCAACAGTTTAATCCAAAAAAGATGTCAATCTTTGAACCAACATAGCTGGTACCTCACTTCAAAGAGGGGAAAAATGTAGACACTTAAAAATGTCTTGAATGATATCATGCACTAAAATCAAGTATACTAACACTGTTTCATCCTCAAATCCATCCTGTTTTCGCTTAATTAATTAAATTAGCCTAGCTATTTAATTACTTACATCATTTTCATCTATTAACCTAATTAATTTAATCAGGATAATTCATCCCCTTTCATGCTAACATTTCATCTTATTAAATTAAAAAAAAATGAATTATTTAATTTAATCCCTAAAGTCCTCTTATTTTCTTAAATAACCCTAAGTTATTTAATTAAATGTCATCACCTTTTCCTCTTTTCATTAAATCACTTTACTTAATGAATACCATCTAAATTCCCCTAATTGCATAATTAATATTGTTTTAATTGTCAATTACTAATAAATCTAATTGCCCCCACTTGCAAGAGAATATCCCAAAGGAATATTCCTCTTTTGCACATTCCTCCAAAAGGAATATTCCCATGGAATATTCCTTCCCCCTTTTTCACATTAAAACTTTGTTTTAATTTGTTAAATACCTAATTTCTCCTCACCCATGAGAATATCCCAAAGAATATTCTCTCTCCTCACTCATTTGGAAAAAAGGGAATATTCTTCTTCCTAACAAACTTACAAGACTTCTTGTGCAAGTTAAAAGTGTGTTTGTTTAAAGGAATATGAACCCTCGATTCTTTCCTTGATCTATGTGATCATTGATTCTCATCCATTGATGAGAATCCATGATCCATGTTTCATCTTTCCTCCATCCTTGACCATTGATTAACCTTTTTAATCTTAACCCTTCATTTCTCATTTGCTTTCCTATAAATAGGTCACTATTTGGAGACAAATGGATCCATCTTTTAACATCAAAATTATGTTGTTAAAATCACTCTCACTTGCACTCACATTTAGCATAATTTAGCTTATTTTAAATTGCATCATATTAGCTTAGCTTCCATTAATGGCTTCCATGATCACATAATTGGATCCATTTAGTATTGTGTAATTAGGTTTTCAATCCTTTTTAGCTTAAACTCTATTTATATTAGCTTTTCACTCACACATCTTGATCATCTTAGCATAAATCATCTTAAAATAGCTTGCATCATGTTCATTTAGCTTTAAATCATGTTTTCATACACATCTTTCATTAGTTTTGTTGATTCTCCTCAATAGAACCGATTGGAATTGGCTCATTTATCCATGGGATTGGGAAAGCGTCACCATTCTACATCAATGCAACACCAGTCCCCCAATAGGATAAGTTTCAATGGATTAGAATAGGCATTTAAAGCTTTCATAGTTTTTTATGTTAAGTTTTAATGGATGCTTAGTTTAATCTTTATGTGATTGATCTTATTGGGATTAACATTTAGTGGCTCAAATATGCTTTGTATCCTCATGGATCAAGTGTAGTCAACCCATACTAATCTGTCAATCACACTAACACATCTTTACTTATGGTAGTACTTCTAGAAAAACTCAATCTATTTATTTTTCCAAACAAACAATATTCACAAAAATTTAAATCTTTGCATTTGGCACCTAGGAGAATATTTCTATCTAGCAGTACCCTAAGACCACATTCACTCATATGGCCTAATTGTTGATCCCATGTTGATATTAAGTCCATTTCTACATCAAATGCCACTACAACTTCTCCATTGCTATTTTCCCTAAACAACCTATAGATATTTCCTACCTTTTCTCCCTGTAGCACACTAATACACCCTTTGTTACCTTGAGACAACTATTTTCACCACTGAATCAATAACCTTGTTCATAAAAAAAATCCAAGAGACAACCGATTTTTCTTTAATCCTTGTACATGTCTAGGATGTTGAATAGTCCTTACCATTCCATCAAAAATCTTGATTCTTATGTCACCTTCACCAATAGCTTTATAAGGGTTGTTATTTCCCATGTAAACCATATCTCCATCATATGACCGATACGAAGAAAACTAGTCTTTGTGTGGAGTCATGTGAAATGAGGCACCAAAATCAAGAATCCAAACATGAAATAAAGAGCCTCTCACGTTAGAAGTTAAACCTCTCAGTCTTCCAATTGTGTTTGAACTTCTATTGTGTTTGCCTCAAACGCCTGTGAAGTAGAATATTCTTTGCTTGCTTTAGGTAGCCTACAATATTTTTTAACATGTCCATTTTTGCCACAAATCCAACATTTTACTCTTTTCTGCCCCTTGGATTTGGACCTATTTTGTCCATGCTCAGTATTTTCTCTTTCATTTGTTCTGCCTCTTGCAATTAAGGCTTCATGAGAAGATCCTTGAGATTTATTCCACCTAGAATCTATAGAAATTACAATAGCCACCACATCTTCAAAGACAAATTTCCCACTTGGAGTTGAGTTACTAAGAGCCATGACTAGTTGATCCCAAGTTTTAGGCAATGAGCACAATAAAATTGCTGCCTTATCCTCTTCTTCAGTTTTCACCCCCACTGGAGCCCACTTTCCTATTAGTGTGTTGAAATCATTAAGATGATCTGTGACAAATGAATTATCATGCATTCTCAAATTATACAATTGCCTATGTAACATAATTTGATTTACTAATGGCTTCATCTCATACAACTTTTTGAGCCCAAAAGTCATGTAATTTTCTCCTCTGCAACATTGAATAGTATTGAATCTGCTAGAGATAATTATATTTTTGCTCTGTCCATGTTATCCTTTTCATTCCAATCTACATCACTCATGGTTGCAGGTTTTAATGCTACCCCTTTGAGAGCTAGGGCACATCCATCCTTCACCAATAAATATTGGATCTTCAACTTCCATAAAGCAAAATTAGAACCATCAAACTTTTGCACCTCAAATTTAGTAATCATGCTTCTTGCCATTGTTTACTTCTAAAAAAAAACAACTTCTGCACAAACAATTGCACCTCAAATTAAGTAATCATGCTTCTTGCCATTGTTTACTTCTCAAAAAACACAACTTTTGCACAAACAATTGCACCTCAAATTAAGTAATCATGCTTCTTGCCATTGTTTACTTCTCAAAAAACACAACTTATGCACAAACAACCTTGCTCTAATACCAACTGTAAGAAAAATTATAGTGCAAAAAATAGAGAAAAATAATAAGCACAAATTTAATACAGTATTTACGTGGAAAACCTTGTAAAATTATACCAAGAAAAAGCCACATGCAAAGATCTTTCATATTTTATTTCTTAGGAAATTTGCAATTACAACAATCTTCTAAAAATTTATAAAAAAATGTGACTTCAATAGAGTATAATAAATCCAAGTTGTAGAGTCCTTGTTGAAGAAAACTTTTCCAAAATAGAAAGTGCGACTCATACAACTAAATGTTGAAAATTTGGAAAATTTACCAAAATAAAGAGTCCCAAAAAAAATTTGTGTTATAGGAAATGGCTTCGACATGTAGAGGGGCTACAATAACCCCCTTGGGAGCCCCCGTCACTACAACCTTCAGTTGTATAGTAGGCCTTTGGCCATGTCGGGTGTGTACCTTTGGAAAGTTAGTTTGACTTTTGGAAAGTTTCCACATTCAATGAATCTAGACAAGGATTTCTTTAGAAATGTGAAGGGGACACTTGTCACATGATGAAAATTTTAGATTGTGATCCATGTGAATGGAATCAATGGATAAGATTAAATGGATAAGGATTGAGAGATAAAGGGGAATTAAATATTGGAGGAAAAGATGGTGGGGATTAATTAGCCTAAATTAATTAATTAATTTAGTTAGAGGATTTGGGGATAAAGGTAAGTCTTAATTAAATAAATGTAAAATTTATTTAATTAAAAGGTGATGGATAAGGGTAATGGATAAATTAATTAAATAAATAATAAATATTTAATTAATAAATTTAATAGGACAAGATGGGATAAATTAATTAATTAAATAATAAACATTTAATTAATAAATTGAATAGGACAAGATGGGATAAATTAATTAATTAAATAAATATTATTTATTTATTTAATTTCTTAAGGTAGGCTAAAATTAGGTGTGGTTGGGTAAGGTCAAATTTTAGGTGTGTACAAGGTCAAATATTGAGGCTGAGACTTATGTTGTTTGGTAGGGAGTGGAAATACTGCAGAGGTTGGGTTATTAGAATGTTGTTATTGAAGGTGACTCAAAGATTATAATTAATCTTCTTAATAACAATCATATCCCTTCATAGAAAATACATAACATGATTGAAGAGTGCAAGGTTTTATTGGGTCATTTAAGTAAGCTAAAGGTTAATCATATTTATAAGAAAGGTATTTGTGTTGCCGATGTTGTTGCAAATTTGGGTCTCAATTATAACGACTCGCAAGACTGGTCATTTACAAATCTCCTGATTGAAATTTGAGATATTTTGTCTAATGAATAAAATAATTCAAATGAACTTCATTAGCATTTTGGTGCCTTTCTTTATGGATGACATAGTATTTTATTTAAGTGGTAACGAGAATGTGTTGGCTAAGGTGGTTGTTAGGGAGTTTCCTATGACGGACAACATGGAATTTAATATTAATTAGAATTTTATGCAAATCAATGGGAAAATATTTAAGCTTGATTTCGATGATCTTAATGGTGCTAGTAATCATCACATTTTGTAAAATAATGAAGAGAAGGTTATGAAGACTTTTTATTCCTTCATGTGAGCTTTATGTCTTGCATGCAAGAGGAGTCATGTTATTAGGGAAACTATTAAAGAAAACATATGAAAATATGGTTTGGAGGTGAGGGAGGCTCTTGTTAATAGTAAAAAAATGTAATTTTGATGAATGTGGAGTTGTTAGAAGCTAAATGATAATTAAAGAAGGCATTGATTACAAAGACAAAAGGTGGAAAGCTTTCATAAGGAGATATGAGATTTGGGGTTTCTCTCCTTTTAACAGATTGAATTGGACCTTAGTTGGTTCTACTAAATATATAAGGAGATATCTCAGTGGGGTTAGTGAGAGATTTAGAAGAAAAGGTAAAATGAGAGGCTGCATCTACAAACTGAGCTAATTTCATGTGAAGCCCTTAGGAAAAATATTGAACTTTGGGATTTGTTTGAAAAGGGAAGTTGTACTCCCTTCTTTCTAGTAATGAAAGGATATAATGACAAGATTACTTCTAAGTTTGTCAATTCTTGGTCACAAGGAGAAGTAACAATTGGTGTATTCCACTTTAAAGTCATAAATGAGTTGATTGTGAAAGCTATGGGCTTAACTGCAATAGGTTAAGATTGGAGAAGCAAAGTAAAGCTGAATATAAAAGGTTTATAAAAGCCTTTTTATGGGCAAGGAGAAACTATAAAAGTTTCAAAATGGGTATAGCTAAGAGAATTGTCAGCTTCGTGGGCCCTAGTAAGTCTCCATGTCATGAATTATTTTACTCTTGAGGGTAGGTTTAAGACGGTCCATGGCTATCACTTCCATATTCTCAATCATATTAGGCATGGGGAAAAAATTAATCTAACTTTTTACCTATTATCTTCTTTAGATAAATACATTATTGAAGGATCCTATCTCCCCTTACACCAGGGCCTTATAATGTCATTTTATAAATACTACCTCCATGACCCCATGCCAAACCATTCTACTAAGAGCAATGATAAAATTAAATTTATTGAAAACAAAAACATTTCTCCTCATCACCAAAAAACCAAAATAAGGGAAATCTTAGCATAGGGGGTAAAAATAGGTCAAACAAAAAGGGTAAAGCCTCTTTGAATGCCAATAACCCCTCTCCTTTGCATGAGTTGATTCTTGTGAACCTTCCTAGGAAACAAAAGGTTCTTGACCTTGAATAGATGGAAATTAAAACTGACAATATCGATAAGAAAAAAACAAATGCTTGAAAAACCCTAATCTTTTTGAAGGTAGAGGATTATTTTTGACGTGGAGAGTGAAGAAAAAGATAAAGTAGGGGTGGGGCAGAGTTGTTCCATTTTTTTTAGTGGTATAAGATTAGCTAGGCTGGCTAGAGCCACAATTGTTGAAAACACAAAAAATATTAAGGGTAAAAAAATCTTGGTTGATATTGATGAGGAATTTATTCCCCACAATGAAGATGAGTTGGGTGAGGAATCTTCTCATAACAAATTTGAGGAGGAAACTCAAGAGGAATATGAAGTAGAAGAGGAGGAAAAATATGATAAAGAAGAAAAAATGGTAGATGAAAAGGAGCAGGATGATGTTGAGGAAACAAAGTTTCTTGAGATAGATATTTTTTCTCCCCCCTCTTTAGGGTTTGAGGAGGATAAGGAAAGGGACAGGGAAAGGATGTCTTCTCCTACTATACAGAGTAGTATTTTATGGCTAAGGATAATGCAGATCTTACTAAACTCTATAACCAAGTGTAGGAGTTGGAAAAAAAGAATGAAGCTAACAACAACCAGGAGAAGATAAAATGGATGGAAACTTTCATCACCAAAATTATAAATATAACATAAGGTATTATGAAAAAGGTAGTCATGGAGACTGTTTCAGGATAGTCCAAAATAAATAAACAAAAAAAGAAACAAGATAAGGAAAAATCTCAGAGCAAGGAGGAAAAGAATGAAAGGGAGCTATTAAATGAGGATAAGGAATCATGGGAGGAGTCTCTAGACAACCTATTTGCATACTAGAACCCGATTTTCTAGTTTAGATTTCATGTCTACTTGCTACTTGTCTATTGTTTTTGTTTTCTTTAGTGTTGTTGTTTTGTTGGGCCTGTGTGCCCTTTTGTTGTCTTTGTTGTTTAAGTTGTTTATGTATTGAATTTCGGGATCAAGGCCCTTTCCTTGCTTATTTAATTAAAAAAAAGAATGCACATAATTTAAGCTACCAAAAAATAAGACAGAGGTTATCCATGAGGTGTTAATTTTTATTTTGTTGGGAGGGATCTATAGAGATCTATATAGGTAATCATGCTCTTTAATTAATTAGATCCCCTTTTTACTTTATCACACTTAAGCTAAAATTAGGATATTTTTTCTATTTTTAGGTTAGGTTCTTTTATATTTCATAACATAGGACACTTTTCATGATCTAACTTAATCCTCACCTAGGTTTTCATATAGGGTTGCTTTTTTATGTTTCCTTTTATAAGGACTAATTATTCATTATTGTAATCATCCAAATTAATCAAATTCATTCAATATAGATGCATACTCATATGCTTCTTTGGATCAAATCAATTCTCAAGTCTGCAAAACACACTATCTAATTTTTCTCTCTTTTTATGATACACATTTTGGTTGCATGCAATTTTTGGGAGTTGTGGGGTTCAACAATCAACTCCATCAATGAGGTGGAAATTTTTATATTGTAGGGAGGGATTTATAGAGATCTATAGAGGAAAGGGGGAAGAGGGTATGGGAAATTACTTGTATCTATAAAGAACCACTCTAAAAATGGTGAAACAAAAAAAAATGATAATAGTCATGATAATAATGTTTGTAATGTAGCCACCCAAGATGGGGCTAGGCTAGGCCAAAGGGTAAAGGTATTGATGATGAAAATTAGTAAAAAAGGTAAAATGATAAATGATAAAAAATTTATTAAGGTTGCAACCCTTGGGTTTTTGGTTGCCACTCTTGGCTTTATGATTACCACACATGGATATGAGGTTGTCACCAAAAATTAAAAAGGTAACAGGTAAAATTGATGTTAAAAATTGTGGTAACCACCCAATTATATAAGAAGCAAGAAAGATCCAAGATATGAAACATTAGATTGGATTCAAGGTGTGGGACGTTTCTGATTGAAGCTAAACCTCTAGATGAAGGGTTGGTTCCCTCTTTGAATTATTGGAAGTTTGTGTTGTCATTTATGTCAATAGATCTTTTTTGTTGCATTGATGTAAACTTATGGAGATGCTTTCATTAGTTGCATTATGTTGTCATTGGTAGTCTCACTAATGTCAACCTCTAGTGTTGCTTTCATGAGCATATGTTTATGGATGTTCAATGTAGTACCCCTCTGATTTGCTTATGTTTTCTGACAGTGTGTTTTTACTTTCATAGACCTTCATACTATGTTGTTATTTGATCGCTAATAGTGGAGCGATGATGGTTTTTATATTTTGATGTGATGGTACACTATATGGATGTTTAATATTTATGACATGCTTTCTAATTAGCATAGTTGTTTATTTGAGTTGATATTGATATATGCTCATTTGTAGTTAATTGATGTTTTAATTTCATCAGTCTTGATGTGACACTATATTGGTGAAGAGAATGGAATTGCATCACTCACTTGCGAGCGCCCTGCGATTCTGCAATTTTCTTTTCATGGTGTGATTGTTCATGATTTATATATATACATGTACAACATATGTTTGATTGTAGGATTGCAAGTACATGACATTAGCTCCACCTGGATTCACAGGTTTGAGCATGTCCATTGCCCAATGGTACAGTTGATTGGGAGATAGTAATGGGGTTTCCTTGTCAAGTGACAACCCTAGTCACAGTGTGTCATCAATCCATGTTCAATATGTTTTGTCGCTATGTTTTCAACGTTTGTCTTGTTGTTTAATTATTTTTCAAGGTTTATTATGTGGAAATTAATGATTAAAATGTTTTAAATGATTATTTATTTATTTTAGATTAATGTTGTTAGAAGCTCTATATGTGATTTAATTAATTTAATTTATTTTATTTGGTAAAGTAATTTAATCCTTGTGATTAAATTTATTTTATTAAGAAGATAAATTAATTGATTAAATTTATTTTATAAAGTAATTAAATTAATTGATAACATTAAATTAGAAAGTATTACATGAATTTGAATTATTTAAATGCATAATTATCTTGTAAATATCTTTCGGGAAATATCTAGAATTGGTTAGAGGATATTTTATTTTTGACATGTTTGTTAGAAAATTAATTAAGGGATTTTTGTTGAGAATGATTTCTCAAAGAGAATAATTGGCATTAACTAGAAGAGGTAAGAGGTTACTTCACGAGAATGAGGAAAAAGTTATTTTTAGAAATTAGTTGTAAAATTGGGGGAAAGAATTCTCGAGAAGTTTTGGGATTTGGTTATTATTTTGCATATTTTGGAAGGGCTCTGGTTATTGTTTTGCATCTTTCTAGAAGTGGTTATTTTTGGTAGAAGCTTTAGAAATTGGATTTTGTAGGGAAGCTCAACTTCAAAATTCATTTCTTCAAGCTTCTGGAAACGGGTTCTTTATTATTTTAATTCTTATTTTGCAATCTTTGCCAGTGCAAGAAGTTTATGTATTTCTGTAGAAGCTTTGTTTAATTTTGTAAAAATTGAAAGATTGTCTCTACAAGAGGATTTGTTAATTTTATAGAAGCTTTAATTTTATTTCATAAATTTGAAATGTTGTTTAGAAAATTGCTGTGAATTTTTAGAAGCTTCTGTAGGAAATTGTTGAAAACTTCTGTGTAGAAAATTGTTGAATGTTTCTGTAAGGAAATTGGTTTTAAAACAATAGAAAACCCCAAAGAAAAACAATAGAGAAATTTATAAGTCTCTGTAGGAATGGATTCAAAAATATGGTGGCACACCTTCTGTAAAGATTTCAAAGAAACCCATATCCGAAAATGAAAGTTATTAAAGTCACAACAGACTCGTTTTATGTTTAGTATTGTTTGAAATTTGAAAATTAATATTTATATATATATATATATATATATATATTTATTTATTTATTTATTTATTTATTTAAAATAAATATAATAGGTGCATGCAAATGCACAAATTAGTTATTATTAGAATGAAAGGATTTAAAAAAGGAAATTTATTTTATATTGATGTAAATAGGGAAATGGGATTAAACAATTAGATTTAATTTCCTTATTGTTTGTAAATGATAGTGCATTAAGTCAGATTATTTTGAGCAATATATTATTATTTTCTTGAAATAGAAATTGGATTTAGGAAATCCTAATGGTAGTTTTATTAATTGCCTGAATTGCTTTTAAAGTTGTGATCTCTTTTGTTCACGTTGTTTGGGAAATTTGGGTTAATTGTGAATGTAAGTCTTCCAGAAGAATTTACTTTATGTGGGCGTTGTTTGTGTTATGGTTCAGCCCTTTGATTTACCTTGGGTAGTGCACGTGGTTATACTTTAGTTTGAACACCCGGTTACTACAAACGGGATGTGTTGTCCTTTGCATTATGGTCGATATTTGTTATCGGATTTTGTGCACCTTGTCTACCCATGGTTTGTGGATTAGATCTTTGTGTTGTTAGTAGGGGAGTGGTTCTCAATTGGGGGTCTGACACACAAAGGGGCACCAGGGTAACTCACTGAGGGTTTTAATTAAGTGATAATTTAAAATAATTAATGAATGGGTAACTATCATAATAATAAATATAACTAATGTCTCTCTCATGGCTGAAGTGCTTGTTTAGGCTTGAGGTGAGATGAGATGCATAGTTTGTATGGGGGTCTGGCAGCTGGTAGAGGTAGCCAGGGTAACCCAGGATGGGGGTCTGGTAGCCTAGGAAGGTTACGCCAGGGTAACCCATAGAAAATTATGTGTGACACTCCTCCTATGACAACAGTATGTGTTGTGAAATTGATAAACTTGATTCTTTTATTTTGGAAGCAATGTAACCTTCATGTTATGTTTTGTATTTGTGTAGTTTAGTCTTGAGTTCCCTTGTGTCTAGAGGTTGTCGGTTTTGCCTAGGAAGCCCCTTTACTATCTCCTAGCACAGGGGGTGGGCCTTCAGGTACCACTTGGTTGGGTGGAAAGTGCACCATACACCGTTGGGTTCTCACTTCATGTTTGTGATGGCGGGATCTTCCAGATTGGAGAGCTTGTGTGCGCCAATTGATATGTTTTATCTCTCTTGTTCTTTTGTATTAGTGGATATATGTATATGTATTACTCCTCTCTTGTATTCAAGGAGGATTTTTGTATCATGTAATTGTAATATTATTATTTGAATTTCCTCATTTTGGAAATGAGCTTTGTAATTATTTTATAGAATGAATGCAAGCTATAAATGATTCTTAATGTAATTGTATCTTATGAGATGGATTTAAATGCTTTAGATGTATGTTCTTTTTATCATGAGTAATATTTATTTGCTATGGTTAGATTACTTTTGTATAATGAGATTCGAATGTAATGCATTGTCATGTATCTTAGAGGATGTATGTGTTAAGTATAATTTATTTTACATGTTAATATTATACTTTTTAAAAAAAAATTGCTATGCTTTTGTTGTGTTTGCATCATTCTTTAAGGTTATGTGGCGGGGCATTACATTCAACCTCTTGTATGGTTAAGATGTTGAGAAGGTGTTTTAGATGTTGAGATGGTGTTTGGAGTGCTTGGTTTTGAAGTGCTTTTGAGAAAATTTGAATAAAAGAGGAGATAGTGTGGTAAAAAGTGTTTAGTGTGGCAGAGTAGTGTTCATTGTTTTGCTCTGGATTTCTTCATGGTTTAAGATCTACTTGTGTGGTTTGGATATGTTGATTAGAGGTATTCAAAGGTGTTATATCAAAAAGTTCAAGTTTTGGATCGTTCAAAAAAAGATGTGTTCAACAGTGTGTGAATTTTGATGTAGTGTTGTCTGAGAGAAATTGTTTTGCTTCACATTTCTCCACATTGTGGTTTCTGGTTTTGTGGCTATGGAAGTGTGTTTATATTGTTCATTTCTATATTCATTCTGAGTTGTTTGAGTTTTGGTTCTTCACGAGGTTGGATTCATTTGTTACAATGTGTGGAAGTTTAACTGGGTGTACATAATAAGTATGTTCTTTAGGTGTATCATGTTGTGAAGGATTTGTTGGATTTTAGGGTGTTTATGGAATACTCTAGACTATGTTTACGTGTTTTGTGTGGTCTATAAGTCATCTTTAAATTTGAGGAAGCGTGCACTTAAATGTTTAATGGTGTTAACATATTTTTGGCCGACCTTGGGTGCTTACACTAATTGTGGATATGCTTCGGTGTTTTTAGAAGTGTGGTGTGGTGTGTATATGTGGATTTAGCTATGAGTTAAGGTGTGATGTGGTCCTTCTTCATTCCTCTCCATCATGGGAATGTTTTGGTGTCGACCTAATTTTAATTTTCATGTTTGAGGTGCATAGCTGACCTTGTAGATTATTTTCAAGGTTGAGGATGGTATATATGTGTGATGAATTGATGGGGAAAGTAAGATTAGGGTGTGTGGTGTGAAGTTTTGAGATTTAAAGTGTGAAAGTGTGAAATTCAGTATGAGCTTTAATGTAGTATGAGCTTTAATGTATAAGACTATTGGAAGCAATGAGCAGAGGGTGTCTACATTCTAGTGAAGCAGTGGTGGGTATTTTCTATTGCTCTTAGAAGGATTTATCATTGTAACAATATTATATATTCTTCTTTCTAATATGGTAGTGAGCCCTTCTTTCTTTTGGGCAAAGAGCCTATTGTATTCGGTGTTGCAATTACTTTATATTATGAGGTAATCCTCACCGTGGTTTTTCCCCTCTTGGTTTTTCCATGGAAATTTGGTGTTCTCATGTGTATGGATGTGTTTTCATTATGGTTTCTCATGTTTATATTCTACTAATGCATGATAAGGGTTTAAAGGTTGTTAGAGGGTTAAGGATTAATGCATATTTGAATGCTAATGAGGTTTTTGATGTTTTATGTACAACTAATTCACCCCCCTCTTAGTTGTCTTATGCATTCAACAATTGGTATCAGAGCAGGGTTCCTTAGAAGAAAGATTAATTGAAAAGTTTGATGGATCAGATTATGCATTCTAGAAAACTAGGATGGAAGGTTTCCTTGGTTTTCTAAGGTTTGGAGTTTGGAAGTCTATTGAAATTGGATATACAATGCTTTCAAATGTTCTGAGCACTAATGATGAGATCAAGGAATATGAGAACAGTGGAAAAGATAGGTATACTCTTTTGAGTGGTCTTTCTAACTCAAAAATTGTGAAATTTATGAGTCTTAAAATTGTTGGAGAAATTTGGAAATATTTGGAAAGTATCTATGAAGGATATGATAAGGTCAAGCAAGCAAAGATGAAAAATCTGAAGACCAAATTTGAAACTCGAAGGATGACCAAAGATGAAGATATTATAGGCTACATGCATAGAGTGGATGAATTTTTCAATTCCATTAGAGGCCTTGGTGGAAAAATTGAAGAACATGAGGTGGTAAAGAAGGTATTAAGAACTCTTCCTAAATTCTATAGTCATAAGGTTTCTAGTATTGAAGAAGCTCAGAATTTAGATCATTATTCTAGAGATCGGTTATTTGATGCTTTAACTACTTTTGAATTGAGAGAGTTTAGTCCAAGTGATTCAAGAAAAGAGATTGCTTTTAAAATTGGAAAAGTAGAGAAGAATGAAGAATTTGATCTGGATGAGGTTGATGAGTTAGAAGCTAAAACATAGAAAAATAGGCTTCTATATTAAAATGGGGCGATTGAATATGTGATGCACCTATCTTCCTTATTTCATTAGGAAATTATTGAACACCTAGAATACTAAGAGGGGGAGGTAAATCAGTATTCCCAAAAATGATTTAATTACCAACCATCCAATTAATATAACATACTTAGCAATTAATAGAAACGAAAGCATAAACACCCCGTAACACATGCAACACATGAACACCATAATTTTTATGTGGAAAACTCAAGATGGGAAAAAACACAGTGAGGATTAGCTCACAATATAGTATGACCGATCATAAAATATTGCATGAATGCTCACTGCTAGAAGGACTCACTGTCCAAGTGAACTCACTATTCACAACAATAGGTAAGACAAGAAAGGTGGCTACACAACCAAGTTTTGAATTTATACAAAATGCATCTGTCATATGTCAAATTTAGTTCCTTTGAAGCTCAAGATTCTTATCCAAAACACTTCGCTTGATACAAAACACAAACCTCTACTCTGAATTATATTTGCATATCCTTCTCTCAATCTTCTGCAAAAAATTTCTTTGCTTCTTGCATTCAAATCACATAGCCAGCACAACACACACTTAATCTAAAAATGATCTTCTATATATATACATGAACAACATTGAAAACACTAACTAGGTCGGCCTCAATAGATGATGCCAACAGAATGCAAATTGTGCCTTGTCGAAACCCAATTCAAATTCAAATACCTTCATGCCACAAACCTATGAGATATCTAGGTAAACATGGACCTATAATAGCTCCTTCTTACATTCACATTATAATTTTAATCTCCACAACCTTTTACATGTTTTAGGTCGGCCAGGCATAAGACCTAAAATAGAATACTTCAATTGATTATCATACACAGAGCACGTGGATCTCAAAATGTCATGCCAG
The DNA here is from genome assembly GCA_007258455.2 of Sequoia sempervirens. Classification (NCBI taxonomy): domain Eukaryota; kingdom Viridiplantae; phylum Streptophyta; class Pinopsida; order Cupressales; family Cupressaceae; genus Sequoia; species Sequoia sempervirens. The sequence continues at coordinate 147,677,793 of VDFB02000013.1, read as the reverse complement.
CTAGAAATATTAACCCACAGACACTTGTAAACATCATCCCAAAATCGAAAGTTCAAGTGCACACTCGCGAAGAGGTGCAAATAGAAAAGGCTATGCACATTGCATTGAAAACTAGGAACATTCTACATACAAAACTTCTGTCACATGCAACTTTGAACTATTCATCCAGACCAGCTGAGATTCTAGACTTAGACACTAATATCATCCACAAAAAACATATTGGAATCACAAAAAAGGATTTGAACTTGATGAATTGTGAACCAGTTTATGGAGGGCTCAGAGAGAAAAAACTATCGACGTAGACACATAGCAAAAGTACTTAACATACCATCCTGATATTCACCTAGTAGTGTTGACATCAATGACAACACATGTCTTCTTCATTATTTCAACAATCTCCCCCTTTGTCATTGATGGCAACCTATGCCAACATTTCTTCTCCGCACTTCTCTCCCCCTTTGACATCAAGGGAAAAGGGTGCATACACCCAAAAACTTATATTAACCATATGTACAAACTGAACTAAAGTAGCTAAATCCACCTTAGAAACAGTTCCTAATACATCCGCATATGTACAAAGAGATCTAAAAAAAATGAATGAGATAAATAACAAAAATGGTCAAACTGAAGATGTTGACCCAAGATTTTGTACCATGGCTCGCCAAACATACTTTCCTTCTTCCCAACTTATTTTTGTTGTAGCAAGAAACCTATGTAAAATCTCAAGCTCCATCAAGGCATCTTCTCCTTCTTCCACAGTGTCGGGATTAAGATTTATCTATGAAATCCTATCAGCACTAGCCAAGGCACATGAAATAGGTATGTGTTGTGATTGTACATAGTCCCTTAGCTTTCCAAGTTTCCTGATGATCTTTTCTTTCTAGGTCTGCAAAGTAAGGAATTTGTCATGTAGATCTATGATACAGACTAGGTATGATACTTTATGTCTAGTGCTAGATCATAGTCATTTGATGCTTTAACAATATGAGACTCAATCAAGTCCATTTCAAATTTTATGCCCTATGTGGCTTCCAACCACGTTATGCAGTATAAAATCAATGTTTTCACCTCATCCTCACAGTCATGTATCTCTTTCAAGCATTCTTCAATCTTAGCATGGGTTCACACACATTTTTCTGTAAGCCTTGTTATAGACTCTATTTCCATTTAACCTTTCAAGCTAGAGGCATAACCTTTAAAAGAATCAACCAACAATCTAAAATTCTCCATAGAAGATAATGAAGTATCAATATTAGTCCTTGGAGTGATTTCTTGCAAGAATTGTGGATTTAAAAATCATGAAAGCTCCCTCTGGGTTGATATTATTGGTTTTGCATTGGCCTCGGCTTGCACTTTGCATGTTTACATATTTTGGGCTCTCTTTTGGTAGTGCTTTCATCTGCTTGTGCCACATGTCAGCTACACGTGCATTTGGGAACTCTTTGCCCAAGCTTCTTCTCTGAGCTCCACCCGTGTGCCACATCGCATTCTCCATGAGCACCTTTTGGGTGGACCCCGCAATCAACGCTTTGAGCACGGTCTACTCCACGTGTCATCTCCACGGGGATCATAGTTACAAAGAAAGGAAGAATTAATTAGAGTCCCCACCTTTGCGTCACGTGTCACCTTTGTGGGGACTTCAGTCTCAAAGAAAGGAAGAATGAGAGGCCCCACCTCTACGCCACATGTCCTAACCAATTCTTCAGATGGTTAGACATCAAGGAGTTGTTGCAGAACTTCTCAAATGAGATAACTAGTATCAAGTGGCAACAATCCATGCCTCTGAAGCCAGCTTACCAAAATTACCAAGGCAGAATATCTTCCTATCAGCAAAATAAATTCCAAGGAGGTATGTGCACTAATCCATAGACTCAAACAAATAACCAGATAGTATTGGTGCCTACTCCACTACAAAATGTTCATCCAAGTTCAAATCGATAGTTGGTAGTGGGGAGAATTAATCTCGCTAATGATACCAATCCTTGGTGCTTCCCCTGCAATAAAGCACATATCCCCAAAATTTTTTGCATGGAAATTCACAGCAAAGAGTGGCGGAACAACGTAGTCAAGGAATCACGCAAAACTCAGGAGGTTATGCATATGCCTCTCCACAAATGGAAAATGTGGTACTCACCACTCAAATGCAAGGAATGTCCTTGGAGCAAGAAACAGATATAGCTCTCGATAACGCGCTCTTCTCATGGATGGAAGAAGAAGAGGCCATGTTTGCAAATGATGTTTCCACATCAAAGGCCTCGCAAGTGCAATCAGATTATAACACTCGCTCAAAGAGGAGATTCACAGGTGAATCGGTCGCTCAACAACCCAAAAGTGTTCTCGACCAAGCTCCTTGTACCTCCACAATTGCATAGCAATCTCAGTCATGAAAGGAGATTGTTATACAAAGGTCTAAGGAGTAGAAGTCTTTGAATCCACCACCATTCAATATGGTGGAACAATTGAAGAAAGCCTCTACTAATGTATCTCTTTGGGATATCTTAGTTGTTCCAGAGCAGAAGTCATTGTTGTAGAAGGCCCTATTGGAAGATGCAAGCACAAAGCCAACATAGGAACCATCCAAAGGAAAGGTCGTCGATTCACCATCTCATGCCAAATCCTTGCAAACAATGGAGAGGAAGCCTCTACCAAAAATAGAGGTAACCCGAAACTGAAACCCTTCTTCTTGACTCTCATTATGGGTAGTAAATTGTTGCACAATTCTATGATTGACTCTGATGCTAGCACCATATTCATGCCCAAGAAAATAGTTGAAGCCTTAGGAATTAGCTATTAACCTTTAAATAGAGGGATTATGCAACTTGATGGGAATAAGGTTGAAACTATAGGTGTCATTAGGGACCTTCCCTTGACTCTGTTCTCCCTAGTATCACAATCCCATAAGATACCATGATCATTGACGTCCCTCCCATGTTCAGTCTTTGCCTGTCTTGAGAGTTCACTGCCAAGATAGGTGGGTATCTTTCCTTATATTGGTCACACTTAATTCTTAGGACCAAGCATGGAGCTAAGATGAAGATAGTGTCTGAACCTTTTCATTTAGAACATGTAGCAGATGAAGCCATGATAAATTTCAAGGCTACTCATACCTCCATCACCAAAGATGAGATGTATTGTACTAAGTTACTGGAGGATGAGAAGGTGACCAGAGACCAAACTGATGAAGAAGAGGTCCTCTTGAGTGAATTTATAGACACTGATCGTTTCAAAAATTAGCATGCCACCGGATTGGGAACTTATGTGATCTATGATGAGGATCAAGTGGTTTTGAAGGTGATGAAGGAATTTGAGGGTGATCAAGCCTCAGAGCTATGGCCGTTGCATTTTGATGGAGAAATATGTAAAGTTGGTGCAAGATCCAAAATATATTTGACATCCCTATCCAACGAAAAAGACACTCAGATATTTTTGCTTTCAATTTTCATGTTCAAACAATGAAGCCAAATACGAAGGCCTTGTGCAAGGCCTAAGTCTTGTGAAGCGGATGGGCATTAAGAAAATAATGGTGTTCAGAGACTCTGAGCTAATAGTCAATCAAGTTCGAGGTGTCTCTGCAACAAATAATGCCCGCATGTGATCTTATAGACATAGAGTTTGGGACCTAATTGAAAGCTTTGAAGCTTTCAATATCTAGATAATGCCTAGAGAGCAGAATGAAGCTGTGGATCGCATGACGATGATAGGATCTCAATCTGACCCTATTTCTGACTTAATTGAGAACAAAGAGAATGTGTGAGTGATTGTCTGACCTGCAATCCCAGACAATGACTGGTGTTGGCAAGTATTTGAAAGTGACAAACAAATTGCCTCATTTATTCAACACTCTGGAGAGTTCGTCAACCAGCTCCAACCAAAAATTACAGAAGCTTATGAAAGGAAAATTATTTAGCTGAGTCCCAACAAGCTTTTGAAAGGACTTATCACTCTCAAAAATCTATTTGATTGTGATGATGCAAGAAATGACAAGAAGAAGTAACCCAACACACCATAGAACTGACGAAAGGAGCAAAACTTGTCCACCAAAAGAAAAGGCTAGTAAACCCAAAAATTGAGGTACTAATGGTGCAAGAGCTGAGGAAGCTAATCCACTCCCATATTGTCTTCTCAATCATAGTACATGGGTGTCCAACCTAGTTCTAGTCTAAAACAAAAATCGGGACATTCACCTCTATGTTGATTTTTGGGATCTAAATAGAGCATCCTTGAAGGACCACTACCCATTTCCTTCCATGGAATGAATTTTGTAAATAGTGGCTGGCTCAAAAATATTTTCTTTGTTGGACGGCTTCTCCGGTTACAACCAGATCTAGGTTAAAGAAGAGGGCCGACACAAAACAATGTTCACTACTAAGTGGGGAACATTTTCCTGTGCAAAAATTCCCTTCGGCCTCTCAAATGCGGGAGCCACCTTTCAACAAGCAATGGACATTTCCTTTAGAGAACTAATCAATAAGATCATCTTGATCTACTTCGAAGATATTACTATATTCTTTAAGTCAAAAGATGATCATTTTGATCATCTTGAAATGGTTTTTAAAAAATTCCAGGAGTTTGGGATATCCCTAAACCCAAAAAAATGTTTTTTCGAAGTACCCCAAGGAAAATTATTGGGATAAGTAGTGTCCAAATATGGAGTTGCTATTGATCTGGATCGAGTGAAGGCAATCAAGGAACTTCCCCTTCTAGTCAACAAAAAGGGAGTTTAGTCCTTCCTGGGAAAGGTAAATTTTGTAAGCAAATTCATTTCGGATTTTGTAGGTTTAATTAGACTAATCACCCTGATACTCAAGAAGGATCAGTTGTTTAAATGGAAAAAATAGGCCAGAGAAGCCTTTGATAAGGTCAAGGAGGATATTTCCTCAGCTCTTGTGTTGGTGAACACAGACCTATCAAAGGACTTCATAATGTATGTGTTCAGTACCAAATCTAGCATCGCTACTGTTTTGACCCAAAAGGGTGATGAAGGAAAGGGAGAACATTTGATAGCCTTTCACTCTCAGACCTTAAAAGACTATGAGACAAAGTATAACTTTGTCGAGAGACAGGCGTTCACCATTGTTAAGGGACTAAAAAATTTCTGACACCTCATAGCTTGTAGCAAGGTGGTTGTATATGTAGCCCATTCCAGTGTGCGTGAGTACATAATGGAGGGAGAAATCACCAAAAAAAGGGCCAACTGGATAACCAAGATCCTTGAATATGACATTGAGGTCAGGCCCAAAAAGATCATGCGGGGGAGAGGATTATGTGAGTATTTGGCAAGTGATGAAGAAGTGTCAGCTAAGGAGGAACAACTTGATCTAGTCCTACTTAATGAATTCAATTCTAAAGGTTGCGGGTTGGCAGACAAAATGAGATTCATGCAAACTAGGAAATATCCGACAAGCCTCCCTTCTCAGAAGAAGAGGTTTTATAGGTTGTAGAACAACGGGTATGTTCTTGTTGAAGGGGTTCTTTTCAAAAGGAATTTCAATAGTGTTCTTCTGCGGTGTTTCACCAAAGAGTAGGCACAAAAAAATCTGGACATATTCCATAGTAGTCTCGCGGGTGGAAATTTCTTTACAAAGACCACTTCCATTAAAATTATGTGTGCGGGGTATTTCTAGCCTACATTGTTCAATGATTCACACTCTCTAGTTAAATCTTGCAAGGAATTCCAATTCTTCACAGGAAGGAGGAAGAACTCGGCAATGCCTCTGAATCTGATAGTGGTTGAAGAACCCTTCAAGCAATGGGGCCTTAATTTCATCGGGATGATTAATGCCACCTCCAGTGCTGAACATAAGTGGATCCTCACGGCCACAAATTACTTTACCAAATGGGTCGAGGCCATGCCCCTGAAGAATGCGTTTGAGGCAGAGATTGTGAATTTTCTCAAAGAACTAGTAACAAGGTTCGGCCCATCCAAGACCATCATCTAGACAATGAAAAAGCCTTCCTAAGTTCAAAGGTATGTCAATTTTCACTTAAGCATGGCATATTCCTAAAGACATCTTCGAATTATTACCCACAAGGGAATTGTCTGGACGAGTCTACTAATAAGAATTTAGTCTGACTCATCAAAATAATTCAAAGTACATTCACACATGTAATATTTTACCCAAGCACAGTAATAGTAAACAGGTGAATACACAATGGGGTGTGACAAATCCAAGACTTGATAAAGGTCTTTTAGCTTTGACAAAACAAAAAAGAAATACTCTTTATCTATTTTTTTTTTACCACAACCTTGAAATCGAGAAAACATACTTAAAATTGACCAATAAATATTCAATAGAAGGAAATGCATCAGGAGACAATGTTGTTAATTCATCCAATTGAAGTATTTTGAATTCATAAACTATACCATATAGTTCATTAAATTTTTCTTACATTTAATTAGGAGTTGTATAACTGATAAGGTGAAATTGAAAATTATCAAATACATGGATGCCAATTATTCCCATTGCCTCATTTAAGTTGTTCCAATAGACAAATTATTCATACTCCCTTATAAATTGCAATTATTGTTCATTTCCCATTTTTTATAATCCTTTAGATTGAAGAAGTTATACTTTGACTTTGCATGCGTGGAAATTATGTGGAGTCAATAAATCAATTTTCAGATCCATGAGACACACAAAGAGGCACCTTAATTTTCCCTTAGAAACTCCCTAAAATTGAAGTAAGACTAAATTTTGACCCCCTAGAAAGATCTAAGAAAAGATTTACAAATTTGGTGAAATTTTGATTCCAAAATCGTCTGTTTATAACACACAAAGATTTTTAAAATTTTGTGAAAAATTGACTATCCAAAACTCAAATATAATTACAAATTTGAATTTTTTGTAAAATTATGATAAACTTAAAAAAGATTTGCTATTTTTTTATGACTAGGATGAAAGTTATACCCCATAAAAAAATCATAGAAAAAACTATTTTTTTAGGTCTAAAAAATAGCTTTAAAAGTACATAATTTTTTGTCACAATTGCATTGATGATGAAACCATCTTTTTGTTGACTAAAAAATTGCAAAATAGGGCCTCCCCATTTGCAGGGTATGGAAAAATGAAAAGAACCCCTTGAAAGGTTTTGGTGATTAGTAAACTATGACTAGGCGGTTAGGAACTTTGACTAGGCAGTTTGACTTGATGGTTGGAAAATTGTTGATGGTTGATTGCTTCTTGGCTTGGTTGGTGGTGTGACCATTTGGAAACGTCTCTCCAGCCTGAAAAATGTACCTTTGATCGTATTTATTAATTAATTGAAAATAAAAAATTTGTGGTATAATGATTTTCAATTAATTAATTAATACGATAAAAATTGCATTCTTGGAACTGATTAGACAATAGTCCATTGAATGGAAAGGTCCATGCAAATGTAGTTCCTTTAACCTAGCTTGAGTGCCAAATGAAAACTCATTGAGGGTTTTGGTGGTGGAGGTTGACAGGGAAAGCGCTAGAGGAGAAGGTGACTACCATGCCAATTTCTACTTCAACAACTGTGGTAACCCCATTATTGAAGGACGACACTGCATTGTTGTAGTGCCCCTCATTTTGTTCTCTATTAGATTGGTAGTTATTCTTCTTAGGATCAGACTTTATGACACTTTGTTTAATGTTGGACTCACTGCTATGATGATAGTTTGATAATACATTGATGACACTTCTTTTACTTGAGTTTATGCATATGTTATGTATGTTATATGGACTTATTTGATTATGTGGATTAATCTTATTATGAGCATTATGTGATTATTTGATCATGGTTATTATGCGATTATCTTGTGATTGTTCTATCTTGTTTGTTATGTAACTGATTGTTATGCATTGATGTGTTTTGATGAAAGGGACATTGTCACATTACTCACTTGTGAGTACCCTACTACGCTATAATTTCCTTTCACGATGTGCCTGATTATATGATTATATGTATGTTTGAACATTTTGTTTGTTGCAAGTCGTAGGTAATAGGCATCGACTCTACCTAAATTAGCAGGTTTGAGCGTTCCTTAAACCCAATGGAACAATTGTTCGGAGATAACATAAGATCCCCTACCCTAGCCATCATCCTCAAAGAGGATGAGTATTCAGTCTACTACCTCATCAACGTTGTCTGAGACTTGTGGCCAGTTGGTCTTGGTTTTTGACCCTGATTATGTTTAGGTAATTGTTGTTGGTATTGGGTTGTTTAATTTAAATTTGTTTGATAAGTGTTGTTTTGGCTAATAGATTCATTAAAATAAAAGGGCACTATGATAATTGAATATAAATATATTTATTAAAAATTATGGTTTATGATCAAATAAGAGTTTAATAAAATATTATAATAAATTAAATATGAAACAAATATTAAAATAAAATAAAATATTAAAATGAAAGGTGATAATGGATAATTAGCAAAAAATATAGTGGAATTAATAACTATTAAAATAATATGGTAAATAAAGAAAGCTTATGACTCATGAAAAAAGCATTAAATTGAATTTCTAAAATAGGGCTGCACTTGACAGTCTAGCGAGCATGCAACAACATGCAGCTCAAGTAGTTATTAAAAATTAATTATTTTCTAAAAATATAATTTGTATGGAATTTTCAACAGCTTTCCTTTTTGGTAAATAATTATCTTTTGTGGGATTTTGATGGGGGTGGATTTTTGTTTTTGGGAAGAAGAGAAAATTGGGTCTGCAAAAATAATTTCTTATGTTGTGAATCTTGTGTGGGAATTTGGGGAAGAATTGATTGGGGGGTTTTCAAAGAATTTCTTGTTGCTGCAAAAGTTTGAACTCAACACAGGATTCAAATTTTGATTGCTTCTTCTCAAAATCCACTTTTGTGCGCTTTCCTTATGTTCCCAATTGCATTTGTTTGAAAGTTTCATCAAGACATGAAAGGAAAGCGTTGTCACAGGTATGCCTTCAAGTATTTTCTTCTCCTTCATTGGCATGTATAGCTCTTCTTGAATAATGACTTGTCTGATCTTACATTCGCATTAATTTTGTTTTGAAGAGCATTAAAATCTAAAATCATTAGTGCAATTGAATTGGGGAGAGTTTCGTCCACTAGATCTCATTTCTAGCTTATAATTTATTCATTTGGCTGCATGCTTCTCTAACTGGAGATTTCCCCAATTGCGCCCTCACGTCTTTATCCGTTCTGTTGATCTCATACAATTGCATTCGCAAGAAAGTTTCTTAAACCCCACCTTCAATCATGGCATTTCTGCAAAGGGCTTGGTGTATATTTTGATGATTCATGAAGTTACATTTCTTTGGGCATTCTCATGTCAAGCAAATCGCATGCCTTTGTTATGCATCTTCACGCCTTGCCTTCCATGTAACTCATTTTAACATATCTTGCACTCATCGCATTAAACGTGATGACTTTTCTCTGAGAAACCGTGTCATGCTATTCACAGGCTTTTATTTTCTAAGGCTGTTTTAGCAAACCTCTTTTCGGTGCCTCCTATTATCATATTTCCTCCATGAGATGTCAACTAAGTGAAGCAGTTGGTCGAAGCTTTAAACTGTGGTGAAGGATCTACCCAGCCTATGTCATAGAAAAGATAGTTTCTAAAGCCTTCATAAGGTTGTGCTAGCGCTGCCCTCTCCTCAAGCAGTTCCCATGAGGCAGCTGCTCGCCGTCCTTCTACTCCCATTATCGTTGCTTTCACAGCCAGTCTACTAGTTTTTATGCGCCTTTGATTGCTGGTGGTTTAATTCTAAGGTTACTAAGAATCCCTTTGATGAATTAAAAATGCAGTGATAATGTCTGTGAGAGAATCGATATTGCATGATGCTATATTACTGCCTGAATGTTTAAATAATTTTTATGTTTATCTCTGTGTTTATAATCAAACTGTGTATTTCAATCGGTAGTCCTTTCTCTTGTATGTGATTTCCTTCCATATTCATAAGTATTACATTCGACCGGTATAAATTGATAATTTTGTGGTAAGTTTGTCAAGTCGGCCATGTGGAGTTTGATGAATACATTAATATTTACTATTTGACAAGATTGAAGATCACTGTGTATGCTTGCATTTTGTATCTTTCGATGGGCATCTCTTATGTGAAAATTGACTACCATATTTTAGCTGATTTTGCTTTGTGTTGGGATTTGGAGCTTTATGTAATCGATGATATGATGTCACTTGGAAATTCGATGATATGCTGATAATTGTTACTTAATTAATATATATATATATATAGCATGGGATTTCGCTAATTATGCTATTTGTTTAGCAACTTTATACTGTGGGTTGCATTCTATCTTGATACTTAGTTATGTGGTTCTTCTATCATGTAGCCAATGCTAAGCATTGTGTCCCGCCTCTTGATGAAGTATGCTAAGGTTACATTTGATTTTTATGTTTATATATATATATATGTGTGTAAGTATATTGCTTTATGAACAACATTATAATTATAATATATATATATATATATGTCTATGTGTGTGTATCAATATATTGCTTTATGAATAATATTATAATTATAATATATATATATATATATACACGTATACATGTATATGTTTAATAGAGATAGAAAAAGAATAATTTTGCCTATGTAATTTAATTGACTATGTTAGATAAATAAAATGGGAAATTAAGTAGGGTAAAATTGATTTACTTGTAATTAGATAATTGTAGAATTTGTTTAAATAAATGAATTAAATCATCCTTTGTTAATGAGTGTTGAATTCTTTCATATTTGATTTGTAAATGCATTAAGTAAATAGTCATTTAGAAATAATGTTATTCTAATAGATGACCCAATTGGGAGAATTAAGTGGCTAAGTTAATGAGAATTATGAATGTGAAAGTAATGTCTAATTCGTGGTTGTATTGTTGATTGAATGCTTATATCAAGTAGTGTGCTTGATTAGTGAAATTAAAGGTGATTTTGGGTCATTGATTTAAAGTGGGAGTCTTTTGGGCAAAGTGGTTACTTGGTTAGCTTCCAAAGCTTAGGAGGGAGTAATTTTGCATGTATGGTTTTATGATTATTTGTTTCGAAGTATCTTGGTAACGTTTGAGTTAAGTGCAAGAGGGTCAATGCCTTGCACCGTGTATAGCATCTTGTGATTGGGATATGTGTGCAAGAGGGTCAATTCCTTGCACTATGTGCGATTCATGTGATTTTTGTTAAGTGTGTAAGATGGTTTTTACCTTGCTTTTTGTGTAGGGTCTACTAGTTGCAAGTAGGGGGAGTGGCTCTCAATAGGGGCCAACGTCTAGTGAGAGACTGTTAGGAAAACCCATTGGTGAGTTTTTTTTAATCCAGTGATAATCTTAAAATGAATTAGGGGGAATGTGTAGCTTTTACATTAAACAAGATAATTGGATGCCTCACCCATGCTTGTAGTGCTCATTTAGGCTAAGGATGGGTTGAGAAGGCCTGGTTGGCAAGATCAACTTCCTTTTCCTCACGAAAGGAATGTTGGTTTTGCATGTGTCACCCTATGGGGCCGGTTTCTAGTGAGAGACTGTCAGGACAACCATAGATGGGGGTCAGTGTCTAGTGAGAGACTATTAGGAAAACCCATGCCAGGACCATGTGATGACACTCCTCCCTATTGTAGTCTAGCATTCCCGAGTTATGTTTTCCCTTCTATTGTATGTGAATTCCTTTGGAAGCGATGTATATGTTTATGTTTATGTGATGATCATGTTGTTGCAGTGTTATGTTGGAGTCATGTACAACCTTGTTTGTGTTAACCTTCTGTCTTCTTGACTATTTGTTTGTAGTGGGACCTTGTGTTATCTCCTAGCACGGGGGTGGACCTTAGGGTTCCACATGGTCGGGAGGTTGGTGATTTTTTCTCCATTAGGTTTCCCTTGCTGCTTTTTCGAGTGTGTGGAGGTTGTACCTTGTGTAGTGGATTCCAGTTCATGTTATAGTTTGAGGAGACAGTCTTTATGTATATGCTTTGGACTTGTCTATCAAATGTACTATTTATTGTTATAGTGATGTAATCTTCCCAATTGTATTCAGGGAAGCAATATTGTAAACAATGTACTCATGTACTCATGTAATGGAATTTGTATATGTACTTGTTAGTTCCATATATATGATCTTTAATGATTATTAATCTAATGACATGTTATGTAAATGTATGTTGTTAAATCATTTAATGTGATGGATTAAAATGAACACTTGATTGTTAGTTAAATTATGGCTAATGAAATGATTCTAGTTCTTGATAATAGATGTGTTAGTAGTGCAATCATGGAACCTTAGAGGACTTAGGATTAGATTGTATGTTATGCCATATTATGCAGTTGACTATTATTTCCTTTAATAAAAAAAAAATGTTCCATTATTGTAGCTTAGATCTGTTGTCCTCTGGGGTTCCTTGGCAGGGCATTACAATTGTTGTTAGTAAAACAATAATTGAGATTTGAATGGCTTGAAACCAGTAATAAGACACTTTGAGTGTAAATTTTGTAGTACAGTACCATTAGGGTTTTTGAAAAAAAAAAACACTAATTTTTTTTCAATCCTTGAGACATCTCCATATGTGGGGTGGCCTCTATTGCAAACATGCAAATAAAATACTAGCTAGCCTTGTATGTCATTTGACGTTCAATTTGGGGACTTTGTGGATCCATTAGGGGCAAATGTCCCACTGCATTTAAACCCCAATCATAAAGCCATTAACATCAGGCAGACTACTTGATTGGAGAGTTGTAGGATCTTGATGGCCCCATTAGTGATCAACTCAAGAAAACGTTCACTCTTCCTGTGCTCCAACTGTCAAAATGTTTTAGCTTTCCCATGAGGAATAATGTTTTCCCCTTTTCTTTTATCTACCTTTGATTCACTTTATGGAGATTGCTTTAAAAATAAATGTGAGGGATATATAGTGGGGGTCACCTTAGATCCATAGGAAAATAATTTTCTATTTGATTTAGGCCTCTTTTGTTTACTTGACTTTAAATATATTAATATTTCTATTTTACCTTTGAATATATGTTTTTCTTTAAATTACATTTTAAAATTGTTTTAATGAAATCTAACATTTAATAATTAGTGATGGGAACCATTTAGAAAGTCTATAAATAAATTTTTGTCATCTAAAATTACAGGTCTCAAAGTTTTACTCACATTCATGATAGAATTTAATATTTCAAGTAAGTGACTTGCACAATAATTCATTGCAAGAGATTTACTTTTAGTAATATCATAATGATAAGAATGAATGAGATTATGAAGGTTCTCTTAGATCACACTCAATAATTAAAAATAAATTAACTAATAAAATAAGATAATTATTTACCATTTTTTTGATAGGGATGATACTTCAAATTATTATTGACTGTTGAAAAATATGATATTTAAATAAAATGTTCAATAATAATTACAAAAGACGTACATGAATCATGACTCATTCTCACACAAATAATATATTTTTAATCACTCTTTCTCTTTATGTAATAGATTTTGATATCATATTCAAATGTACAAAAAACACTTCTTCATTTGTTGATTCCAAAAAGATTCCACATCTCTTAAAATGCCTAATCATTTTAGATATGTCATAAGAAGTAATTGTTGAAAATCTTAAACATAAGCTAATATATTTTAAACACTTAATTTCCCACTATATTTATATAGCTCATCTTGTCAATAGAATAACAAACTTACCGCTTTGTTCCCAGCCAGTGCATCTCCAAGAAGTTTTTCAACATTTCTATAAAGCAGCATCAACATTAAACTTTCAAAGTATACATCCAAATATTTTGAATTGTAGTAGATCGTGTTGTTTAAAGCTTTAGATTCTCTAGAACATGGAATGATTACCATAAGCAACACAAATTACTGTTGGTGAATTTCAATAAAGAAAATCCTACAAGTGAGTAGCTATAACTGGGACCATTTTGCATTTGCAAAATCCCTTAAAAACTTATCTCCATCCTTATTGTGTTGCACCATATTTCTATTTTTTGTGCTATCCTTTTAAATTGCACAATGTTTGATATTGTTGAGACATCTTCTATTGTTGCACCATTTAATAAACATGTTGCATATTTTTTTATTGTACAATATTTGTATTCAACGTGCAAGTATCTTCCTTGTAGTGGTTTACAATTTTTGGCCAAACTGGACACAGAAATAATTTTTTTTAACTAAATCTTCACTTTCGAGCACCTATAGCGGCTAAACTGTGAGGAATTTGAAGATGATGCAAACTAGAGTTTCATGAAATTTTGTATATAGATTCTAAATATATTTTTTCAAAATTTTTTGGAATTAGATTGCACTTCTTTTCCATCTCCCTCAAAACTAGTTTTTTTTAAAACAACATTTTTAAAAAGTGACTCTGTATAACATAATTTTTTTTTCCATGAAGGATAAAATTATAATTCTTTCAAATTTAGATTCATAGCTCTGATACCTAGTGCTTCCACTTGGTTAGATAGTGTTTTTTATTGAATATTTTTTCTTTAATCAAGTTTCAATTCAAACCAATTATAATTCGGACATAGCGACCGTATAATGTAACTTTTTTGTATGTATTGAAATTCTTTTTTTTTTCTTTGTTGGATCAAGGACTTCAATATCTAGTGCACTAATATTTTTATTTTATTTTTTAATAATCTGCTATTTTTCCACATGTGTAGAACAAAGAGCTTGATTTTCGGTGAAAAACCTATATTCACGAGAAATAAAAAATTAATATAATAATAAAAATAAATTTATTTAAAATTATACTTTTTGGGAAGCTTATAATAAGGAATACATACTTGCAAAAAATAAATTTTAAATGAATTCATTTGATCCCCCAAAAGATAAATCAAAAGTGTTTTTTTATCAGCATTTTGATAGGTGTAAAGGAGACTCTGTTATATGTATGGTTTAAAACTAGTGGGGTTCTATCCAAGGGGGTTTTATTTAAGGTAGTTTGATCAAACCCTCCTCAATTGGAATTCTTTAAATGGAACCTTTTAAGGATTAAATAATTATATTTTCTAAAAATATGTGATTTCAGCAAAAATCAGTTCCTCCCAGAAATTGTAAACCAGCTTTGTGGGATCACATCCCCTGTACAACTTCACTCATGACTTTTTTCATTTTCTAGAAAATCTTCTTTGAATCTATGTGGATTCTTGTTATGCCATGCCACTGTCATTCTACTGCACAACTAAATGTTTTTATTAGTTCACAACTATGCTAGCATGTCTGTTTTATTTTGCCTTTGTGCCTGGGTTTAATCCCTCCAACATGGCAGGGAAGATATTTAAATGTATACCCAAACAATTGTATATTGTTGTGTTGTATTTTGATTGATATGTCACTTTACATTGCCTTGGCCAAGCTTTATGCCACATATTCGATTAGAAATGATGGAGTAATATTTTTTAAAGCATGCCTAAGTTCAAAATAGATCAATGGAGGATGAAGAACTAGGTCCATATCAGATGGTAAGCACATGACAGTAAAAGGAAGAGTAGCATCATCTAGCATAATCAATAAAATTATTTTCCACAATCACAAGATCATGTGGATATCCCTATGGTATTATCATTTTTTTTTCTTGAAAATTAAAATTAATGTAAAAAGTTAAACTATTTTATTGAGATGGTTGTTACAGGTTCAAAATGTTTCTAACATTTTTTTCTAAATTAAGATGATAGTTGCTCAACTTTCTCGGTTGCTGGATTTTTTATTTTCATTTTTCATACTTTAGTTATTTGAAAACACCCAATGTGGTCAGATTTGCATTCTAGGATTGAAAATAGTAACTATCACTAAAAATTGATACTTTAAAGTTCAAAAATAGTAGTGTTATGTCGATGCCAATAGAAAAATTAATCAAACACCAATAATAGATTACTCAATAACACAAACATATGACATGCCATCAAACTGAAATAATTTAAGAATAGTTATCCATACATATCTCAATGCATGCTCTAACCAATATATTTTGTATTGGAGATGATGGAGAAGAAGAAAATGGCATCCTTGTAACTAGAAAGAAGGGGAAAAGCAATTAGATCTAACATAAATCCATTCAAGGTTGAAATTAAAATAAAAATCAAAACATTTAAAGGTCAAGTTAATATAGAGATATTAGATTCATTGATAATATAGATGGAGATGTATTTTATTGTTCGTAATGTAAGTGTAACATTAAAGTTTTTTTTACATGTATAAAAATGAGTGGTCTTCCTCTTATTTGGTTGGAGTGTTATCTTGCTTCTTGCTAGAAAAAAATGAAATGAAGTATATAACTAGAAAGGTTTCAAAATAATTCTAAAAAAGGACTTCTTATCCAATTGTATGAGTTTGATTCAAAGATTAAATGACTACACTTCAAGCAATGCAATGGACAAAATGTACAAGACTACACAAATGAATTTTGGAGACAAACAATGTTACTTATCATGTAATTGGGTTGTATTGTAATCAAAAGAAGATTCATCATCACCAAGCCAAAGGGCCTAGTTGAGGCATATTATGTAGAGTAATAAAAGAAAAAGGATGGACTATTGTTCTTAAATTTTAAACTATCGGGTCCACCACTTGTTGAAGTGTGTTGGTCAAGTCATCTTTTCAAAGGTTATGTGAGTATTTCAATTCATTTATAAAATTTCTTTGTCATTTAGACTTGATCAATTAAAAAATATGAATGTCAAGTAGAGATTTGGGGAAAGAACTCAATTATTTTAAGTTGTCAAAAATGCTCGTATCAAGTTGTTAAATTAGTTGTCACTATGTATTATGCATGAATGCCCATGGCAATCATAAAATAGATATTGTTCAAAGGTTGCTCAAGGTTTTGTATCAATTATTTAAATTTTGTTGATATTGTAAGAAATTTAGTATTTGTATTAGTGATCTAAAATGAAGGGTCGACTTTGAAATCAAATAATAAAGATCTCTCTTTTCATATTTATTATGATATAATATGACAAAAATTTGAACTATTTATTACAAATTTATAATTTTAACGTCACTCGGTATCAACCTGAAAGTATGAAAAGACATTTATAATGATACTTTAATTAAAATTTATGAACAATTTTGATAATGGAAAACTAAAGTTGTGGTATAAATTTGCATTGAAAAAGAAGTCTACAAATCTGACAAAGTGCACATTGACAGGGAGGCAGTCTCTTGGCACATCTTTGCAATAATTGCAAACATAATTCTTATCCATATGGTGCATTTGAAGAGAATAAAAGTGTTTGATTTTGTTTGCAAACACACCTCCAAGGTGTGCTAGACTGATGACATGGAAGTCTTCATGAGAGACATGAATTGTTTTACTTTAATGCAACTGGTGCTTGTAAAGCCATCTTCCTCAACCTTTCTCAACATCTTTCCTACCCATGCTCAAATGGGAAAATTGAAACAAACTATTCCTGGGAAAATTGAAGGAGAAATTTCTTTCTTTTGGATTTGGACTTAGTAGAGCATTATTCTCCTTACATGGGCTATACTTCCAACTATTCACTTGGTTACGAAGATGCTACAAATTTTACTGTCATAGAGAGATTAAAACAAGTGTACAGGGAAACCTTGTCTTCTACATAAATGTGAGTCACTTGAACATGAGGATACAATCAAGAACTATGAACATGACAACTCCACTAAATAGCATTACATATAAGCTTTCATTGTTGTGACAATAGTTTTGTTGCACGGTACTTAGACATGATGGAGTGGGTTTGGTGGGGTGTCCTTAGGTAGTAGCTTGAAAAATGTTTTAGTAGTTATTTCATATTGCATATTAGCTACAATTCTCTTAGAAAAAGCCACATTATTGCCAAGTTGGGTTGATATTTCCCTATTTTACAAGTTGTGAGCTTGCTCATGATATGCTCACTGGTGGCTTGAACAAAGAATGGATGTCTATTAAAGCATACAAGAAGGGGGGTTTTATTGTATGCTATAGTTGCAACTATCCTGTTGGACTTACATGAAGGAGAAGAAGCTTCTAAGTGAAAATGTGGTTTAAAAAGAAGTGCATGTTAGGATTTCAAACTAAGCTATCTTTATAATTTTTACTAAGGTACATCAAAACCCTGAAAATATATGTCCTTTACTATGTATAGGAAGTAAGGTTTCTAATGCATCTGAAGTTTTAAATTCTACCAAAATACAAACAAGAAGGGATGTGGGTTTTAGTTGCATTTTCGTAATAATTGCAAACATGATCGTCTAATTTATTCACCATTGCCATCATCATCTCTGCCTACGATGAAATGTAAGCCTTGGAATAGATAATGGGCGTTCATTGGAGCATAAGGAATGGAGGAATTTATTAGATGATGTACTTGCAACTACCTAGGAAAACATGTAAACAAAATGTGGAAATGTAGGGATGGCATATGAGTTGTTGAATAAAATGCGTTAAAGAATCATTGTTCTCATGAGCCATAATGATTGTAGGATATATATTGAAAGGGCTTGGAAAGCTATTAAACAATTGCATATGTGAGTCTGAAGCCAACCTCCTCAGCCTTTAGTTAAAGGAGAGTTTCAATTAGGATATTGATGCCCATCAAAGCATAATTGAGAGTGGATTTTGTGAAAAGTAGTTAGTGCAAATTATTCGATAGATATTTATTTGAAATGCAGAAGCATAGACGATGCATGCTATTCATTTGAAAAATGTATTGAAGTAGTGTAGAATGTATAAGTGTAGAAATGGCACATGAGTTGTTCGAAAAATGTTAGAGAAAAATGTGGCTATGTATAACGATTGTAAATATTAAGTCCAAAATATGATGAGGAGACACTTAATATGTTTACCCAAATGTAATATCTTTCGTATTATCCTTGGAGTTTTCAATACAATATTGTCAAGCTAATTTTTGTATTTGATGAAGTTATTTCAATAGGTTACAAGGAAAGTTTAACAATTGCACAAGTCAAGCAATGCAACCATGAAAATCACAAAGAACAAACCAAAATTTGGATTCCTTGAAAGCTAAAGTGGAACTCAATAAAACTTTTAAATTGACCCATAATAGTTAAAAAAAAACATTATTGTTGTTCTTAAACATGATGGTAGGTTGAATAACTTAGAAGTGCAAGACACTCTTTCCCTTCAAACTTTATAGGTCTAGACATGCATAAAAGTAAATCATGGGTTTCAATTCATGACACACCCAAATATTAACAAGGAGATATTTTCAAATGAGAATTTACCAAGACTTAAAGATCCTTGTAGGGCCTTTCCTATTTGTCAAATTAGAGATGCATTGGGTATGGGTCTGTTAAAGTGGAGAATGCAAAGTGCAAAAGAGAGATTTTGTGCCTTTGAATAGTAATTGTCAACCATCAATTTTGGGTTAATGTTGAATATGAAGCATTAAAAATGTTTGACCTACATAATGTAATAATTTCAATACATTCTTCCATTATTAATAGCCAATGTTTGTAATTATAACTTATAACACAATTGCAACTAAAATGAC
This sequence comes from Sequoia sempervirens, assembly GCA_007258455.2. Taxonomy (NCBI): domain Eukaryota; kingdom Viridiplantae; phylum Streptophyta; class Pinopsida; order Cupressales; family Cupressaceae; genus Sequoia; species Sequoia sempervirens. Next base: position 147,658,359 of record VDFB02000013.1, on the reverse strand, counting down.
ACAAGAAGATAAGGAGTGTAAAATGCTCAAAAACAAAAGATGAAAGTCATATAGAAAGGTGAAGTTTTTTCACCTATATATTGTAAAATTTCATTAGTGTAGAGTACCTTTTCGTATAAATTTACACAACTTTTTATAGGAAATAGAGAAAAAGTATTTGAACTTTTTTTAGAGAAATAAGATTGGAGAACATTTTGTATATTGTGCTTTTCATGGTTTCATGTTGTTCTTACATTTGCAAAATATTTGCTTCATCCTATTGGTTCTCTAGGTTGTTTTCAATAATCTCTAATGAGTTGTGAATTCCATGATTAAGACTATTGAGAGGAAGGACCAACAAATGAGAGATAGATATGTCTCTCTTGCACTTTAGACTTGCAAGACATAGGCGAGTACACCTCAAACAATATTATATTTTATATGAACAATAAACTTATCATATTAAACAATGTATATTTTTATTCATGCACTATTACCCTTAATTATCACGACCTCTATTTCAAATAATTTAGTTTTAATGGGATTATTGTTAAATTATTTAATATTATATATGTCATGATCTTTTTTAATTATTTAGCTTTACTAGAATTATTGTTAAATTATTTAATATTAATAAATTATATTATTAATTAATATTAAATTATTATAATTTATTAATCATCAATGTTAAAATCATTATAAATTATTAGTCATTGACATTGTTAATAAATCAATTATTATTAATACTTGTTACCATTATTTACTAATTAAATTGGATTAATTAATTTTAGCCATTATTAATTCAAAATTATTATTGTTAATTTTTTATTATGAGTATATATAGAATGATAATCAATATATATATATATATATATATGCACTCAAGGAGAAGTCAGTATCCTTAGGATACCACAAACCATAATCCAAAGTGCCCTTCAAATATTTGAATATCCTATTCACTGTTGTAACATGAGATTCTTTGGGATCTTCTAGAAATCTAACCACAAGACAAACTAAATGCATGATATCCAGTCTAGTAGTAGTAAGGTATAATAGTCCACCAATCATTGATCTATAATTGCTTTGGTCTTTCTTAGGAGATTCATCATTCTTGCTCAACTTACATCCAATAACCATAAGAGTACATACCAGTTTAGACTCATCCATTCCAAACTTCTTCAACATTTCTTTAACATACTTAGATTGTGATATGAATATACCTTTCTTTGATTGACTGATTTGCAAACCAAGGAATAAATTTCTCTCCCCACACATTGACATCTCAAATTATTTTTGTATTTCCTCTCCAAACCTTTTGCACATACCTTCATTTCCTTTGAAGATTATGTCATCAACATTTACCACCACAATTAAGATTTTTTCGCCTTCAATTTTGAAATACATATTGTTATTTGTAGTACCTTTTCTGAATCCTTGTTGCAACAAGTACTTATCTAACCTTGCATACCAAGCTCTGGGAGCTTGCTTCAGTCCATATAATGCTTTCTTCAATCTACAGACCATATTTGTATCTTCTGACAACTAAAAAACCTTCCCAAGATGATAGTTAAAAAACTCTTCAACCTAGTTCTCAATGCCACTAATGTCATCATGAAGAAGATACATTTTATCAACAGAAGATAATAGTGTTGCATAACTTAAATCCCGTGCTATATCAAACATACTACATCTCCCCATCAACTATTTAGATTTTAGAAGCATCCTTGCAATAGCAATTGTAATCCCTACACCTAAAGAGACATCCACCTACTTGGTGAATTTCCAAACTCTCATGACCCATGCTATCAAATCTAGTTTCCATGTTTCTTTTTCCAAGAACATAGAGAAATTATCCAACATATCTTCTCCATACTTCTTATATTTTTGTCTACACTACTTCATCAACTTACTTTTCCCCTTCTCAAGCTTCATGTGAATAGCCATGTAAACATAAAAAAATACACTTAAAATACAAGCACTCAAACCTAAAGGTGACACCTAATATAATGGCTAGGAAAAATCACAATCCAAAACCATCTATCGTCCAAGTCACCTCAAACAATGATACACATTCCATGAAGACACATGATATCGACCACCGCCATCATAAATTATCATTAACTTGTACACCAAATTTATTTTAATCCTTGCATCCATCACATGCTTGCCAGCCCAACCGCCTGCAAAATCCTGACTTCACAATGCACTATATCCTTGCTCCTTAATAAGCTGATTGATTTACTTTATATTTTACTTAAGAGTTAGTTTGTTATTAAATGACATCACTAATATTGTGTGTATTGTTAAATATTTATATCAATATTTTGACGTATAAATGATTGCCAAATTTAAAATATTTTATTTATTTATTTTAGTTTAACTCAAACACGAGACTTCAAATTAATTAGTACATTATAAATAATAATTACTGCATTGTAAATTTAAAAAATGTGATTTTTTTTGTTATATAGAAAGATTTAACTCAAACACGAGACTTCAAATTAATTAGTATATTATAAATAATAATAATAATAATTACCCCATTGTAAATTTAAAAAATGTGATCTTTTTCTTATTTATAAAGATATATAATTACGAACAATTTGCTACACACGTTAACATTTATCATCCTAAAAAAATCCTATTGTGGGGCCCTCCTGCCACTTTTTAGTGATTATATTACAACTATTTCTCGGTTATGTCAACACAAATATATTATTTTAATCAACAAATGTGTACGTGTGGAATGAGTGTGCATTTGTTTGTCTTGCCAATTACTTTTTCCATGGGGAGTCTATTCCCCTAGTATTGTTTTATATGTGACAATGGACAAAAAAGTCATGATAAACATGATGGTCGGTTACTTGTTTTTGAAAAGACTAATCTTCCGGTGTTTGCCACCTAAGACGTGGGACAAAACCACGAGGGAAAATTATAAGACAAAATGGGAGTTATGGCACAACTTGACACTCACTAAAGTATTTAAATGATTATCTAGGAAGTGTGAGGGACAAAAGTGTCCATTTTAGTTTTTAATTATTTTCATAAATAGGGGGTGTTGTTGTAATTATAATGTATTTAAGTTGTTTAGAATTCTTATTTAAGGATAATTAGCCGATAGGCTTTTAATTGTGGACTTGCCAGTCCATAGCCCATCGGAAATCCTGTCTCACACTGCCCGCAAATAACTTTAGACACCGGTAAACCACCTGATATGGCCATCAATGAGGTCTGTAACCAGAAGCAGGTTAAAAATGAATAATCTCATCATCAATTAGTGCAATTGCTGTCTCCGCCAGCATACACTGACTTAATCGCCTTTGAAGGTATGATTACAACCTATGCACAGAACAAGGAGTCGACAATTATATTTAATGGTCTGAGGTTACTTCTAAAGATGAGCAAGAGGACGTGGAGGCAAGGCAATGGCCTTATTGAATGCAAAGGAAATTTAGACACTCCGCTGTCAAAACACTCCACCATGGATATTATTTCTTCAGTCTAATCTCATTAATATTAAATCGATCGGATATCTTTTACGCGAGGAAGATCCCCTGCCCTCCATCACAACCTATGCCTATAAATAGATTGCGATGTTTATCAATTCACAATAAAGTTTAGTTTGAGGCTAATTTCTTATGTCGACCACCGCCGCTGCTTAGGAAGATTTGGTCTTCAATTTGTGCTTGAGGTAAGTCACGTGCCATGGTTTCAGTTTTGAGCAACATTAGCTTCTTATCAAAATTTTCACTTCTTTCCTCTTGTTTTCTAAGAATTTTTATCTGAATGTTTTGATTGCTGCCATAAGGCCCCTATATCTGCTCTTTGACCCAGCCAGATGCTTGCAACTGTCCATTCTTGTTCGAACTGCTTCTGGATACTCTCAACTGCCCAAAAACACCTTCCTAGATGCCTGCAACTAACTCTTAAGTTCTTAACCAACCAATAAATCAGCCAACTGCTGCCACCTCCACACCTTAAGCCTTTTAAACATGAGCAAAAGTGGTTTGAAAAGGTCAAAAGCTTTAAGGAGGCGTAGAAGAACTTCAAGGGTTGAAATCTAACATAGATGTCATATATTTGCAGCTTCTTTATCCTAACTTCTATCAAAACTTTCATAAGTCATTTCCATCCACAATCAGCAAAACTAACATTTTGGTTCATTAATACTCACATCCCTGCATTCGTCAATAGATTATAAGGTGATCTATTGTTGTCACTTGGCACATTTGTCATGTGACTGAAATTTACTCATCAAAACTCTGATGACTGTCCTCTCAACTCATGCACAGTCATTGAGAACATTAAAATGCATCATATTCTAGATATTTATGTTGGCTTGGTATGACTGTCATAATCTTTCACTGGCTGCTTTGTTCATGACTATGACTGCTCTTTTCCATCTGCTGTGTCTTCTTAAGCTACTCACTGTCAACTCTTGATAACACTGTATGATCTGCCCTAATCTCTTGGCATTAGCCATCTCAAGTTTTTACTCTTGTGATGATTGCATGATCACTATCCTTTGCATCTGTAGGGACTGCCATTGGTGTATGTCTTCTATCTTTACCTGGGTAAAATAATCATTATTTACTTTAACTTCCTTTGTTTCTCTCATACACTTGACAACCTTTGATAAAACCTTTTGACTGATGTCTTCCAGGTTTGTCCACTTTTCTTCTATGTGCTGACTATGTGTACTCAATCAGAAGACTACACCTTTTATGAACTGCCATTCAATTTAATACAGTAAATAAATATAAAATACAGTAAATAAATCTTATTATCTTGCATATTCAAATTGAATATAGTAAATAAATATAAAATATTAAAAAAATTGATGAGAATTAATAGATCCCCACAAGTGGTAAAAAGAAGCCTAAGTTGGTGGAGAAATTTCTAGCCCACCCTAATGCACCTGCTCAAATCTTCAAATTAGAAAGTAGGGGCTGCTATTATTCAGGGAAAGGTTCTAATTAACCTTATAGCATATTCATTTTTGTGTAATAGGATTAGGAACCCCGGCTCCTTCAAAATAGATCCTGAAGCTCTCCATAAGACCCCAGCCAGAATCTATAGATTTGTGAAAATTCTACAGGTACAGATATGATTTTGCAACTTCTGCACATCTGCTCTCTAGTTCGTTGGGTTTACTGATATCTGATCTGCTGAAAGAATTGTCGGTATATAAGAATACCTGTAAAAGGTTGTCTCCCAGGTCAACCTTCGAAAATGACTAGCTTTATGTTTGTGCAAACAACTGGCAGGCAGCAAGCAATCATGTAGATGTAGATAATGTTGTTGATGTCACTGATGTTTTTTTCAGTGCAGCAATTGAATTGTAAATCTAATAGGCGAGGCAATTGGATGCGTTTAAATACATGATATACGGATGGCAATATTCTGTGAATCAATATTTGTCATTTTTCTTTGGGTTCTTCAAACTGTAAGTCCCTTGATAAAGGGATGCTAATGCAAAAAAAATCTCCGCTTCTGTGGTTAGACCCGACATGGACTAATTCATTTCTAACACTAAAATAAACTTGGGAGGAGGCCAACAAGATCCAACAACTCAACCCATGTATTGTAAATCACCATATTGATAGAAAAAAATCTATTTTCAGAGTACTTAGAGTGCATGTACAGCATCCCAAACACCTCTCTATGGAATTTTTTTTTAGAAACACATTATATTTAATAGGAAAAAACCAAACTTGTAAGGAAAAAATGAAATAAGATGTGATTTATTTCAATTGTACTAAGTTCCACTATGAAGTTATTATTCAAGTTGCAAATTTCAAGTTTAATGTTTCTATTTAAATTTTTACAGCATACTCAAGTTTTGATGGTTTGCCCCTGCATACTCCTGCATCTTGCATACTGTTGTACTCTTGCAGTAGCATGTGCAAATATTGGGCACTTTACTGGGTGTTGTGTTCCTGCATTGTACGTATGCAAGCACCTGTGCACCAAGATACGGTTGGTCACAGGGGAAAAATAACTCAAGTGTTTATAATTAGGACACTTCCTAACTCTGTCTTGAAGCACATCTTGCATTTTAACTATTGCAGCTGTACTACTATCCTTCTTTGGCCAGTATTCATCTGTTGTAACCACCTACACATCACAAAAATAATCAGCAAATTGAATTTATCTTATATGCTTCTCTATATAAAATTTAGATCTCATGACATGTTCTTGGAAACAAAGTAATTTTGAGTTTGTTTCTTTTCAACTCATGATGCAGCTTTGAACAAGGAAAACAAAATTTAAATACAATAAATAAAATTTGGATCAAAATTCATATTTGTAATCAAAACGTGCATTTAATTTTTTCATATTATGTTTTTGAAATTTGAAACTAACGTTACCTATATCTAGGAGAAAGCTATTTGAACTTCATGGAAGTATGTTACATCTAGGAGAGAGCTTTATGATGCAAAATTCCTTTAGTCTCTAATACTTTCAAATATTCCAATAAATCTTCATAAAGAAATTCTTAGTTTCTTATACATTTTTCCCACATCTTATAGGTGTTAATATGGAATTAATTAAATGTAAGATACGCTTTATTATATGTTTCTTTGGAATGTTTTTTTGTACGTATTGCTATTAGTTAACACTAGGTATAATCTCATTTTTTTTTTTTTAGGAATGGAAAACCTTGGACAACCTGATGACATCATTGACGTATCCAGTAGTGACAGCTCATCCTACACTCCACTTGGCTCACCTCCCTCTACGAATTCGGATGGGCCTCCTCCAACGGCCATTCACAAATTTGCATGTGAAATCACCACCAATTGCTTTGATATTGTACAAAAAATGGAACAGCTTGTTCCATATATACATAATGTGCAAGGCGATGAGATATATTCAATGGAAAGAACACTTGAAGACTTCCATAGGACTTGTGAGACATTGGCTTCGTTTTGCACTTTTCTACGCGAAATGTGCACTGATGCTCACTACAGACAGGGCGACACTCCATACATCCAGCTTGCATTTTTGAACTATTTGCACAATGTTTGGAAATAATTTTGTTTCACATATGTCATATGTCATCAAGTTTTGTTTTGTGTATACGAGTACTACCAACTATGTATATCTTGTACTTTTTGGGTGGAAGTTCCTATGATAAATGATCTTTTCCTTGTACAAACATGACCGTTTGCCTTGCACTAGAGTTTCATTGCAAAAGTCGTTCGCTACGATGTATTTTGTATCTAATCCATAACTATTTCCTTGTACAAACACGACTGTTTGCCTTGCACTAGAGCTACATTGCAAAAGTCCTTCTCTACTATGTATTTTGTATCTAATCCATATCTATGTAAATTGTATGTGATTTTCTAATAGAATTATGGCCTTTATTAACTATCATTGCATTTGATTTGCACTTGTAACTTTTTTAGTTGTAAATTATTGTTACTTTCCTTCCATTCTTCATTTTTACACTTAATGACGTTGAGTGCCAACAATGTTTCATTTCTACAAAACAAACAAACAACTACTTTCTTTTATTGTAGGTATGCATGTGTTTTTTACCTCTCTTTATACATACACACAAATAAAACATGTTGGAGTTTTCTATTAAAATGTATACATCTAATTTGTTAATTAGTATTTGACACCCTTACACATAAGTTTTCAATGGCTTATCGAATTTTCTAACCCTTATTTCCATTACAATCAAATTTAGCTAGACCCATTATTCATTTCAAATTTCAGACTTTTTAACTAATAGAATGTCAATTACTTATCATTGAAACTCGTCTTTCCTTTAAAAAAAATATTTCAACTGACTATCCTGCATAGAGACAATAATTAACTAAACCATTTGTTTGTTTTATGAATGACTTGTGCTCACTAACTTTTTTGCGCTTCCTTTCATCCACAAGATCAAATTTGTTTTAGCCAAATAAATCCCTGTACCAACTACAATACAGTCATTACCTACAGGTTTGTTTTCCTCCTCTTGGTTATTTTCAATCACCTTCACTCTATAAATTGTATTTGATGCTTTTATGTGTATTTAAGCATTCTTTCTAGCAAGGATAATAAAACCAAGGAACCTTTATGCTTATAGGTTTAAATTGGAGCATGAAAGCATGGAGTGAAGTAAAAGTGTTCATTAACACTTATCTTGCCTGATTTTTCAAAGTATTTTTAAATACTTGTGAGAAGGATGACCTGAGAGCCATTTAATTTCATGTTTTAGCTAAATCACACTTCATTTTGGGTTTAAAATCAATTTCACACTTTAATTTGGATTTAACAATGAACACTTTATCTTGCATTTTCAAGTTGGATTAAAATTGAACCAAACATCCTCATTTTCCCATGGGTTATAAAATTGAACAAGACAATTTCACACTCACATTGATGCTTAAAATTAACCTCACATTTATCTTTAGTGCACTAAAATGAACCATTGTCTACTTTTCTTGCTTTGATTGGTAAACTTTTAGTGCGTATCCTCTCCCCTTGTGCTTCGTTTGATCTTAGGTGAAGAGAAACACTCTTAGTTTACACTTTTTGAGTCAGCCAAGGCTTGCTACATATCCTCTCCCCTTGTACTTCATGCAATCTTGGGTGAAGAGAAATAGCATTCCTTTTTATTTTATTAGAGAGGACCTCCCTTGAGATACATCCCACAATGGAGAAATCAAGGTGACCTTCAAGCACGTTTACCGGTGGGCTATATAAAGTATGCGAAAATAAAAGTAAGTAGCATAAATCTGAGGAAGTTATACCTTGCATGCCTACTCTCATGCAAATGTATGGGTTGCTTAGAGGAAGCTAGAGACTTTGGTGTCTCACGTCTGAAGTATACCCTGGGTGTTCACAGTGTCATTAAAAACCTTTGTATCTAGAGGCCAATCCAAGTTTTTTGAAATATTCTTTAAAGTAGTGCACAAGAATAACATTGTTCCTAGAAGTTACTTATCACATTCAGTCTATGGTTGAGGCGTAAGGCTTAAGAGTTCATTCTTTTTCATAAAGATAGGAGTATCAAGGTGGTACATGACCTTGGTATTTCCTATTCAACCCCTCCATAGATACAAATTGCATCACTCTTTCGGGGGTGAGATAAGCCTACTACGAAGAAACATACCTTTAATCCTCTAGGTTGTAATTGACTTGAGCTAATCTAGTGAACCTTATGGAAGAAGGTTTATGAAATATCCCCCTCACCCATTGAGTTAGTAAACACATTGCTTGACATTTAAACTCAAAAACAAACATTATTGTCACAAAAAATTTAAACCCTTTGAATATAATGGAGTACACTTGAAGAACACTATAGTACTGCATGTCCCTAAGTATATCTTTTTTTTATTAAAATAATATCTTAGTGGCTTCCTAGTATTTGGGTTCATATCTCTACTCATTATTTCAAAGTCAACCTAGGGGACTATGATTTAGCATCTTGATTTTCACAAATTTTGAGCTTTGTGGAAAATAATTTGCTTAATTTTAGACATCTTAGATTGAAACATAATCAAGACTTCCATGTGGTAAAATCAATTTCACATTAAATCAAATCTTAAGAATTGAACCACAAAGCAGGTGTACCTTAGCCGTATATTCAAAACATTTTGGTATCCAACAACAAATGGAAAAGAAGGAAATGCATGCTTAAAGTTGTTTTTATTAAAACAATTTTGGGTATATCACACCTTGAAACATCACACAAAAGTTCTTTCATCAAAAATCATTTGGTCTTTAGGTTTAAATACTCAAAGGAAAATGCATGTCTCTCAACACCTTGATCTTGTCAGAAGTCCCTCTTAGGTCTAAACATTAGGATCAAACATCAACCAACACATTGACATCCAAAGATCAAAACCATTTAACATCTCATCTCATCAATAACTTCAAAGTTTGGACAAATAAATCTCCTAGACCTAGTTTTCATCAAACATAACCTAGTTTAGCTACATGTTTGGAAACACATCCCCTTTTCATACATCTAGTTGGATTAGCACACATACTTTTGGACACACTTATCCTAAATTCACAAGTCTACTTCTTGGATTTGTAAGTTCATTAGCATCCTCATCAAACACATTCATCAAAACTTAAGTCTAGATTTTTTCAAAATTGGGAGTTCCTTACCATTCACATCACTCATTCCTTCATCTTTCACATCATTGGTCCTAAATCCCTTAGAGGTTCACTTTTAGAAAAATTTGAATCAACCCAAGAGTTTCAACAATATAAATCACACCATACTACTTCAAAGGTTAATACAAGTCTTATGGTAACAACAAGATCAAAACACAAGAGAGACATGGAGAAAAACCCAAATCCACCTATCATGAGTGATACAAACCAACAAAATCTTGGAATGCAAGAATTCAATCTTAGAAGTTTCACAACTCCATCACAAAATCAATCACAACCACCTCAAACTTGCCAAGAAACATGGTATCATATAGAAGATGTTACCGACAATCCCATGGAACTTACCACAGAGGAGATACTTGAGATGCAACAATATCCTAAGGTTCATCATATGGTCAAAACCATGATGAAATTGAATCCAACCCAATATATGTTGGCATTGGAAAAAGAAGGAGCTAAACTTCCTTCCACATTTTATTTGAACACACTTAGGGAATAACCTTTGGTAAATGTGGCATCCATTTCTCAAACATCTAGCACACAACCCTTGGTCCATAATGTCGTTCAATCCATCCCACAACCATCCTCATCACACATACCAAGCCAACCTACAACCACTAGGATGGATTCATCTAATCTTGCAACTCAACAAGGAACACAACTTGGTTATACTCAAAGTCTAGGGAATAACACAAATTTGGGTACTCAAAACACAAGAATTCCCCAAAACATCCCCATCCCTCAACACCCTCAACATCCAAACATGCCACTTACATCACATCCCCATAACACAAACATTGCACCAACATTTCATGCACAACCATATCTCCACTCGCATCAAATACCCAAAATGTTCAAACCAATATTCCTAATAACCAAGTAGGTAAAAATCCCCAAGTCAATATCCAAGTAAATCAATCATCACAACACCATCCAATTGATCCCCAAAATCAAATGGTTCAACATCAAGTGCCTCAACATCAAGGAAATACATTGACCCAAAATCAAATCAATCAAGGTAATCCTCAAAATCAATTGGTCCTAAATCAAGGTTTGCCACAAACATCACAACACCAAGTGGAATCATATCAAGGTTCCCAACCTTTGTCTCAACATCAAGGAATCCCACAAACAATGCAAAATCAAAGGGGTCCTCAAACTTATATTCCTTCTTCACAATCCCAAATTTTGCAAGGACTTATAGCACAACAAAATCAAGGACAAGTTTCACAACAAAGTCAACATGTGTCAAATCTGAATTCACAAAATCAAGTGTACAATAACCAAAATTTGGTCTCACATCAATACCAAAATCAACACAATCCTCCATCACAAGCTACTCATAACATGATTCCACAAAATCCATCACAAAATCAGAACATCCCATCAAGCCAATACATCCAATCAAACCAATATGTCCCAAATCCAAACACCATTCCATCACCTCAAGGAAAAAATGCTTTGGCTCATCAACAATCTATTGCATATCAACAAGCTCGACAAGTCTTGCAAGTACAACAAGCTCAACAAGTCTTGCAAGCACAACAAGCTCAACAAGCCTTGCAAGCACAACAAGCCCAATTACAAGCACACCAAGCTCAACAAGCATTGCAAGAACAACAAGCCTAATTGCAAGTGCAACAAGCCCAACAACAACTACAAGCACAAGCACAAGCACAAGAACAACAACAAGGCTTGTACTGTAACCAACAACAACAATATGCAAATTCACAACAAAATGTCCTCAACTAAAATTCACATGGAGCATACAATACACCACCACCCTTATCACCATTAAATCTGCAACATCAAAACAATCTATCATACACACCATATAATACATTCAACACAAACACACCACCTTACCAAAATCCCGCATACAATTCATCTACCATTCTTCAATACAACACGTATGCTCCACCACCAAACAATCCTCAAGAAGACCTTTCTTCGTAAAACATAACATTTACGTAGTAGATTCAAGATATCCAAGCTAGGAAAACAAAGAAGTCATATGTCATACGAGACCTATGTCCATATCCTTTTGATCGTTATATTGCAATGATACCATTCCTGCCAGGCTTTTAGATCCCCAAATTGACAAATACAAAGGATGTGGCAATCCAAAAGATCACATTAAAAGGAATTTTATGTGACATGTATGGAAGTGGCATACAATGACTCCTATTTGATGTGTCTCTTCCCATGTAGTTTGGGAGGCCAAGCCATAGAATGGTTCTCGCACTTACCTCCAAGAATCCAAACTTTCCAAGAAATAATAGATCAGTTTGTAGCACACTTCTCCTACAATCTTGATATGGATGTAAGTTTGGAGGAACTATATACTCTTAAACAAAACAAGGTTGAATCATTTGCAAAAATTTTGCAACAATGGAGGCATAGAGCTAGTAAATGTACACGGCCCATTCCCAAAAACAACAAATAGAGACCATTATTGCAAACGTGGAAACAAACTTATCCTTCCAACTGAAAATGCAATGTGTATCAACATACAAAGAACTCATTCCTATTGGCCTTAACATTGAAAGAGCCCTCATTGCACAAGGAGCAACACAAGCATACAAAGATAACCATCCATCATCTAATTCCAATGACAAACTCCGTATATGGGCCAAAAACAAGAACGTTACTAATGATGGCGTAGTTGATGTGAAAGTGGTGTTTAATGCTCCAAAACAGACAAATGCACAACAAAACATGCAACCACAAAATAACCAACAAATGATCAACAATGCCAACCCTCAAAGAGGACCACCCCCTCGAAACAATTACCCTCAACAACGCAAGTACACACCTTTGGGAGAACCTATTGAAGTGCTATAAAGATGAGGGTTAATAGACACTAGGAAGAAAAGAAAATCCACAATCAATTAGCAACCAAGATTTACATAACATAGATATGTAGAGAATGGTAAATATTCATCCACACATGAAGATGACAAATCATACAACATGCCAATGAGAAAGGAGGTAATAACAAGAAAGGCTTGAAGCCAATAATAATTGCAGAAGTGCAAAGCAAAAAAAAAATAAAAAAAATGAAATAAAATTCAAGTCTACTAAAGAACTAAAGGAAGAATCCCTATACAATGAGTACTAGAAAGTATTTTATGGCTTAGAAGGCCAAGAAAAGAGATAGAGGACGTGGCTTTGGAAGAAACCCTAGCTACGGTTTTGTCAGGTATTTGACAATGTCTGTACCAATAAAATTCGATCTAAAGGCGCGATAAACATTCCATAAACCCTCTGCCATGCCACTTCATGGATGATTCGATGATGGAGTGCAGAAAACCCCCGTAAAATATGCCAAAAATTATGGCCCAGGAATGGCTGGTTGACAAAAAATGAGGTCTAAAAAGCATAAACGAAGCATGGCATTACTTTTCCCCCTAAATCTGCACCATAAACGCATTAAAAAATTCGTCAGGGAGCCTCTACCGCATGGTATCTAGTTTGTTGTAGGGATATCGAGCAATGATGGCCCTGCAAAGGAGGTAGGCACCGAAAACACCATGTCGTTATCAATCTTCTACTTTCCTGTGTGCTCTAGCTTCCCTTTCTCTTTTTTGACCTTTGCTCTTCCTGCCTCTTTTCCTTTTTTGGCCGCCTTTAAAATTCTGTCGGGAGTTATGGCTCTATCGGGAATCGGGAACTTGTCGATGGTCCCTGAGGAACCAGGAACTTGTTGGTGGTTCCCAAGGTTCCCAGTAGAGTCATAATGCCAATAACCTTGTAACAGGTCTATGATGGATTAGGAACCTTTGTCAAAGGAGTTCCTGTTTTTAGAGATCCCAAAAGTTCAGGGTTACCTTTTAACCAATTTTCGTGATCTAATTTGTGGAATTGATTGAAGAAAAGGGAAGGGCATAATGTGGGAATAGGTATTGAATAACGTTGTCAAAAACATGTATGGTGAGGTTAAATTTATGAAGTTAGAGTAATTACTTTGAGAAATAGGACAAAATTTAAAAAAATGAAATGATGGAATCTTAGATATAGGAAATATATTCAATCATGAAGACTAATTTATTGGGTCAAACATGTGATTAAATGGAAGCATTCTATAGAACTTGTTGAAGAATACCTATGAGAAGAGAGGTATGAAGGAGATCTCAAAGATGCATCTTAGCTTGGATGGAATATATTTTCTCTGTGAGATCATTCTCTTTAGGGTTCTTAGTAGAAAGAATAGGTTGAGGGGGGAGATTGATAATAATACAAAAAATAAAAGTTAATATTGGTATGTTTTTCCTATTTTATTGATTGTTGTGAGTAGATAGATTGTTGTATGATGATCTATATTGGGGGATTAGAATTTCTTGTTCAACTATTGTGAGGGTGAAGGAAGACCCCTTGATATTTATTTTTGAATGGGAAAAAATATACAACAATCTTCTTAGTATAGTGTAGCATAATTATGGGTTGAACGTGAGAGAAGGAAAAGTTATATATTGGCTTAAATATATCTATATTTTTTCCATTGGATCCTTTTAGTGCACGTGTAATAACATGTGCATGGTTACAAGATGAAACAAGAGAAAATTAAATAAGTTATATAATGCATGAGTGGTCTAGAGGTGGGGAATGATAAATGTACTTAGGATCTCATAAATGGAAAAAAGAAATGTGTATGAGCAAGTAATGGTGATTAGGGGGATAGAGGAATAGGTAGGTACAATCAACAAGGAGGGGCTTCATTAGTTCTTCTTGCTATGTTATCATTTAAAGGATGAGGAAAAAATACATCACCTATGTGACCCTTAGACTCTCTCTATAAGCCTTAAAGCCTTCTCACCTATGTGACCCATCCTCTAGAGCCATTACATAGTTTTTTTTGTAGGAAGTGTAGTATCCGAAGCATGAACACCATTAGGTACCCAAAAACAATGAATATTGGAAGGGGATACAACACCCATCTTTATTGTTGGTGAAGGTGAGGATTCTACATATCTCTTCACTACAAGAATGGAAGAACTATAACACTGAACTATGCATGAATCTAGTTAACCATCTTGCACCCTCTAGTTGAGAAAATGACAAGCACACTTGAATCATTCATTTTACTTACACAAAATAAGTTTATGCCAAACCAAGTATGTGTAGTACAACATTGATCTCATTAACCCTAATGTGATTTCATGTGAAAAGATGTAATAGATTCAATCAACTATGTACCTTCTAACGCATGTGTAGCCAAGGCTAAAATAAAGGCATCACCATCATCTTTAGAGGAGTTCTCAAAATCATCATGAAAATATCTCTTTTTTCTTTTTCTTTTTCTCCTTACACTCTCTTATATAATCATGAGTCTTTCTATAATTCCAACATTTTTCCTTGGACTTACCAAGAGATTTAGATCTAGAATTGTCTTTCTTCTTTTTCTTTCCTTTTTCATTCTATCTATCATAAAAAGTTATGACCTCCTTGGTAGATCATAATTATTTCTTCACATCTCTTCATAAAAGAAATAATACCACCACCTCATCCATTTTCAACTTGGTGGTAATGCTCCCAATAGCCATAACAAGATTCTCCCATGAATCTAGAAAATAACACAACAAAATCATGCAGTGGTCCTCCTCCTTAATTTTTACTCCCATATAGTGCAACTAGGTAACAAACATGCTAAACATATTCATTTGTTTAGTCATAAATCTACCATCATCCATCCTAAGGGTATACAACTTATTTCTCAAAAAGAGTTTGTTAACTAGAGATTAATCTTGATACATGTATCTCAATTTCTTCCAAATAAGTGTTATGGTGATCTCTTCATGCACATTGAAAATACTAAATTAGCCAAAAGAAAGTCTAATGAGACCCTTGGCTTTTCTACCCATTTTGTACCAATCTTCTTGTGGCATAGTAGTAGGTTTGGATTCAAATACCCTACCCCAAAAATCTCTATCCATGACCATATCCTTCACCTTGAGATTCCAAAGCTCAATTTTTTTCCTAATAACTTCTCCATTTTTATTCTAGATGTGCTTTCCATCTCTTTTTGCAATAAGATTAAACCCTTCTACACAAACTCCCATTCAAATGGAGATTAGTACAAAAAGTCCATCTACCCAAGACCTAAAATCCAAGGTGATCAAGAATTGATACCAAATGTAAGGTACATGGAAACACTTCCTAAACTAATCTTATAGGATATTATTATGCAAATTTTAGATCTTTATAATTATAGAAAGAAGAAACACATATAAAATATAAATAAAATCATACAACACAAACGTACATAGGGAAAAACCTTTAAAGAGAAAAATCCCATACTCCAAAGTACCCAAATATATTATTTCTAGTAATCTAAGCATGGCCACAATACAATTTTTGAATAATTCTCTACAAGAGTATCACCAACCAAAGATCTAGTAATTTTGATTGCATAAAGATACCTAGAAACTCACTATTAATACCTCCATCTCAAGAACCTTATGAATAGGAGAATTGATACATGAGACGATCAAATGATAATTACATAGCCATGGAATAAAACCACCCAAAGACATGGCACTCAAGTACGTAGGTAGAAAACCAACACCTAAATCCCTAGATGTGTGTATAGGTTAAAAATAACATATTCCTTCCACCTATCATAAGAACATCATAATCCACTCACCTAATTAGGAGTTTCATTTTGGATTAGTATCTCCATTCAAAGATGCCTTATGATGGTTCATCACATGCATCATAAGTTGGTCAATAAGTGTAACTTCCTCTTACAACTCTTTTCTAGGTCCTATGTATTTTTACATTTCAGAAGTGGGAGGCCATAGCTTTTGATTTGGTAAGATGTTGGGGCCCATTTTAAAAATTGTAAAACTTATAAAGGTCTACAAAACATGCATCACTTAAACAACCTAGAATTTTTTATTTTTCCCAAAAATAAAGTCTATAGCCCATAAAATTAGTTTTTATGTTTCATTGTTTAAAAAATACATTATTTATATACTTAACACTAAGAGCAAGTTTGAGATGCCTTTCCTAACATATTTTCCCTTGGAAAATAGTCTAGCAACTATGATTCACTTACAACTAGTCACCAACTTTGATATGAGTATAAGAACCTATAGAGGGACATAACTAGGTAGTACATGACTTATAGGAGTTTGTAAGAAATAGGGAAAAATATAGGAAAATTTTTAGCACTTGAAAATTGGAAAGAATCCTTCAAATTGACATGAAAATGACTTAAGAAGAGCCTTGGGTGAGGATGGGTAGTCATAAGGTGTGTGAAGTGGGAATAAGTGATTAAAATTTGAGAAAAAATTAAAAAATAAGATAAAATGATACATTTTTTTAGCCCATGTCAAGTGAAACTACTAGTGCTATATATTGGTAGCCTCAAAATTATTGCATTAATCGTGATAATACTAGGGTGGTGGCAAAAGTAGCCATGATAATTTTATAATTGCTAATTATAGTGAGCAACAATTTCACCAAATTATATGAAACCAAATAATTTGAGATAAAAGAAATATGTACAAAGGGGGAAAATAAGGCAGAGAGGCTCTAAGTATGTGCTAACAAATTCTAGAAGGGTAACCTAAGAGGATGACAAACTAGGGAAGGTTGGGGATAAGCCAATCTCTTAAGTATGCTATAAGGTACTTTTGGAGTGTTGCATCATCAAATGACTAACATGTCAATTTGTTACAACATGGTACAAAAATAAATATTTATAGAATCATTACCACATGACTTGCTAGCAGCTAGCATGCCTTGTCATCACATGATTATTGAGTTAAGTGGAACAATACCACTTTTCATAAAGGCAAGATTTCTCCAACCCTACTATCTCTACTCTCTTTCATGATTAATGGCAACAAAATTTAGGTTGTACTTATCTTCATTTTTACTTGCATAACAAAATCTACTCATTGCACAATTTTCCTTTGATTTGTAGGTTTCCATGGACCATACATGCCAAAGGATGGACTTACAAGATGACATTCATTTCGGTCCATTACTTTGTATAGACTCAGGCATCCTTTTATGTTTGAATATTTTCTTTACATACATGTTCATGTGTGCTTCATATTTTGAGGTACATGATCACTGTAGGATTCATATACACGTCAAAGTGTGGGAAAATTGTAAGTAAACTTTGTACACCCATGCCAATTTCCATTTAGTTTTGTGTCCATTTTGATAGAATAACTTAATACAATTACATATCAACAAAGAGCACATTCTTTTGCAAAGTTGGGATCCTTCCTCCAGCTTGTTACTCATCCATTCACACACATTTTGATGCCCCTTATTCATATCTATGTATATTTCCATACATTCCTCATTCATTATGCCCATTATTACATCCATCCCTATACATGCATTAACCGCCTTGCTTTTACTATTTTTATGTTCCATGTCAATTCCATGGGCACAAGATTAATCCTACAACCATGGATTTGACCCTTGAAATTTTAAATTTTGGCCGACTCCAACTGATTTATTTCCTACCTAGAGCTAACTAAATACACATTTGAATGTTTTATTGATATGTTTTGTATACAAAGTAATTCAATTGCATTAGTTTCGCATGTGCTATCTTATCTCATCTATATATCAAGAAATCATTCACATTCAAGGAGCATGTTAGGAACACTTACATTGGAGCACTGAAATGAATAAGAAATCTACACAATCATCATAGAAACATTTTCATGTTTGAAGCTTGTTGTCTATGATCATTCACATGTTCATAAAGTTAGTTATCTCTAAAGGTTGAATTAGGAAAACATGTATCCTAGAGATTCAACAATCTTTTACAGGTATTCTAAGGTATTGCTAGTCATTAGAGTGGATCAAACAACAACAAATAAGGAAAAATAGGTAACAAGAGCTCACATTATATCAAATCAAATTTATGGTCAAAGATTATATTTGTACTTGCCAAAAAGACAAACCTATGGACTTGACGCTTCGCTAGGTACATAGTCTATTCTAGATCCAAGACAAAGTAACTAGATAGAGACTTGTCATTTCCAATCCCAAAACATCTTGATTTTAACATTTGCAACAAATCCACACATCATCTTCATATCTAAAGCTAAATGTCATGCCTTTTGCATTTACTTTTCATAATAATATTTGTTACTTTCCTCTTCTTAATATCTATGCCTACAGTTTTGATATCTAAATTAATTCATGTAATTTGCTTGCTTTGATTAATATAGATGGCTCTTCTAGAGGGAACCCTGGTCCTGTGGGGATAGGTGGTATTGGCAGAGATAGTTCTGGAGCTATCTAGTTCTTCTTTTCTACTTATAAAGGGTTTCATACTAATAATTTTATGGAAGCCTTTGCTATTTGGTATGCTTTGGAGAAAGCTTTTGCTCTGGGTTGGAGAAGGGTCCTTTGTGAATCTGATTCACAAGTGGTGGTTTCCATGTTGACTGAGAGACGGTTGGATGGAGATAATTGGCAGTTAGCCCTGGTTATTCATTAGATTCTTAGTTTGAGTAGGTTTTTTGACTCGGTTTCTTTTTTCCATATTCCTCGGGAGTGGAATGGGATGGTGGATTGCTTGGCTAAATGGGCATATGATCGGCTAGAAGGTTGGAATATTGTTGACAGGAGTTCTTTACCTTTGGATCTTTCTTGTATGTTAGATCAATTAATTGATAAGGATAAGGTTGGTTAGTGGTTGACTTTGATTTGGGCGGGCTGCCCTTCTACTTTGTATTTCTTCTTTGTGATTAATAAATTTTTATCCCTTCTTTTAAAAAAAAATAAAAATAAAAACTAATTAATCTAAAATAACATCTCTGATTTTTTTTTAAATCTCTTCTTTTTACAATCATTTTTCACTTATAATCTTAATATATAAATTTATAAATGTATCTAAATCTCAATTAACTTATAAACTCGTATACTATACCAAAATTAAACTTATAACCTCATATACTATACCTTTACCAAAGTTAATGTTTTCAATGGAGTAACTTTCATATCACACCCCAAAGTCTCTACAGCCAAGACTTAAAATTTGGAAAGTAAATCAACCCTAGCAAAACAAGAGTCCACAAAAGGTTGACAACCCAGCCTTTCAAACCATGACATCATTTTTTCTTTTAAAATTGATGTACTATAAATGCTCGTTAAAGATGGCTTTCATGGAAATTCTGGAACAACCGACTATGCTTATGTCATGACACTTATTCAGCTTTCACGTGGGAGAACGATGTTTGGTTCGGAATGTTCTTTGCGTTTGCCCTTCGATTATTGAAAATCCAGTCATATGTTTTTCCAAAGACTGGATAGTAGGAAACTTCGGGGCGGTTAGTCAATTCTGCACTTCAGCACATTCACCTTGTCATTAAAACTAGACTGACAACTTTTATGGGTGTTAGTGCAACTCTTGTCTACTAACATGACTATACAGGCCATTGAATATGATAGATAGATCTGATAAAGTTGTCTAATGTTGAGCTGTAAGCAGATTATGGACAGAGGAAAGTGAACAGAATAGTGAGGACACGACACAACTGAGCTACAATAAAGTTCACACTAGCTAAGAATCTTCCTTTACAGAATCTTCCTTTCGGGACGGTGTTGCTTTGCTCCTTGTGTGGGATAGGTGGCATACACTATAAATGAGAGGAGAAGAACAAGTATAGGAGCAGCGAAACTATGGTATAAGGTAGACTGGAGACTCGTGTTTAGTGACAAGATTTTTGTTTGTTTTCATGGAGATCGTGCTGAGATTCGGTGCTGTACTGCTATTCGCCTCTTTATGTTGTGTTCCTTTAGCAGGTACGTCTCTGAGCTGAACTGAGTGGGATAAGTCGGAATTAGAAATGTTTAAAGTGTTGATTGGTAGTTAGAGTGTTCTTTGTAATGTTGAATTACAGAAAGTGTAGCCAACTTAGGAAGAAGGATATCCAGTGTTGCCTAATGAAATGTTTTGAATGACGCTTGTGATGAAATTTGTAAGTTCTGTTAACAATCTATGTCAGTTTTCTGAAAGTTATTGGTTTTACTGAGGGTCTGCCGTTGATATGGCTCCCAATGTTAATGGGTTGTTAGGAATTTGGTTTTTTATAAGATTTTGGATATGGGTTCTGATTTAGTTTTCGTCCTGTTATTTTCTTGATCTTGGGATTCCTATAAATTTGCTGTTAGTTTTCATATCAATTTTGGGAATAATACAGCCATGGCGTTTAAATGCTTGGGACTGAGAGTGACTTTGATGTGGTTCACCATTATTGTTATACTGCCAGCACCATTTGTTCTTTTGTCTTTATTTTCGTCCTTCTGCACATTCAGAAATTTTTGGTTTACAAAAGAAGCAATTACATGGTACCTTGATTATTAAGCTAAACTGAGCATTCTCTAGAGTAACGAAAAGAGAAGACAATTACCAGTACACCCATTACAACACCAAATAAAAGAGGTCTTGGGAAAAAAGTTAAGTGGGTTTAATCTTGGGAAAATTATGTGGATAAGTGAGCTTGAGCTGGAGTAGTATTGTGATGGGTGATCTCCTAGGAAGGTCCATGCTTCACCTCTGTGAACATCACCTAGATGTAATGAGTGCTAAGTGGACCATTCGCTATTCTGAGAGATGGGTTTTTGTGAACCACTACTCATTTGACTCTGTAAAATTACACGGTTGAATCCTGATGCAAAATCACAGGTCTTGGCTTGTCAAGTCTTCATGAACCCAGATATCATACCTGTACTACCTTATTTATTACCCTCATCTCTTTCATTTCAATCTATTGTTTCTATTGATTTGTATATTGCATCGTTTTGAGTATTGAAATATTCATAGATTGCCCTCTCATATCATTAGTTTAGAGAGTACTCAATTTTCTCAATAACCAGAGTTCATATTCTCTTTATGGTGGATGGTGTGTCCACACTCCACAAGACTGGAGCTTTTCGGTCCGGTACTCAACACCCAACAATAGGTCTGAGTCCTCTGGACTCAATTTGGGCATTTCTGGGGTTACGCTCTTAGTTTAATTTCTATGTTTGAACTGGTGTGATTACGTACCTGATATGATTTTCACTGTGAATGTTGACCTGGTTATAATTGTTGATTTGGGTGGTTTTTGTGGGGAAAATCTTGGGTTAAGTTACGGGCAGCCTTGGACAGCTGGTAAGTTTGAACAACATTCTTAAGATTCGTAAACATGGATAACCTCCAGAACCTTGCCACATAGTCCACTAGATTTATGGAATGCGTAATGTATAAGTTTTGACTGTTATTAATGATTTGATAATGTGATGTTTGCAGAAGCCAGAGGTAGGGCCCTAGTGGAGCGTTCACCTGCTCTTGGAGTGACCTATGGACAAGTGGCAGACAATCTTCCCCCTCCATCTGCAGTGGCACAGCTGGTCCAGAGCACGCGTATTTCAAAAGTGAAGCTCTATGGAGCCGATCCTGCAATTCTCAAAGCCTTTGCTAATACAGGAATTGGGATGGTTTTGAGCATTGCTAATGATCAAATCCCAGCTCTGACCCAATTGTCTGTAGCCCAGGATTGGGTTAAGAATAACGTTGCCCCCTTTGTTCCTGCAACTAATATCATTGGCATTACGGTTGGAAATGAGGTTCTTTTTAGTGGAGATAATGCCCTCATCTCCCAGCTTCTTCCAGCAATGCAGAATCTACACACCGCCCTTGTTGGGTCGTCATATGACGGGAAAATTAAGGTCTCTACACCTCATGCTATGTCTCTACTGTCCACCTCCGCACCCCCATCTGCAGGACGTTTCAGGGACGAGTTTACGGCCATCACAAAACCCCTTCTGGACTTCCTTCATCAGACAGGGGCCCCTTTTATGATTAATCCATACCCCTTCTTTGCTTATAAGAGTGATCCGACTGACAGTACTCTTGCCTATGCACTATTTCAATCCAGCACTGGGCGTACTGATCCAAATACAGGTCTTCATTACACCAACATGTTTGATGCTCAAGTTGATGCAGTGTACTCAGCGATAAAGGCTCTGGGTTATGCGGACATGGATGTAGCCGTGGCAGAAACAGGGTGGCCATCTCAAGGAGATCCTAATGAAGCAGGGGTGAACATACAGAACGCAGTTGCTTATAACGGTAACCTGATCAAGCATGTCACCTCTATGGTAGGGACCCCTCTGAGGCCCAATAAAACCATTGAGACCTTTATCTTTTCTCTATTCAATGAGGATCTAAAGGGTGGACCAACCTCAGAACGCAATTTTGGGTTATTCAAAGCAGACATGACTATGGCTTATGATGTGGGCTTACTACAGTCCCCGGTAAGGAAACTGTAATGCATTCTATGTTTTCTCACAAGTACAGTCCCCCGATTGCTCAAAAGCGTTTCCAATATTGTTTTTCTAGTTCAATCAAATGTAGCTAGTAGTTGTAGGCCTGTTAACAAACTTCAATAAATAAGTAGAAAAGTTCTGGTTATTTCTTTAATTATGTTTGAAAAGCCAAATAGAGTTAAAAGCCAGGTAATTGATAGTTATGTTGAATCCAGGTAATTGATAGTTATGTTGAGATTCAGTTGTTATATTATTGAATTTCTAATTGAACCTTTATTTGATGCAGACTGCAAATCGAACTACTACTTCACCCACCGGTGGGACAGTAAGCCCAACTCCTGTCCCTTCCACTGGTATGCCTGTTACTGGGAAAGTCTGGTGTGTTCCTAAGTCTGGTGTGGATGACAAAGCACTGCAGAAAAACTTGGACTATGCATGTGGGCAAGGCGTTGATTGCAGGCCTATTCAACAAGGGGGTCCTTGCTATGCACCTAATACAGTGTCATCCCATGCTGCTTATGCCATGAATGCATTATACCAAACTTCAGGACGGACCAATTCGAACTGTGATTTTTCTCAGACAGCAACTCTTACCACCGTAGATCCAAGTATGCTTATCAAATCTTTTGTCTTTTCTCTTTCATTTTTTATCCTATGTATCAAAATGTTTGTAGCTTTGTGTAATATTTTTAATTTTCTGAGAGTTTTGTTAAGACTGACATTTTAATATCGTAGCAGTAGGACTACCATAGACTGCACTACTCAAAGTATTAGTTAAATATTAGTTTGAATATTTTGATGATGGATGATGGAGTGCGATCCAAAATATTGATGAAAGATAAAAGTTTACATGATCTAATTCAGAAATATTCAAACTGACATTATGAACTGTAAATTTTTTGTCTTTAATAACTGAAATTCTTAAATTACCAATCAAATATTATTATTCTATTATAAAAAATAATCAATAAGTAATAATACTTTTTTTTGTTTTTTTTTTGTATTAGTTCATTTATTAATATAAATAAATACCAAATAGGGAACTTCTTGCCATAAAACTAATAAGAAATTATTTGATCAAGCCATCCATCAGGGTCAAGAGACATGTTTTTTCTTTGTTACATTAACATCTCATTTTTTTTTTTAAATTAATTTTCTTTAAAAATGTCTGGTGCAAAATATATGATCAAGTATTTTTTTTTTGGAGTAGCCTACTAATCATTATCTCAATCCAATCATACAGTGTGCTTTTGATCACTTCTACAGACTCTAAAGTGAGACTGGTGCTTATGAGATCTCCTCAATTTTGACGGAATCCATTTAGGTACCTTATGGTTACTGTTCTGAATTTGTAACCTATCAGCTCTTTGTTCTATTATCCAGTTGGAAACTTACCACTTGTCAGAACTTCAAAACATGTTTCTTGAGCTTTATAGCTTATCTGATCCTAGGAATACATAATCAAACTTGGAACTCTGTTTTTGACAAGCATTTAAATCCTTCTGGCATTTTGACCATTCTTAGAAACTGTTTCCTTGACAGCCATCTCCATCTTTAGCTTTGTGAATTAATCTATCTCAGCTTATAACCTGTGAAAATTCATCTAATTCTTAGTGTCTGATAATCCTTCACCACTAACTGGAAAAAAATATTCAACTAGGAATCAGTAAAATCCAAAGCAATTACTATTTAGTATCAATTATTACTGTTTTCTAAAGCCATGTTTTAAATTCTACACTTCAATAATTCTCTCATTTTTTTCTCAATTTGCATTGGGTTGGTTCCTCAATTTTTGGAAAATCCATCTAAAATCTTATGATGATCATAGTCATAAACATTTTCCTCAGGGATTTTGTATTTCATAGGGTCATCCATATAACTATTGTCAACCATCCCTTCAACCAACACTAAAATCACCATAGCCGATAACATGTTAGAAACTCATGTTTTTCTTCAGTAACATGTTTTCCATACCCTATAGTCAGAGTACATTAAAAGTTTGGATTTTTCATAGAGTTGGAAACAGCAGAACTGGATAATATAGATGGGAATGTAGAAAATCAGTGCTAGATTATGTACACATATGGTCAGTGGTCACTGGCTTATATAATACTTGAAAAAAAAGGCTAGATCATTGGATTTTTTGTACTTTATTTCATATCTAATAAAGATGTAATGTGTGCGAGATTTTTCAGGTTATGGAAGCTGCACATATCCACATCCTTGAGGTAGTCATCGACTAAAATAATATGCATGATCTATGACTGCAAACTCGAGGCTGCATGGGTCCAAACTTCATATACTTGTAGTCTCCTGTAGCAGCAAGTTATAGTTTTTTGTGGATTGACATGCAAACGCTTAAAAATCTGAAAATGTATTGATGCTTAAGGCTTCAATGTAATTATAATAGTAATCTCAAGATGCGTCTGTATATTTAATGCATCATAAATAATTATTCTCACAGAATGTTCAATGTAAGGCAGTTTGAGTGCGAAGCTTGATTTGAATGCTATCTTGAAGGTCAGATGGGATGATATAAGAAAATGTTGGAACTTTGAAGTGCCTTAAACACCATTCAATTACAGGCATGCCCAACATCAGGGATTTCTAATGTAAACGTTCAAGCTTTCCAATCTGAATGCCAAATTGCAAAAAGTTAAATTAATGTAAGGGAGAGCACACGATCTTGAGGAACCTACCAATGCATTTGAATCATAAATGCTATTATAGTCTTTCGAAAACTTGCTTCCATCCCTGAGTTGTTTGACGTCAATGCTAACTATAGTCATTCAATTTTTTTATGTAGTAATTAAAAGAACTTGCTATCCAATATGTAAAGAAGGGCCATAATTATTTAGGAAATAGGAAAAACAAGAAATAAGTAAAGATAGGAAAACTTCTGCCTTTTTGGAAGGTGATAATGGTTTGTTAGGCATGGGGCCATATGATGACAAGTTGCACGAGGCAAAGGTACAAATAAAAATTGAAACAACAAATAAATCTTCACTATTTAATTTATTCATCAGCAAGTTACAGTTTTATAGGTGTAGAAGATTCAACAATCTTCCTACAAAATAGTTAATACATTTGACAACTAATTGAAATTATTGACACCAAACAGTGACTATTGACAGCAAACTAAATCTAGTGACACCAAATTGGGACTCTTGACAGCTACACATAATTCTGTTATTGACTTATTCATTTATGTTGGAGCATTAATTCCTACACCCCCTCTTAATGCTACAACATTAAACTGATTGACTACAAAATAATAGAAAATACATTTGAAAAACAATTCTTGAATCAATAGGATATCTTCAAGCTGCTCCCAAACTATAGGTATAGTCACCTAGCTATCATCCAAGTTCCCAACATCATTGGACACCATTTGCACATGAAATGCCTCATCACCCTCCTAAATGTGTGATATTGAACTTCCAAATTTTCTGATCTCTCTTGAACTATTGGACACCAATCCTCACATATGTGTCTCATAACCCCAGTAAGGTATAGTTTCTCCAATCCATAAGCACCTCAGACTATTGAGCATCTATTTACCCTCTATTGAATCCCTCCTTGTCTTCAAAGCGTTGGCCTCTTCAAAATAGAACATTAATTGTGTCATCTTCAATGAAGTCATCATCATCTGGTGGTTCTTCAACAACTGACATCCTCTCAGCTCTTACAATTGCAACAACTATAGCAGATCAAGCAACTTTGATACCATAATAAAAATTGAAACAAATAAACACTCACTGCTTAATTTATTCATCAACTTTATAGATGTAGAAGACTCAACAGTCTTCCTACAAAATAACTAATACAGTTGACAACTAACTAAAATTATTGACTCCAAACTATGACTATTAACAATAAACTAAATCTAGTGACACCAAATTGGGACTCTTGACAACTACACATAATTTTGTTATTGACATATTCATTTATGTTTGAGCATTAATTCCAACAGGTACGTCATGCGATAATGCTCCATCTAGTCACATTGATGAGTCTCCATTGGAAGCTCCACAATTATTAGGGTAGTGGGGTTGGGGAGCACCTTGCCTAAGAAAAGTTGTACATCACCTACCTCAACAACATAGGTTGGATATTGAAGTACCTTGTTAGTGTATGTCAACTAGACCAACTTATTGTTAGGGTTAGGTATAAATGGAGTTGGTAACTCAGTAGCTCTTAGTGGTGTAGGAGTAGCAATGCTTGGAATAATGGTTGGTTGGTTGTTGTAAGGTTGTGATTATTGTTGGAAGCTAGTTATCATTGGGGTTGGACAATGACTTGTTTCCCCTCCATTATTTTTTTCCATGTGTTATGTGGTGCTTTCCACTATTTATTATGGACATTTTATTGGTATGGATATTATTTCCATCCTCCTTGTTGAGGTGTCCAATTAGGTGGCATTGATTTTTTCTAGGCTCAAGGGGGCATGTAGTTCAATGGTCTATTATTTAAATCGGAAGAATTTGAAAATAAACTAGGTAGTGAAGTATTATAAGGAAATGGATCTTGAGGCATACCTTGTCATTATGGTCATGGTCTACATTATGCTACACAAAAAACATGTCCATCATCTTCCACCACCTTGAATTCTTGTCTCTCATGATTGTCTTATGTAATGCTAGACACCCACTTGCATTTACAATCACCTTTTTTTCCAAATATGAGGATAGAATTTAGCTAATTCTACCTCTGCTTCTTCCTATGTATTACTGGCATGTAGTGTATCAAGTTGATTTTTTGACATGCGATTTATAATGTACCACTTCATTTCCTTAAGGAGGTTGTTCAACTCTACTCTAGAAAAAAACCACAATAGTCTTTATGGATGACAATATTTTGTGGCCACAAGTTTTCTTCATAGTGGATGTTGAGTAGTTCTTAGAGAGTCTACAAACATCATCGAACGAAAATTGAGAGATATCTCCAATACCAATTAGGTCTAGAGCATACACACAACCTTCATTAAATCCCCTTAAGAATGTAAGTTTCAATGAGTCAGGGGATAACCTATTCTATTGAGACTTTTATAGGAAGGACATAAACCTTTTGCATAATCCTCTAAATTTTTGTTCTCTTTCTATTTCATTCTAATTGTCATCTTCCCTCACATCCACTTCTTCAATAATAGTGATACTTTAGAAATAACTTTTATTTCATGATTCTCCAATCTACAAATGCATCTCTATCTAATCCCATGAACCATATTAGGGCTACATCATTTAAGGGTTGTTGGGAAAATTTTATCTCAATGAACATTAGTGGTATAATTGTAGCTTCGAAATTAGGCCATGAAAGTTTGATAAGGTAGAGGTGGAATATTTGTCATGGTAGCATGTCTTTCTTGATAAAAATGGGGAACTAAAAATTAGAGGGCTTAGTAGGATTTTCAACTACCTCTTCAACCATTGTGGTCTAGACTAAGATAGCTCATAGTGATTTCCTTATGGAAGGTTCTCTAAATGATTATTTGTGAAAGTGAGTAGTGCATCTATGGACTTTAGGAAATAGATGATGGTGGGGTACACTTAACTTTTGACTAATGACAACATGGGGAGACCAATGGGGCTTATTAGTCTATTGTGATAGGATCACTTAACTACCTTACTACTTTAGTTGTAATTTATTTGACCACATCATCCTCTATTGCTGCGTATACTTCTTAGGAAGGTCTCATTAGATCAACATTGTCATTCAAAATGAATATTCCCAATTTGCCTCTTCTCCATTACATGCAATTGTATTAGAGCTAAAATATCCTTTCTTGTACAATGTTAGTGAATATCTTGGTAATTTATTGGATAGTTATTACTCCTAAGCTACAAGAAATGAATTTTAACCGAAGGAAAGCAATAAAGGCTAATTTAAAAACCTAGAAAGTCTAAATCTTGACACCATCCCCAACAATGGTGCCAAAAATGAGTGCCATAAATTCCTAATAAACCTAGTGTATCTAAGGCATGCACACAACTCAACAAATACACTTATCCACTATCAAGATGTCTAGAGAATCATGATGTCCCTTCATTTAAATGTCAACTCAGGGATGTATCTTCTTGGCATGATGTCAGTATTGTATGTACAACAATAGATTCTTAGGAGTTGAAATTCTAGAGTTGCATATAGTAGAAAGGAATTAAAATTACAAAAAAAATGAAATAAATTTTATCTCAATAAAGAAATTGCTCTATAACTCCAAACAAACTAAGAATCACACATAGATGATGTGAGTTAAGGAAATTAACTTATTTACTACAATAAACATACTTAAATTATAAATGGAAGAATCTAGGCTAAATAAGATAGTGATAATGTTATAGTCCACCTCAAGTGGGCCCTTGCTTGAAAACTTCACCTTTCTCTCTTACTCAAATGAATTGTTGCCTAAATCATAATGTTGTATGCTCATAACACTAAAATAGTGAAATAGAATCAAATGAATGAAATTCCAGTATAGATTATCTCAACAAAATCTACTACATGCATGCAAAATCTATTACCTATATATTTTTTATCGCACATAATATATCTACTTCTACTTTTATACATTTATTGTTCCTCTACAACTAACATTACTCTTGATCATACAAGATAAGGACATCTTATCTTAGTAATGACAATAAAACTAACAAACTAAGTCTAGAATGACAAGAAGGAAAATTCTTGTTAAGACATTCTAACAAGTACATGAGAATAAGTATGTTAAAACAAATAAGGATGAGTGGTTGAGTTTTTTCTAGTTTTATGCAACTCTATCTATCCTATTAGAAAGTCAGCATCCTACCATCTATTCAAGCATTCTTCCTTGTTGCCAATGTGATTCATCCTTGGCTATAGGAAATATGTGGCCATGACTGAATGGTGATAGGCATACTATAACCTTTCTTACAAGCACATTACAACCATGGCTATAGGTTGTATCCTTAGTTGCTACATGAATTAATTAGCTTCCATAAAAATCATTTTAGCTCCATTTCAATTTCTCATGAACATGGTAATCATCATAACTAAGATTGAGGGATATGTTATCTTTGAAAATAACTGCTTTAACACAAACATTTAATTAAATGTCTTAAAATTAAACATGGTGCATATATTAGAATATTAATTAAAAGGTCTTGTTTAATAGGTAGAAATGTCTTTGGAAATAGAAAAATATAGGCAATTATTGAGCTCACCATAAGGTATACTAATTTTGGCATACCCTAGGCTATATGTGTAATGACCCTTAACATAAATTCACGCAAAATACCAAAATCTAGAATAGTCATAACAAATATCAACATTGCACATGTAATGATAGTTGCAACTAAATATTTGATTCAATTATTTATTTCAAGCACATATCAATTCGAAATGAACACACATATTTCAATGATTACAAAGATATTTTAGAAGTGCCTAAAATATTGAAATATCTAAACATTGCTAAAATACTCTAAGATTGAAGTGTAGATTAAACATTTGTATAAACATTCCTTCTAAAGACAAAATGGTTTTCATCATTTTATCTCCAAATCCAATGATTTTATCCTTAGATATAATAACTAAATGGAAGTGATCAAACTCGGGTTAGAGTGTGTTGATGAATTGATGAAATATTATCCAAACTAATGATTATTTTCCTATATGTAGATTGAAGGCCTAACATGGACACATATGTGCTAAGATCCTTTTGAAAGTTTCCCACCATTTGACATTCAAATTTGGGCCCATTAATGGCATCACTAATTGGCCATGGTGTTTGGCACAATCCTTTATTTGAATGGAAAGGGTCTAGGAAGATGCACACCAAATGCTAAGAATTCAAGAAAATATGTACCAAAAGGATGAAAAGATAAGTAAGACTAGCCAATTAGGAGTTAAGATGTTTCTCTAATATATTTCAATTTGTCATTCTATCAGTTATATTATTTTGATGTTAGAGGTAGAGGATACAATAAGTGGGATACAAGGATGCCAAAGGCATGATAGTATGAAAATGTCAAGTGTTATAAATAAGAATGGTGGTAGGATAATGGTGACCAGGCTTCAAATATGCCTAAAGTAGAAAGGAGTAAGGATAAAGATTTGGAGATACTCAATGTAGCAAGGATCAAGGATCGAGCTTCAAAGATACATAATGTGAGGGGGATAAAGGATTGGGATTTAGAGATGCTTGATGTAATGATGGGAGGAGATTGAGCTTAAAAAATGCTTAATATAAGAATTAGTGAGGATTGAGAGTTTGCCATAATTCATGTAGGAAGGGAGTGGGGATCAAGGTTTTGCAATATATGCTATTATTGTTGAATAGGACAACTGAGGAGGGGGTGAATCAGTTATCATAGATTTTAATCTTCAATTCAATTACCAGAACTAATACTTAAATTGATTAAATGATTAATCATCAAATCCCAATGCAGAAACGCAAATCTAATGCATAAATACAATAACACCAGATTTACGTGGAAAACCCAATGAGGGAAAAACCACGGTGAGGATTAACTCACACTATAGAGAATATCAAAACTGATTACAAAAAGGCTCACTACTTGAAACAAGGCTCACTACCTGAGATAAGGATTCACTTTCCAGAACAAGGACTCATTGTCCAACAAGGCTACAACCTAGAGGGCTCACTGCCATAGAGATACAAAGACAAAGAAGACTTGTTACAGAGAGACAACAATCCCAATGCAACAAAGGGCTCCACCACAATCACTTGATCAACTTGCATGATTGATAGAGTTTTCCTTCTACTCACTGCATCCAAAAACTCATCATTAAGCTTCACACTGATCTCCCGCACACATAACTAACACACACTATTTGGATAGCATCAAAGTCACGTCTGCTCTTTCACTTATCTTCCTTCTTTTCTTTTGTATATTTTTCATTACTAGCTCATCTTGTATTTATACTATCTCCAACCTTGAAAAAGATACAAAGTTTCCCATCCAACTTCAAATCCAAATTAGGTCGGCGCTAAAACATTCTAGGGTGGAATTAGAATGAGGGTGACCCAAACACATGCTTTGTCGAGACCCAAAATAGATCCAACATGCTTCATCAACTTCGAAGATTGTGCTTAACACACAGTCGGCCAAACCAGTGTAAAACACATAGAACAATTAAGCTTGAAACTTCTAGAAACCAAAAATACCTTCAATGCAATCATAACATCTTAACTCTAGAACCGCAAGTCAAAATACTTCATCAAAGGGAAATCTAGACTAGCAACCTTTCTCCTGGACCTCAGCCAGAACATAGAAAAAACATAGTTCACAACTGGTGAACACAACTCAAACTTCATAATGAACCAATAGCCAAAAATATGGATATAGCAACCTTCAACAACCATGACCAACATATCTAAACTGCACAAACATAGGGACAAATACTGGATCATCTTGAGCAACAACTAAATACCTGTAATATTTCTTTAATACAATTTTCTCAATATCCTCAACATATACAACCAACAACAACTAGTAGATAACTAGTTGATCAGTTGACATCAATGACAACACTTTCATTCCTTTTTCCATTCTTGCAACAATCTCCCCCTTTGTCATTGATGGCAACACATGATGTGAAAAACCATCAAAGAAACCATACCAATTATGAATATACTTCTCAAGATTTTTATTTTTGCTTCTCCCCCTCAAAATATGATCATCTACCTCATTACCTATTTTCTCTCATTAGATTTCTCTCCTTTTCACATGCTTTCTCTCCCCCTTTGACATCAAAGGAAAAAGAAAAATATATATTCATTGAATCCTCCTTTGACATGAAAACATAATACTCACAATGACAACACTTGAAATTACCTACTCCCCCTAAGAGGTAGCCACCAAAACATCAATCCAAAAAGATAGAACCATGAATCCACTGGATTGATGCATCTCCAAATGCATATTAGTTTATGAAAGGAGGGGAAATAACCCCTAACTTCTCCTAGAGATACTCAAAAGTATCTTTCGGAAGAGCCATTGTAAATATATCAGCAATCTAATCCTTTGTCGGAATACTCAAGCTTGACTTCATTCTCCATGACCTTCTCTCTCAAACAATGATATTTGATAGATATATGCTTCGTCCTTGAGTGCATCATAGGATTCTTCGAAATGTTAATTACACTTGTATTATCACAAAAGATAGAAACAAGATCATCACATAGCACTGTGATATCTTTCAATGTCCATTTCATCCATAGAACTTGTGTACAACAAGATGCAACAACAATATAATTAGCTTCAGTAGTAGACAAAGAGATTGAATCTTGCTTCTTATTCAACCATGCCACCAATCTGCATCCAAGAAAGAATGCACCACCACTTGTACTATTTATGTCATCTACACATCCGACCCAATCTTTATCTGTATATGCACTAAGTGTAAAGTCAGTATCTTTAGGATACCATAATCCATAATCCGGAGTGCCATTCAAATATCTGAATGAACCATCAATTTTTATGCTTTAGGGTGCTATGACTCTCTTGCTCTATTTGGGTTTTTCACCTAAAGGAGAGAGATAGACCCCACACAAAATCTAGGTGGTTCACGCAAACTAATGCAAGTACAATGAAAATATGCCTAAATGCAACAAACTAATAAAATGGATTTGATTATTTATGCAAAACCTAAGAAATATGAAGTGTTTGAAAACACAGTGTGATATGCAGAAATGAACTAGAAACATGCACACATGAAAACATAATTTAATGAAACTGAATGGAGTGCACTTGGAAGTTGAATGCTGATGTTGGAAGGTTTTGGAATGTTTCAAAAATCACTGTTGATGGCGATTGGGACTCATTCACCACTGATGGCGAATTAGTCCAGGTTTTGGTAAATTTTCTTGAAACAGGTTTTGGGATGTCAGGAACTGAAAAACTTAGAAAAAAATTTCTCCATCCTGGCAATGGGACTCATTTGCCATTGATGGAGAATCAATCCACCTATAGAAGTCTGCAAATTCTGAAGTCAACTATGTGGGTCCAGATCTGTACTTGTCTTCTTGTCGGGTTGACGAATTCAAATCTGCAGAAAATGGGCAGAATGATGTCTCCAAGCTTGAATTAGGTCTTTGTTGACTTGAATAGCTTTGATGACTTGTTGAACACTTTTCAACACCTATCTCTTTGACAAATCTTCCTACAAGACCTATAAATACACATGCAAAGAGGGGGAAAATGGTTAAGGGTTAGAGTATAGGGGTTTGCCTTGGTCAAACCCCACTTTGGTAATCAAACCCTTGATAAAGAAATGAAATGAGAAAGGAATGATGAAAAAATAACATGCAAGTGTCATAAACTCACCAAACCCTTGTTGTTAAAGTTTGAAGATATGTCAATGGCTACTCCAAGATGCTTGATAATTGCTTGATTAAATGATAGAAAAATGCTTGAATGCTATGATGCTTTTGATGAGTGAATGTTTGAATGAGTTGATGAGATGGTAAAATGAGGGAAAAACATATATATATACACACACTTATGCCCTAATTTCCCAAAAATACATCACAGGCCGACCTAAGGTCTTAATGAATAAAAACCCGAATTTTTTTTGAAATTATTTTGAATTTTGTGCCAAGAGGGACTCATTCACCACCCATGGTGAATGGGTCCCACTCAAGGTATGCAAGTGGGCGTTAGGGATTAAGTTGTATTTAATGATGTTTGTCGGGTTTATATTCTAAAATACACTTAATTAAGCCCTGTAAGTGCATAAAGGGGCCAAATAAAGCATAAGAAATGTGTAATTAGTGGTGACAAGTCTAGAAAAGTGTGAAAGTTTGTTATAAGACTTTACAACACTTTAGAATAAGACTTGGTAAGGGATAAAAAGGGAATATTTAGATGAATTATAATAAGAAGAGTCTAGAAAAGTGTAGAAATATGTTACAACACTTCACATCACCTTTACAAGACATCACACAATCTTAATAATTTGAATATTCAAGACCTAATGTGAATGTATAAGTTACATTACAACATTAAATCTGAGCATAATAATCCAAGCATCACAGGAAAAAGACCTAAATGACCATGAAAATGTCCAAAGATCCATTTTTCTATGATACATTTAGCCTCCACTTTAGTGAGAGGATGATCTTGCTTCAAACTCACGCTAAAGTAGCCATGCATATCGAGAGGGACCCAAGTGTACTTATGCTAGTAAGATGAGATAACAACAATCAAGAGGGATGATCAAGCCCCCAAGATGAAGATCCCATGGAAAACTAAGCATAAGAACAAAGGAACACACATATGAAAGAGAAGAAGAAAAGGAAGAGAAAAAGGAAAAGTCGTATCAAGCTTCGATCGTTTGTCCAGCTAGTTGTGAATTGGATCTAGGTTGTTTTTCCGAAAAAGAAAATGCATACTCACTCTGAGGTGACATAACTCATGGTTGTTCACCGGGTGAGAGGGCCCAAAAGGTGAGAAACATACACTCGGCTGGTATGTACTCACAAACACACATGTGGCTATGGGGAAAGTCGTGCCTCAAAATGGGCTTCCTGCTCAACCATATCAAAGTTATACCTCCTGATAACTTTAATAAGGCGCCAAAAATGAAAATGTCAGTTTTTGCTTCATGAGACAAGCAAAGCTTCATATTCTTAGAACTCATGAACAAGCAGGATGGCACCACAAACATGCAAGTTATGTTATGCAAGGTGGTCATGTAAATGAAAAATGTAAAATGTAAAATGCAAAAGGTGTTCAAAGGAGTCTTGTTTAGTTCATGTGAGGTTTATCACTTAGGGAACATTGTGTCTAACGTCTCCAAGAGAGGACCAATCAAAGAATAGAATACTCACAACTTAGGGGATGCAGTGCATCACATCAAGACACTAAGAGGAGTGTAATATGCTAAGAGAGATCACGCTTATGAAGGACATTATACCCAATGCCATCCACAAAGTGACAAATACATCGTATAAAGTAACAAGGATGCACTAAGAACCAGGAAAGAAAAATGAAAAATGAATTATGCCAATGTATGCCCCCACTTTAAAGGAATTGCTATACACCATTCTGTGAGCAATTACTTTAAAGTAGCAAATGAAAAATGCAAAAAAAAAGACATGAGAGCCAATGTGGAAAGCCCTTATGCCAAGTCATACGTTTCCAAGTAAGTCTGCTTTATGTGAAGGAAAAAGGAACAAAAGAAAGAGGGGTTGCCCCAAAAAAGGATCACACCAAACACATAAGAGATCTATGGATCTGGGGTCAGTATGTTCGTTGCTGCAATGTTTTAATTAAAGAGCTCGGAACTGTCATCATTCCCTGAATACATAGAACTGGAAGAATGACACAAAGAGAGTGAAAACAAAAGAAAAAAGGAAAGTCCATTTTGGGTCAACATGGAAGAGACATTGCGGTCTCAATGCTTTGCATCATCCCCAAAAGGAGAACACAAACAAAAAGAAAACGAAAAGGCAAAAGAAAAGGAAAAGGAAAAGATTTTGGGTCAACATGAAGGAGACATTTTGGTCTCAATGCCTGCATCATCCCCAAAAGGAAAAACACAAAACAAAGGTGAAAAAGAAAGTAAAAGGACCATTTGGGTCAACATGGAAGAGACATAGGGCATCTCAATGCTTTGCTTCATCCCCAAAAGGAAAAGCACAAAACAAAAGCGAAAGGTAAAAGCAAAAGTGATGTATGACATATAAAAGAATGAAGGTACAAATAGAAGAAGTGCACAAAGAGAGAGAGAACATTAAACACACATTACAGGGGATCACATTATGCACATGCAATCACACCAAAGAAAAGAAAAATAAAAAGGAGAATGGAAAAAGGCTAGGAAAGAAAATGCAAGTCAACCAGTTAACAAGTCATCCACCTCCCAATCATGTTCAGTGTATTGTGAAGGCGGTTGAATGTCCAAAGGAACAATTGCAAGTGTCGAACTAGGGGAAGTACCAGGTTCATCACTCTAGATAGGAGATATCTCAGTGAAGCTCATAGATCAAGAAAAAAATGTATTTAATTCATCATGTATCTTGTTGTCAAATTTTGTTGTCTCCTCATTGTCATCCAAGTTGATCACAATAGGACGAATGGAAAATGCCAATGAAGGTCAGATTAGAAGTTGTGGCTATTGTATCGGATCATTTTGTTGTGATGGTTGTATCGTATTAGCTTGTGGTAGGTCAGGAAGAGGAGGGCGATCAGGTATTGCTTCTGTCAAATGTGGATTTTGATTTTCTTTGCTTTCTTCTGCATGTAGCTAATGAGCAAGGAGATGACGACGACACCTACGCTCTCTAGCACCACGGTTTCTTTTGATTCTATTTTGAAGTTGTGTTGGTGTAAGAGTAGGTTGATCCACTATAGGATTTGTTTCTTCCCAAGGGGGAGGAACAGAAGGAACCGAAGGAGATGGGTGAATCACTTTCTCTTTTGCTTTATAAACTTGTTTAATGCAAGGAGGCATGACAAGATGGGGTTCATTATCTCTTGGGTGTTTAGAGGAGGAAGGTAAAGTGTTTATTGTTGGTTTCTTTGAAGGTTGTAATGTTTGGTCAGGTTCGGATGCAGGTTGAAGCATTGTCTCATCTAGGATTGGAGTGTCAGAATTGGACGGGGACATGTGGTGAAGAGACAATTCGGCTATTTGTTTGGCTTTGAAATTTTGATAAGCAATGAAAAGGAAGTCTTTGTGA
Source organism: Sequoia sempervirens (assembly GCA_007258455.2). Taxonomy (NCBI): domain Eukaryota; kingdom Viridiplantae; phylum Streptophyta; class Pinopsida; order Cupressales; family Cupressaceae; genus Sequoia; species Sequoia sempervirens. Next base: position 147,620,276 of record VDFB02000013.1, on the reverse strand, counting down.
GGGGTGATGGGTTCCATAAGTTCAGGCCAAAAGGCTTCCAAGGAAAAATTACCTTTAGAAGACAATGGATGAAAGCCACTATGGTGTACAGTAAATATCTCATTGTCAAGTGGAAACTTCAAACATTTGTGAACGACTGAAGGGACAACTTTCATCAAGCAAAGCCAAGGATGACCTAGCTGCAGACGAAACTGATTCGACTGTGGAATGATAGAAAATGTTACATCCAATGTTTTAGGTCCTATTTGTAATGGGAGTACAATTGATCCAGTTGTAGGGAACACAAAACCAGTATGTGTTTTAATCCATGCTGTTGGTTTGTCATAATCATCTTGATAAAGATCATGTAATACTAAAAATTCTTCTGTGATCACATTCTCGCCACAGGAAGAATCTATTAATATCCCATTGGTGGGCTTATCATAGATTAGGCCAGCTATGTAAAGAGGACCATCGAGAAGGTTTTTTAGTATATCTTGAGAAGAAAAAGTAATATCAAGAGATTTTATTAGTTGGGCCCTTACGAGGGATAGCGTCTATCATACCCACAAGTTCATCCATAGGATTAACATGGGTAACATTTGGACTAAGAGCATTTTGTTCCTCATGTGTATCGACATTCATGACATCAATGTTTGAAGGTTCACTGGATTTGACAAATGAAACATTGTGTTTAGGCACGGGGTTGGTAAAAATTTCCAAATTTTGATTAGGAGGGGCAATGGACTTATTTCCCTGATCATTAACACCCATAATGGATAGATGACTAGAATCAATGAGGTCTTGCACTAGGTGTTTGAGACACTTGCATTGTTCTGTGTCATATCCATTTTGGCGATGAAAATGACAATAAGCATTTGGTTTAAAGGTGGGGGGTAAAGGCTTGGTAGGATCAAGTGCTTTAATTGTAGGAAAAGTGATCATTTGTTGTTGTATTAGTTGATTTGTTGTGTTATGGAGGGTATCAGGCAAAGGTGTGAATTGTCTCTTTGAGTACCCATAGGTAAATGGCATAGCTACTTTAGTGACTGCCAATTGATCATTAACGGGTGGAGTTGGTTGTGGGGGAGGGGGATTGAACTATAAGAAGCCTTTGTTTGGTCTTCTAAAGTTTTGTGAGTTGTTTTGGTTGTTGTGTTCAGACTTCTCAACTCCACTAGAAGTGGATTTTTTATTACAACTAGTAATCGAGTTGTGATAGTCACAAAGGGCTGCGCATAAATGCATGAAAGAAGGAAACTTCATCATAGTCAATTTATCTTGAATGTGAGTTTGTAAGTTTTCAATAAACATCTTTTGGAGATGTCAATCAGGAACCTTGACATCTACTTGAGCATACAATGAATAATAGCATGAAATGAAATTAGTTACTTTTTCATCCACATTTTGTTTACACCTCGTCAAATCAGTCATTGTCTTTTTGGGAGTCATATGGAATTGGAAATGACTTATAAAGACATAAAAATTTTAATTAAATGAATGAATTGAATGATTGGGTAAAGAGGAAAACCACTCCAAGGCAATATCCTTTAAAGTCCTACAAATAGTTTAGCTAACAGTTTATCGTCAAGGACAAAATCACTGCATAAGGCAGTATAGGAATTGACATGATTAGTAGGGTCTCCTTTGCCTCCATACTTCTCAAACCTAGGAATCTCAATTCCTTGTGGCATGGATGTTCTTAAGATTTCTAAAGATAATGGACTGGTACAGATATAACAGGTGGGTGGTGCATTTTGGATTTGGTTTATGGTAGATATTTGTTGTTGCATGGAAGAAACAGTGTGAAAGAGCTGCATGATGAGGGGATTAGTATAAGTGGTATGGGGTGGAAGAGAGAGTGGTGATGGAGTGCATGTAGTGTTAGGATAAGTGAAGGGGACACTAATAGGGGTGAAGGTAGTGGAAGATGGATCATTCGATGCCACAAAAGAACTAGGAATGCTAGTTGGAATAGCGAAAGGAGTCACATGACTAACCTATTGCATGGTTGTTGTAACTTGAGGAGTGGTATAGGTGGCTATGGATGCTACAGTTGAAAGAGGAGGAATATGAGATCCTCCTTGGCTAACCGCAGTGTTTGCTAGTTGAGATGTGTTAGAGGTGGAAAAAGCATGTTTTTGATATATCACAACAATTTGTTTCATAACATCTAAGCCTTCATCACTTTCAAGCATCCGATGGATGTTTTCTATTGTAGGAATAGCAGTAGTTGAAATGTTTTCAAGACACAAGTTATGTTGAAGATGTGCTAAGTCCACATGATTGTTAACTACTTTTTCTTGTGGAAGGGAATTATTGTTTGTGTCCACATGCATTGTAGGGGAAGTAAAAGGTGTACTAGTGGTAGTATCCATGCCTAATGCACCATTGCCAATACCAAGAGTAGGAGCTCTGGATAACCCAAGGTCCTCAACTAATGTGTGCGGGAAGCCATGAGTCAGGAACTTTGCCTCACTAAAGTATTATCAATAGGGCACAAAACACTCATACAAATACCACAAAAGGCAGGGTGAATGCAAATTCAAGGAAAACTAGGAATAATAAAATGAAAACAACATAAATTCTGTAAACAGAAACAAGAATGCAGTAACAAAAAATAGAAATGCAGAAAACACTATGAAAATGACTAAAATTACTGTGCAGAAATTGCAATTGGATTGATTCGCCCAGGGTGGTGAATGAGTCTAGGGGTGAATTTTTTTTGTGATTTACTAGAAAATTTAAAATAATTTTGATGCTTTTCTGATGCAAAACTAGGATGCATATGCAAAATTTTAGTATTTTAATGTTTTGAAGTGTAAAAATCAAATCTATATGAGATGTTCAGTAATGCAATTTTGAAAACCCTAGGATGTAAAATAATGCAAAAGCTAATACAATGAGTCCTAGGAGGTAAATGTAGATGTGAATCAGAAAGATAATGTTCAATATGCAGGTTCACCAAAATGAACCATCGATTTTTGTGTTTTAGGGTGCTATGACTCTTGCTCTATTAGGGTTTTTCACCTACAGGAGAGAGATAGACCCCACACAAAATCTAGGTGGTTCACTCAAACTAATGAAAGTACAATGAAAATATGCCTAAATGCAATGATCTAAATGCTACAAACTGATAAAATGGATTGATTATTTATGCAAAACCTAAGAAATATGAAGTGTTTGAAAACATAGTGTGATATGTAAAAATGAACTAGAAACATGCACACATGAAAACATAATTTAATGAAACTGAATGGAGTGCACCTCGAAGTTGAATTTTGATGCTGGAAGGTTCTGGAATGTTTCATAAATCATTGTTGATGGCCATTGGGACTCATTCACCACTGATGGTGAATCAATCCAGGTTCTGGTAAATTCTGTTGAAATAGGTTTCGAGATGTTGGGAACTGAAAACCTCAGAAAAAACTTTCTCCAGCCTGGTAGTGGGACTCATTCACCACTGACGGAAAATCAGTCCACCAATAGAAGTCTAAAAATTTTGAAGTGAACTTTGTGGGTTTAGATCTGTACTTGTCTTCTTGTCAGCTTAACGGATTCAAATCTGTAGAAAATGGGCTAAATGATGTCTCCAAGCTTGAATTAGGTCTTTGTTGACTTGAATAGCTTTGATGACTTGCTGACTACTTTTCAACACCTATCTCTTTGACAAATCTACCTACAAGACCTGTAAACACACATGCAAAGAGGGGGAAAATGGTTAAGGGTTAGAGTATAGGGGTTTGCCTTGGTCAAACCCCACTTTGGTAATCAAACCCTTGATAAAGAAATGAAATGAGAAAAGAATGATGAAAAAATAACATGCAAGTGTCATAAACTCAACAAACCCTTGTTGTTAAAGTCTGAAGATATGTCAATGGCTGCTCCAAGATGCTTGATAATTGCTTGATTAAATGATAGAAAAATGATTGAATGCTATGATGCTTTTGATGAGTGAATGTTTGAATGAGTTGATGAGATGGTAAAATGAGGGAAAAACATATATTTATACACACTTATGCCCTAATTTCTCGAAAATACATCATAGGCCGACCTAAGGTCTTAATGAATAAAAACCTGAAAGAAATTTGAAATTATTTTGAATTTTGTGCCAAGAGGGACTCATTCGCCACCCATGGCGAATGGGTCCCACTCAAGGCATGCAAGTGGGTGTCGGGGATTAAGTTGTATTTAATGATGTTTGTTGGGTTTATATTAAAAAATATGCTTAATTAAGCCCTGTAAGTGCATAAAGGGGCCACATAAAGCATAAGAAAGGTGTAATTAGTGGTGACAAGTCTAGAAAAGCGTGAAAGTTTGTTACAAGACTTTACAACACTTTAGAATAAGACTTGGTAAGGGATAAAAAGAGAATATTTAAATGAATTATAATAAGAAGAGTCTAGAAAAGTGTAGAAATGTGTTACAACACTTCACATCACCTTTACAAGACATCACAAAATCTTAATAATTTGAATATTCAAGACCTAATGTGAATATATAAGTTACATTACAACATTAAATATGAGTCAAATAAGCCAAGCATCATAGGAAAAAGACCCAAATGACCATGAAAATGTCCAAAGATCCATTTTTTTCTACAATATCCTGAATATTCTTTTAACTGCAACATGTGTTTCCTTCGAATCTTCTTGAAATCTAGCCACAAGACAGACTGCATGCATAATATCTGGTCTAGTAGCAGTCAAATATAGTAGTCCACCAATCATAGATCTATACTTGCTCCGATCAACCTTAGGTGAATCATCATCCTTACCCAATTTGCAACTAGTCACCATAGGAGTACTTACAGGTTTGGAACCATCCATCCCAAACTTTTGAAACATCTCTCTCACATACTTAGACAGTGAAATGAAAATTCCTTTCACTGTTTGATTAATTTGTAGCCAAAGAAAGAAATTTATCTCCCCAAACATAGACATTTCAAATTATTTTTGCATCTCTTCTGCAAACATCTTGCACATATTTTCATTTCCTCCAAAGATAATGTCATCAACATATACAACTACAATCATGATTTTATCATTTTCAATCTTAAAGTAGAAGTCACTGTCTGTCGTACCTTTGTTAAATCCTTGTTGAATCAAATACTTGTCTAACCTTGCATACCAAGCTCTAGGAGCTTTCTTCAATCTGCACACTATACACAGTTGATCTGTTCATTGAAATCCTTCTGGTTGTTCCATGTAGACTTCTTCTTCCAACTCACCATTCATAAATGTTGACTAGACATCCATTTAATAGAATTTGAAATATTTACAAGCAACCAATGCCAAGAACATCCTTATAGCTTCCATTCTTGCTACCGGGGAAACGTCTCCTGAAAATCTATGCCTTCTACTTGTGAGTAGCCTTTACACACAAGCCCCACTTTGTTTCTGACAACTTCTCCATTCTCATTTAGCTTTATTTTGAATACCCATTTTGATCAAATGATATTTTTGTTTGTCGTTCTTGGGACCAATTCCCAAGTCCAATTTTTCTCAATCTGGAAAATTTATTCTTTCATTGCTTCCTTCCAATGTTCATCTTTACAGGCTTCACTTACTTTCTTGGGCTCAATCTCAGAGAATAAACACAAATTTAATTCAACAACTTTGCTTCTAGTTAACACACCTTTTGTCTTGTCTCCAATAATCTAATTTTTTGAATGATTCCTTTGTACATATTTTGGTGTCCTAGGGGACATCACCGGAGCATCTTCTTTGCTTTCATTCTGTTCATCCTACTTTTTCTTCTCATCTTTATCCTGTTCCTCCACAATTTATTCTATTCTTGCATAGTCATGTTCACCAGACACATATCCATCAATATCAATAGAATTCTTCACTGTGTGATCAACCTTCACATTCGAGCTCTCTACAATATTTCTCAGTCTTTTATTGAAACATTTGTATGCCTTTCTTTTGGTAGAGTATCCAAGAAATATTCCTTCATCACTTCTTGCATCAAACTTTCCCAAAGTTTCTTCATCTCTTCTGATATAGCATTTGATTACGAATACCTTGAAATATTTAATTGTAGGAATTCTTCCGTGCCATAGCTCATAGGGATTATTTATACTATTTTCTCTTTCTTGAACTCAATTGAACACATATACAACAATATGAATAGCTTCTTTCCATTAAACTTCCGATAATCCGGCTTTAGTGATCATTGACCTAATAGCCTCTTGAACTGTTTTATTTTTCCTTTCAACGATTCCATTCTACTGAGGATTTCTCAGAGCAGATATATGTCTCTTTATTCCATGCACTTCACAAAACATATTGAACTCATGAGAGGTGAATTCTCCATCTCTGTCAGATCTTAAGAATTTTATCTTCAAATTCACTTCATTTTCAACCATAGCCTTGAATGCCTTGAATCTATCTAATGCATTTGATTTCTCTCTAAGAAATGTAACCCATGTGTATCTAGAATAATCATCAATTAAAAGTATAAAGTAATTTTCACCAACTAGAATTTTCACTCTCATAGGACCACAAAGATCTGTATAAACTAAATCCAGTAATCCAGTAGTAGATTATTCTCTTGATCTATAATGATTCCTTGCTTCCTTCCCAAACTAACAAGTTCTGCAAATGACATTGGCATGCTTTGTAATTCTCGATAAATCTCTCACGACCTGAACAACACTAATCCTTGCCAAGTTATCAAAATTGATGTGACACATTCTCCTATGCCATAACCAATTTTCATTTATCTGAGTCGTAAAGCATTGTCCATCAACACCCTTAAGTTGATAAATATTCCCTTAAGATTTATTTCCTGTAGCAATCAATGTTCTAGATACTTTTCGGATCTCGCATTTCTCATCCTTAAACACAAGATCATATCCTTTTTTGCACATATGACCAATGCTCAAAAAATTATGCCTTAACCCCTTAACATAGTAAACATCATTAGTATGATGCTTCCCATCAAAACTTACTGAACCTATCACACAAATTTTAGCACTAGTATCATCTCCAAACATAACCAAACCTCCATCATGTATTTCTCAAGCTTTACAAACTTACTCTTATCACTAGTCATGTGATGTGAGCAACCACTATCAACTACCCACAAATTCTTTTCTTGTTTAGCATGTAGGGTAGAGATAATTGTACCTTCATTTTTCTCCTTCTCCTTCTTCAAAGGACTTTCCTTTACCTATTTTTTTGAATTAGTAGAAGTAGGTTCATCCTTAATTGCCAAGAACAAGCATTCATTGTCATTTGGATCTTCATATTCTGAATCTTCATCTGAAATACTAGCATTCTCATTCACATCGTAAGCTCTGTTAATCTTCTTTCCTTTCTTTTCTTTCTCATATCTTTGTTTATTCCTTTTAGCTATTTTTGGACACTTTGCAACATAATGACCTATTTCTCCACAACTAAATCACTTAAAGGGAAACTTACCTTCATAATTACCGAAGCCTTTTCTCATTCTTCTTACAAATTTAGCTTCTATTTCATCAAAGTTTTCTTCATTCGGATCTTCAATTTTTGTAGCTTTAAAAGCAGTCTCTGTTTTGCCTCCATTTCTTAGACTCGGCTCCCTCATCTCATAAGATGTCAAAAATCCTAACATCAGATCCTTAGTACAAGTCTTATAATCTACAGTTTGTTCAATAACACTCACCTTCTCACTATAAGCATCAAGAAGAGTTCTGAGTATCTTCTTTACAATCCTAGTTTCATCTATAGTAGTGCCAAGAGATCGCATTCCAACCACTACCTCATCCAATCTCTACATAAGATTTGACATTTTCATCTTCAGACATATGTATAAGATCAAACCGTGTTTCCAAATTCTGTAATTTGACCTCTTTAACTCTTTCATCACCATCATGTGGTCTTTCTAAAGCATCCCAGACTTCCTCAATTGTGTTCAAATTTTGAACCTTAATCAACTCAGAATGTACTAGACTATTCTTCAAGATGAACTTTGCCTTATTATTCACTTCATGTGCTCTGATTTCTTCAGGTGTACTCAGACCATTAGCAGGAGGAGTGTATGGATTCTTATAAGCTTTCTGCACATCATATCTGCAATACAACAAATATTCTTCCATCAATACTTTCTAGATACCATAATTAGTTCCATCAAACCTCAAATAATCAAAGACCATTTTGCTAGCCATCCCGAACCTTCCTCAAGTGGTTAAGCTATTCACCAAGGAACCAAGCTCTGATACCAATTGTTGAATAAGACAACTAAGAGGGGGGGTGAATCAGTTGTCACAAATTTTAATCTTCAATTCAATTACCAGAACTAATACTTAAACTGCTTAAATGATTAAACATCAAATGCCAATGCAGAAACTCAAATCTAATGCATAAACACAATAACACTAGATTTACGTGGAAAACCCAATGAGGGAAAAACCATGGTGAGGATTAACTTACACTATAGAGAATATCAAAACCAATTACAAAAAGGTTCACTGCTTGAGATAAGAACTCACCGTTCAGAATAGGACTCACTATCCAAAAAGACTACAACTTGGAGGGCTCATTGCCACAAAGATACAAATAAGACAAAGAATACTTGTTACTGAGAGACAAAAATCCCAATGCAACAAAGGGTTCCACCACAATCACTTGATCAACTTGCATGAACGATATACCTCACCTTCTACTCACTACATTTGGAAATTCAACATTAAGCTTCACACTAATCTACCACACACATAACTCACACACACTTTCTGAATAATATCAAATTTGCGTCTTCTCTTTCACTTATCTTCCTTCTTTTCTTTTATATATTTTTCATTACTAGCTCATCATGTATTCATACTATCTCCAACCTTGAAAAAGATACAAAGTCGGCCATCCAACTTCAAATTCAAATTAGGTCAGCACCAAAACATCCTAGGGTGGAATTAGAATGAGGGAAACCTAAACACATGCTTCACCGAGACCCAAAATAGATCCAACACACTTCATCAACTTCGAAGATAGTGCTTAACACACAGCTGGCCAAACCAGTGTAAAACACATAAAACAATTAAGCTCGAAACTTCCAGAAATCAAAAATATATTCAATGCAACTAGAACATATTAACTCTAGAATTGTAAGTCAAAAGACTTCATCAAAGGGAAATCTAGACCAACAACTTTTCTCCCGAACCTCAGTTAGAACACAGAAAAAACATAGTTCACAACTAGTGAACACAACTCAAACTTCACAATGAACCAATAGCCAAAAATATGGATTTCAACAACCATGACGAACATATCTAAACCGCACAAACATAGGGACAAGTACCGGACCATCCTGAGCAACAACTGAGTACCTATAATCTTTCTTCAATACAATTTTCTCAATATCCTCAACATATACAACCAACAACAACTAGTAGATAACTAGTTGACCAGTTGACATCAATGACAACACTTTCATTACTTTTTCCATGCTTGCACCAATTATTAGGGAATGAAGGGATGCATGAAAATATGATAAAGTCTATAAACATATCAAAGGATTAAAAGTGACTCAAACACCCTCATACTTACGATAAAGTACATTATATTTTTTCCTTATGGAAACTACTTTCCCTCAAGCAAAGTAGATTTGGATGCTCCAAGATCTATGGTCCTTCCCAACTAGTATCTTTAATAGGTATATTATTTCAATACACTAGGTACTTTGTATTTTTTTCATCCCTCATATTCTTCACCTTGGTGTCAATAACACCATCAAGTTCCAATATGATATTTCCCTCATCATTCAAATCCACTTATAATGTGACATATTATCCAAGGGCCCTATTGAGGCGAGGAACATGGAAAATAATATGAAGCTTATTATTTTATAGAATTTCCCACTCATATGTAGCCTCACCAACCCTCCTCAAGATCCTATAATGCACATAAAAGTGTGGTTTAATATTTTTAAACCCACTACCTTTGATGGAATTTTTCCTAAGGTTGTGATCTCAAAAATACCATAGCTCTAACTTCAAATGACCCCTCTATGTGGCTCTAATCTAAATGGTGATTTTTCTTTATTCTAGGTTTGTTAGAGGTGATATTTGAGTTATCTCAATCTATCCTAGCTATGTTTTACCAAGTCACTAGCTACTAGCACTTTGTTATCAACAAGTACTAAACTAAGAAAGGTTAATGCATAATAACCATATAATAACATGGATGGAAACACACCAATGTACATATTGTAATTAGTGTTGTAGTTGCACTCTCTCAAATGTAACCACTTAACCCAAGTTAATTGTTGATTTGAGACATAGTTCATTAAGTAGCCTTCAACCCACTTGTTCACTATTTATATTTTCCCATTTATCTGTGGATGATATCTTGTGTTAGAGGTGAGTTCTATCCTAGTCAAATAAAATAATTCTGACTAAAAAAATATAAGTAATCTACTATCTCTATTTCTAATAATATTTGTAGGAAACCAATGTAACCTTAACACTTCTCTAAAAAAGAAATCAACCAATTGATGTGACTATCCCCCACAATATGAAAAATATTTACCATGTACCTTAGGGAGGCTTGAGATGAAATCCATAGATATGATTTCCCTCTTCTAATTTGGGATGGGTAATGGTTGAGGCAAGCCTACTAGGAAAACATGTTCTACTTTATTATGCTAATAGGTAATGCATTCTCTAATGTGTTTGAGGAAATCCTTATTGAGACCCTTCCATGAGAACCCTTTCCTAATTTTTCTATAGGTCATGTAGAATACTAGGTGTCTTGCTAGTGGTGCATCATGAAAATCCCTCCAAATATTCTCCTTCATTCTAGATTTAGGAACTTGGAAGACTCTATTTTATAAATAATGAGGCCATATGCTACTATAAATCCATTATAACTTGAATTTACATAAGGAGATCATTAACAAGTACATTCTAATCTAAGTGTGATTTCTTAGGGGGAAATCACTTGCATTTTAATGATTTGGCAAAGGTCCATAAAGTTGTGCATTTAAGGAATATAATTACCTCTAGTCTTTTCAAGACTTGCACATGGATTGTGGGTATTTGCAATGCCCATTCCTTCTTGAGGCTTCTTCTATTTTGCATCCTCTGCAAATACTTGAAGTTATTGAAGTTATTGTGGCTCTGCTCTACGGTCGTCATGGGTGGTGAGAGGAATTGTGTTGAGATAATTTAATGTGACTCTTCTAAAAGTAACAACAAGATTTGGGGGTTGTTGGAGGTGGGGGTATCACCCCCTGCATTGAGCGAATTCATGGATTTGACCTGGTGGTTTCATAGGATTTTTTCGAAGGATGGAAAAATAGAGTCCTGAGGGTGTTCGACATGGAATTTGATATTACTGAAGAATTCATTGGTCAAATTTTTGGTATGGCAACAAAGGGTAGAAAGGTTTACAGAGATAAAAAAGAGTCTAATGCTGCCATGTCTATATTTTTTAAGGGTAACAAAAGGGATCAACTGGAGAAGGAAAAGTGTGGTGGCTTTACTTTTTCCTGTATCAAAGCTATTTGGGGTGATGTGGCATTTGAAATTATGAGGTATATTTCTTTGGATGGATGCTTCTCTATTCTTGTTGGTTACCTTTTTGTTTTGCTTAATCATTTTAGGCACAAGAAGAGGGTTTATTTCCCCTACTATCTATGAGCTTCCCTTCAGAATGGTATTAAAGACATCAAAAGAAATCCTAAGAACCCCATTCTCCATGATGTTTTAATTGTCTTCATTATGGATTATGCCAACTCCCACTCAATTCCTAAGGAACCTAAGAAAATTTCTAAAGTTCGCCCTAAGTAATCTAATTCTGGGTATGATACTGGTTATGATAATGACTCTAATTCTAAGGAATATGAAGTTGGGTTGGAAGCCTCTATGGAGGTCCTCTCAGACCCTCCTAAGGATTTTTTTGCTAAGCATAAAAAGAAGACCAAATATTCTAAGTTCTCTAAGTCAGATGAATATATGAACAGTAATGAGGTAGAGGAAGTAGAGGTTCTTGAAGGTTTCACTAAAACCCAAAAGGTCAAATTAGGTAAATTCCCGACCCCTGCTATGAAGAAGCTAAAGGTGAAGGGTGATACCTCTGGTAAGAAGAAGGTGTAGAGGATGTTGATTTTAATGAGGCGGAGTCCCCAGTCTTAGACCAAAATAGGAAGATGAGTTTTCCAGAAGAAATTAATCTGAAGAAGGTGAAGGGAAAGGTGCATTTTGGCTACAGGCAATGCCTGTCTCAAGAGGAGACTGTTAGTGTTGAACCTTCTCCCAATATTGAAACCCACTAGTCTGTTAATGATGGTACTGAGAAGGTTAAGAAGATGGGAACTCATGAGGTTGTAGAGATGGAGAGGTCTTTACAAATAATCAAGGTTCCTGATGGTGATAATAAAGGTAAGGATGTGTTGTAGGATGTGCAAGCTGATTGGGTTGATCTTGGGGATCTGGTTGATGATAGGGAAACCTTTAATTGCAACGAGGAATTGCCTAATGCTTTAGGGATGGCAAGATATGGATCTCTAATTTTTTTTAGAATTTTCAAGTGGATGTTTAATGAAATGAACCTCACCAATGTGAAGGTTCGTTCTTTGGATAAAAATGTTGGGGTTACTCCTAATCCCCAAGGGTCTTTTATTTAGGATCAGGTGAATCCATTGTTTGATGTTCTAAAGACCGTGATAGATGAAATGTTGAAGATGAAAAGAGATTTTGAGTTTAGAATTGTGGTCTTGGAGGATAAAATGGCTAGAGCTTATGAGAACCTAGAAAAGGTGGTTAATGTTAGTAAATCTACTATCCATAATGAAGTTGAGGGTCTCCAATTTCTCAACGAGAAAGCTAGGTTGCTGAAAGGATATTCTTCTAGTGTGAAAGATGCTTTTGCTGATTTGGTGGATCCCCCTGACACTCAGAAAGGATGTGATAGTGAGAAGGGCCCTTGCACTCGTATGCGCAATAAAACCAAGAAGAACTTGGGGGTAATTGTGAAGGAGGTTGAAGAGGTCATGGAGATGCATGAGAATATTATAGCTAGTGATCTAGAAGCTAGTAATATTTTGAAAAATCTATAACTATTTGTTGGTTCTATCCTTCTTTTTTGCTAATTGTTCATTGTTTTTCTACTAATGGGTGGCTGCTTTGTTTATCTTGATTATCTTTAAATGCAACCATCTTTGTTTTAAAGGGTTTTGGGGTCCCTTCAAAACCTACTTTTCCTATAATAAAAAAACAAGTACATTCTAATTATATTCTTCCATAATAGAGACTTTCCAGTAAGTATAAACATAAAAAATAGAACATAGAGTAGGCTTCCTAGAAAGAGAATCGATAACTACATTATTTTTTCCTTTCATGACTCTATGTGAAAATTACAAGCTTCGAGCTTACTCACCCATTTTTGTTGCCTATAATTAAAGTCACATTAGCCAAGGAATAAACTCAAAGCTATTATGATTTTTTTCAGCATATATCTTCAACAAACCAAGTATTTTCAAAACTTGGCTAAAGAATGTATGATAGACACCATCTATTTGTCATAGATAGAGAATATCTTTTTATAATTCTTTCAATTTTTTACTTTCAAATGTTATGGTATGACACTTCTATACTAAGATATCTCTAATTCCCTCTTAAAAAATCACATTCTACAAAAATATATGTGAGAAAACTAGGATAAAAAGAATAGGACATGAACACACTACCTTCTTAATCTTATCAAAATATTTTTGAGTTGTTTATGTCCATGCAAATTCCCATTTCTTTGTCATATCAATTAAGGGTGTTTCTATCAATGAGAACCCCTTCACAAATATTCTATCCTGGAAAATCCCTCCAGCTATGTTAATACAGAAAGAGGTCAATCCAAGATGGCTTGGATCATCTATTGATCCATCTAAACAACTTGAGCACTAATAACATGACCAAAGTACAAGATCTCTATCACTAAACTCACATTTTGATTCATTTACAAAGGGATATTTGTATTCTAAAATTCTAAGAACTACGTATAGACACTTCAAATGAAGCTCCCAATTCTTGCTATAAATCAAAATTTCATCAAATAAAATAAAACAAAATTTCTTAATTGATTACTAAATACATGATTCAAGAATGACTAAAAATTAGTTGGTTCATTTATCAATCCAAAAGGCATGACTAAGATGTCAAAGTGCCCAAAGTGACACCTGAATGTTATTTTATGTAGTTCCTCATCCCTTACATGGATTTAATGGCATCCTTTAATCTCAAATCATTCTTTAGAAACATATTCACCCATGAAATTCATCAATTAGCTCATCAATCCTAGGAATGTGATATTTTTTAATTTTCTTTTTATTTAAATCTCCATAATCAATACACATCTTTATGGTGCCATATTTTCTCTTCATAAGAACCTTGGATGAGGAAAATGGAGTGGAACTTGGCCTGATGTGACCCATCTCTAAGAGCTCTATGGTGAACTTTTATATTCTTAAGGATATAAAAGGACAATAAATCAATTTTAACTATTTATATATGTAATATCAATAAATCATCAAAACATGCATTTAAATATACAAAACTATATATATATATATATATATATATACTTACCCGTGTTTACTTATTCCATTGTACCATCTGCATCCTCTCTTTTTTGCAATGCATCTATGATTGTCTCATGCTCTTCCATAGAGATTGTCCATAGCTCTCTATTTGCAGGTCTTCTACGATACCTCACTAGTTTTATATGTGTTGCCACTACCAAATGTGAGTAGTGTATAATCTTCTTATGTGTTTCATAATCTTTGAATGTAGGCAAACCATTCCTTGTTAGGTATTTTTGTATCCAAGTGGGAACAACCACCACCAAACTTGTTGGATAATGATAGCCATCATCTTCTTCTTGAGGTTCTATTAATTATGTTTAGTCTCTACATATTGAGCCAACCAATATTTTGTTTCCTCTTCATTCTCCTTGAGTGCAACAACAACATACACATGTCCTGCAAACAAAATTTAATTCAATAACTTGTGTGATAGATAATTTGACCAATCTACATAAACTCATTCATATATATAATTAAATATATTACAAAATAGTAATACAGTTAAATAAAGTGAGATAAATTGAATTAAATTACCTTCTTATACAAGGTATGAAACACGGTCATAGTCATCCAATGCAAACAATTGATCATTGAATTCAATTGTTGTTTCATATTGATCATTTGTTTGTGTAGGTGTCAACAATACTTGCTTCCCAATCTCCTGAAATAAAAAACTGACAAAAACATGCAAGCTCCCTTGTCCAGATAGTCCATGTGCTTGCATTTGAACTGCCATTTAGTAGATCCACTAATTGTCTCACAATCAATTCTAGGTAGAATGTTTTCTTCTTCAACCAGCCAAAATAATCATCAAACTGTAGAGCACTTTCTTGATCCTGTAGATAACTTTGTATTGCACCAATCCACAATCACACGTGCATCTTTAAATTTTTCTGCATCCTCAAATTTCATTTGCTCTCTAGCAAGAATTCTTTTAAAACATGCACCAGCTCCATCATATTCTCCTTTACCATGCCCAACTTCAAAAAAACTCCACATATGTTGGACATTATATTCCTTGTGAACCCTATTTAACCAATAGAACATTCGAGCATTCTTGAACTGTCTCATACAATTATCTTACCATATTAGATGTTTTGTCATTTGGATTCCTCTTTCTCTTAAATTTGTATAAAATAATTGGACAAACTCTTATGAGTGTAACCAATTGTCACTCAAATAGAAATGATACTCTCTCAAGATTTTTCTATCATCCTTTGTGCTATCATCTGCATGCCTGTATACAATATGAACAAACTTAGCCATCTATATTGAATTGTAATATTGTGATTGGATTTCCTCTTGTGAAGCAAGAGTATATTTTTTTACAAAATCAACCACTAATAGTATAGTTCCAACTGGAAATGTGTTTCTACATGTGTGAAATTGTCCATCAAGCCATCGAGCATGTTGAGAGTTCTTGACATATTTTGGTATAATCTTACTCTTAAATTCTAACATGAATGCATGTACACTAATTTTTTTGTTATTAAATCACAACACTTTCCAACTTTTCCATCTTTTAAAGAATACTCAACATTCTTAAGTCTTTTAACATCCACTAATTTTTGTCCAAAATCATTTTCAACACTTTCATCCATACAAACTCCTAAGAATGAAAGATTGCCACAACTAGTGCATTGTCCAGAAATATATGAACTTAAATAAAATAATTTCCATTAGATCTTTCACAAAACAAACCTGCTATAAACTCATTGATTGTTTCAGGTGGCATATTAATACCACATTTCTGCATAATCATGTTAGTATGTAAAGTACAACATATATAACAAAAAATATCATAGTAATAATGGAATTGCACATGTGTTTTACAAAAACAAGAGATTTGTTGCTTATTAATTTTGACATACCAAGGTTTACATTTTTTAAAATATCTTTGACTTATGCTAATATTACTAGGCAACACTAAATCATCACAAAATTTTCTATAAAATTCATTTTGAGTTGTGTCTAATGGGTGTTTTGAATTATGATCGTGAATTTTATACCCCACTCTTAATTTCAAAACATCTCTAGCATTAGATGATACCCTAGTATTATCATGCCAATAGTTTTCAACCAAGGATTTGATTTATATATTCAATTTCATGTCAGATCTTGGGATTGGACCACTAAAACTCCTATATTGGTTGATTGGATTATTTTCTATACTTTCTCTTCTCTTTGCCACTCTTACCAATGTTTTAGGATGTATTTTTAGAATTACACTAATATTTCTTAACATTATTTTATCCAAAAAAAATTATTTGTTGAAAATGGAGGTAATTATGTGGCTTAATACTTTGTAAAACTATGAGATTGTAGACCTAATTAAGTGCTCTTTGTTACAATTCTTTGTGTATAATTACTTGTTTAGATTCATTTTACCAATTGTAGAAGTAGACAGAAGATTGTAGAAGAATAAGACCAAAAGATAGAAGTGACACAACATATACCATGGAGAAACCCTTTCGGGAAAATCCTCCACCACCAGAATCAATAGTGCTTGTATTATTTAGCCTTAGAAAAAGATCACAATAACATTGTATCAATCTTTGATTGAGATGATTCTTTTTCCTTCAACAATTCTTCTATCACAACCTGCAATAAACTCTCATATGAATCCACACATCCCATGCCATGCTTCACAAAAGTACTCTCTTAGAACTCTCTTCAACTTGCTGCAATAAATAGACAATTATGAACATTGTAAACTCTAAAGAGTTGACAATTACAAGAGGATAAAGATCCTCAAAAATATCTATGCCATTCTTGTACAAGTAGAGTTCTTCCATGAAAAACAATGCCAAACCAAGTCCTTCATCAATTTGGGTGTCCCAAACTGGAGTCTTAATTGATTGTTGGTTTCAAAAATATCTTGTAAGCTTCTCCTCAAAGTTGGAACCCAAGAATGGGACCCACTTAACTGAGCCTTATAAATATCTTCTCATGCAAAGGTGTTAACTCCAAGATGCCAACTTGGGCGCCCAAGGTGGGTTCAAGTCAATCTATGTTAACTGAAACATATCTCTCCATCAATTCATGCAAACATGATGCATGATTGATCATCCCTTGTTAACTAAAAGTATCAACCTGTTATCTACCATGCAACTGAAGTCATTAGTCATGCATTCCAAGTCAACTAAAGTCAACTAGCATTCAACTGAAACTAACTACATGCAACTAAAGATAATTGAACCATAATTGAATTGAACTGAACTAAACTGAACTGAATTGATACTGAACTGAACTGAATTGATATTGAACTAAACTAAACTCCACTCATGTAAATATCAATCCCTACTTTGTAGGAACAAGACATGCATTACATAAGAGTTATCAATTAACCAAATAGTTAACTGAACTCAAGGTGTGTCCCACCTCCCATGTGGGTGCCCCATGTGCTCCTATTTTTTAGGAGCTCTTCTTGGATGCCCTCACATGTTCCTATCATTTAGGAATAATTAAAAATGTCAATTTACATGTTCATTTGATTCAAATTTAATCTCTTTCTAATCCTAGTGTTGGGGAACACTTTCCAATGACTTAGGAGATACATGAAATATGTTTAGGATTTCAATTAAATGACATCCTATTCCCAACATTCTCCCACTTGACATTATACATTGCAATTATTCTAAACAAGGAATCATTATTATAAATCAAGTACAAGACTCAAGACCAATGGCCTTCCTGCACCAACTAATTAATCCATGCCAACTTCAAATGTAATTTGCATAATCATGAAGCTCCAAGCAAATGATTAATACTCAAAACCAAGAGAGCTTATCTGTAAGATAACCATCCAAATTCAAAAATAGATCCACATTATTTCCAAATTCTCCCATTGAACCGTGATACTAAGCAACCCATGGCATCATGATGTACACAACCAAAAAACCACATCACTGTCATAAGCTCACACCAAACCTGTGTATCCAAGCTTTCCATGACATCATGATACCAATCTGCAAACAAGTCCCTATATATCCAACATCTTGCAAAATAAGAATTCAAGGTAACAACACACATAGACATGCGATAAAAAACCTCTAAAGTAACTCACTGTAGTAAAGTGTGACCAGTCCAAGAGAGGTGCTCTCATACAAAACACATAAACCTTATGGAACTCCCACTACACATGTAATGTCAAATCTGAAAATAAGATCACAACATCAACAAGTCCTCCTATATCACTTCACATAGAGGATGTGGCTAACTCCTCTATCATAGTGTCAAACTGTGTAAAGTAAGATCTCCTTCAAAATTCCCAAACTGAAAGGATATAAACATCTAACCATTCAACTTATAATGAAACATGACATAATTTAGATGTAAACCTCTCACAGAAAGTAGATCAAACTTAGCCAAACATTCCCACAACAAAAGGGAATATTCCCAAACCCACTAACTATCTCCTATACCTCTCCTACCCAAATCCTCAGAACTAACTCAAGTTCAAGATTGCAAGGAGGACAATGGAAATACAAAAATTCATGCATCTAATAATCATGCAGGAAAGACCTCTTAGATCATTTACCTACCGAGTAGACCAAGAGTGGGATACAAGATTGTCATGTGCATACAACACCAATCAATATAGGCTTTCAATAAAGACAACCTTCTCATCAGGTCTATGATGGAATCACATCCATTTCTAGCTGTAGGATCCTCAGTCTTTACTGTTGAAAAATCTTTTCTTACAAGTAACCATTCCAACAAATATATCTTAACAAAAGAAATATCCAACCTAACCCAAGTCTCTTTAGTATCCATGAGCACCCACCAATCAATCCATGCCAACTTCAAATGCAACCTACATAATCATGGAGCTCCAATCAAATGATTAATAATCAAAACCAAAGAGAAACTACATCCTCTCCAAAGGATGAAAAATAACACCTTCAACAAAGACTCTAAGGGTCCTCCATGAAACAAGATGTTAAAACCTCTTCAAATCACATGAAGATAACCATATCCTACCAAAGCTACCCCTAAACTATGATACCGAGCTATACATGACAACAAGATAAACATCAAACTATCACTGTCAAAAGCTCCCACTAAAAAATGTAACCAAGCTATCCATGACACTATGATAACCATCTACTAAATGAAGATCATCCATACATGCAAAACCATGGGCTGAAAACCATGAGCTCCAAAACCATGGACCAATACAACTAGCACAAAACCATGTGTTAAAGACCACTAAAGGTTAATCCATTAACTCTAACCCAAAAACTAGCTTAACCCAACTGCCCTCCCCTTACCACCTAGGAGAACTCCTCTCTTACCAAGCCTTTCCTTTCAGGGATTGAGCAAGCCATACCAGGTCCTACAACCATTAGCCCAAATACATTGTAACATACTTCTTTTACAAATTTGCAATAACTGAATAGTAAAGGCTCCCACTACAACCAAAAAACCTTCAAACTTTTAAGAGAAAGGTGCCCCAAACTCTACCCAATTGTTAGCTCTAATACCAAATGTTGAAAATGGAGGTAACTATGTGGCTTAATACTTTGTAAAACTATGAGATTGTAGACCTAATTAAGTGTTCTTTGTTACAATTCTTTGTGTATGATTATCTGTTTAGATTCATTTTACCAATTGTAGAAGTAGACAAAAGATTGTAGAAGAATAAGACCAAAAGATAGAAGTGACACAACATATACCATGGAGAAATCCTTTCAGGAAAAAACTCCACCACCAAAATCAATAGTGCTTGTATTATTTAACCTTAGAACAAGATTACAATAACAATGTATCAATCCTTGATTGAGATGCTTCTTTTTCCTTCAACAGTTCTTCACAACCTATAATAAACTCTCATGTGTCCAAGCATGAATCCACAAATCCCATGCCATGCTTCACAAAAGTACTCTCTTAGAAATCTCTTCAACTTGCTGCAATAAATAGACAATTGTGAACATTGTAAACTCCAAAGAGTTGACAATTACAAGAGGATAAATCTCCTCACAAATATCTACGCCATTCTTGTGCAAGTAGAGTTCTTCCATGAAAAACAATGTCAAACCAAGTCCTTCATCAATTTGGGCGTCCCAAACTGAAGTCTTAATTGATTGTTGGTTTCAAATATATCTTGTAAGCTTCTCCTCAAAGTTGGTGCCCAAGAATGGGCCCCACTTAACCGAGCCTTGTAAATATCTTCTCATGCAAAGGTGTTAACTCCAAGATGCCAACTTGGGCGCCCAAGGTGGGTCCAAATCAATCTCTATTAACTGAAACATATCTCTGCATTAATTCATGCAAACATGATGCATGATTGATCATCCCCTATTAACTAAAAGTATCAACCCGTTATTTGTCATGCAACTGAAGTCATTAGTCATGCATTCCAAGTCAACTGAATTTAGCTAGCATTTAACTAAAACTAACTACATGCAACTGAAGATAACTGAACCATAACTAAACTAAACTGATACTGAACTGAACTAAACTAAACTCCACTCATGTAAATATCAATCCCTACTTTGTAGGAACAAGACATGCATTACATAAGAGTTATCAATTCACCAAATAGTTAACTGAACTCAAGGTGTGTCCCACCTCCCATGTGGGCGCCCCATGTGCTTCTATTTTGTAGGATCTCTTCTTGGATTCCCTCACATGTTCCTATCATTTAGGAATAATTACAAATGTCAATTTACATGTTCATTTCATTCAAATTTAATCTCTTTCTAATCCTAGTGTTGGGGAACACTTTCTGAGGACTTAGGAGATACATGAAACATTTTTAGGATTGCAATTAAATGGCATCCTATTCCCAACATTATTAACTATAACAGTTGTTATAGCTCGTCGTGCCACATTCTTATCTTTAGATCGACTCTTCTTTCCAATAAACTCAATGGCAGTAGCAATAGTAGATATAACATATTTAAGTGATTCATCTTTTCTTTTTGGTTTCACAAAAATGCCTAACTTTTTTATTAATTTTCTCATTTTCCACATTCTCATCAATTGCATCATGAGTTGACATTGAAAAGATAGTTTTTTTCAATAAAAAAAATTATTGTATAATCTATTGGCATAAATTCTTATTTGTCTCCAAGAAATTTTACTAGGAAGATTATCCAAAACAGTACTTCCAAGTTTAAAAAAAAAATATTTTCATTTTCAACAACACTTCATTTTCATTTTCAACAACAAAAGGATTTTCATTTTCCATTTTCAACAACAAAAGGATTTTCATTTTCATTTTCAACAACAAAAATATTTTCATTTTCATTTTCAACAACAAAAGGATTTTTATTTTCTACTTGTTCTCTATGAATATAATCAATCTTAACATTGTTATTTCCAACTTCTTCTAAATCATCTAGAATCACATTTATGGTATCGAATAAATTCAAAGGAGGATTTGAAGATGTGTACATGGATTTGTGTCTATTGTCACATTCTCCATAGCATTGAAAGGTGGATTTGAAGATATACCAGGATTAGTTTCTATAATCGTATTATCTTCCACTTTCACCTCTTGTAAATTTGCATCATCTACATCCATGGTCTCTTCAATATTTTTATCTTAAATAGTCATAGAACTAGATGCTTCAACATTATTCATTGTTTGAATCTTCTTTCTTCTATCTCTTTGTCTTTTTGCCTCCTCTCTCTTTTCTTGAAGTTCTTTAGGGGTCAATACCTTCCTATCTTTCCTCTTTTGATGACGTTGTGATCCCATGATTACAAAATTTTGAAGTACAAATGAATTTTAATAGTAAAAGTTTATTTTTTATTCCTCCTTCCAATGAGAAGAAAATAAACATAATTCCACTCCAAAATTGTCCCAATGTTGCCTCCTTTCAAAATTCAAATCAAATTGCAAGTTCAAGATCCTATAGAAGATAAGATTGATAAAAAAATACAAAATTAGTCACTGTTGTACACTATCAAGTTGTAGAATTGGTAGTAATTTTTAGCAATAAAAATAAAAAAGATAGTAGAAAAAGGAATAGGATCCCGTTTACAAAATGAGATCCCATTTTCTAAATGGGATCCTGTAGTGAACGAGATCTCGTATCCTAAATGGGTTTTGGTTCCTTTTTCCAATGTTTGAAATATTAAATAAAGCAAACAATATCCTATTTAGGAAACATGATCCTTTTCTTAAAGCGAGATCTTGTTTCTTAAAATTTGAATTGTAGATCGGGTTTGTGCTTTGGTTCGGGAAAATGCTTGGGGACCTGAACCTAAGCTTTGGACCTGCTTTGACCTACAACTTGAAGGTCATGCCGGTGTCAGAAGAAAAGAGTGACTTTGGACATATGTTAGAAGATGTTTTTTGCAGATTTTTTTGACAAAATTTAAACTCATTATAGATGAGATTTTGTAGATTCCATATATGTGATTTTCTTACAATTGGATTATTTTGTCTATTTTTCAAATAGTTTTTAATGAAACTGGTCCATAAACTTGAAATATCAAGGTTTTTTACTATTTAATAACTTTTTTATTAAAATAAATTTTTGAAAAATGTATATGCGCACATTCTTTAGAAAATTATTTTCAATTTAAAAAAAATAAAAAAAGATAAGTTTAGGTCATCTTATGCATGAGGTACACGAGGATTTTTCAAAACAACAATTATGGCCAATAAAAATGAACAAAAAACCACTCAAAAAAATTACAAAAAAATATCGTGCACATTCTTTAGTGTGTTAAAAATATTTTCCCAAAAGGATTCAAAAAAATATAATTATTTAGGTCAAAATATGGATGGCGTACACGTGCATGGTATGGTAAAAATAGTGACTTTTAAATAATGGTTTTTAGACATGCCTATTTAAAATCAATTTGTATCATCTAGGTATTAAAATAAATTTACATATTTGGAAACTAGACTTGGAGTACTACATTTCATATTATTGACTTTTTTAAGATTCAATCTCTAAGTGCTTTAGATTTTTAGGTCAAATGAGACAAATTCTTAAAATTAAGGAAAACACTTCCACTTTTTGTCCAAAAAGTGGACTCAACTTCTTGCACACACCCTATCCTTCTAGGATATTAATAATGAAAAATACCAATTTCTTTTCAGGATATTAATGAATAATGGTACAAAATAACAATGTCTATTTAGACTTCTATATAAAATATAATTTATTTTCTACCTTAATAGTTTGTGTATATTATTGTTAAAAATATTATATTTTTTTAATATATTTTCCTGACAATTAAGACTAATATATATGTTAAATTAGTGAACAAATGAATCATGCAAAAAAATTAAATGTCTTTTCAATCTTCAAAAATCAATTGTTGCATTTTAAACCAAGGCTTCACATTCTTTTTTTTTAACACTCAAGGTAGCAAATCCACTGTATATATATTAAATATAAAAAATAGATACAAATTTTTAATTACAAAAATTTCTTTGGCAACTTCCACACATGTGAATTAAAGGTCTGCAACTTAGAAAATTGTAAGTGGGGTGACCAATGTGGAAAAAGGTGTGTGATCTATACACTTACACTTTTCTAATTTCACTAGGAAAAGAGATCCCCAAAGGTAGGCTTGACTTTCAACCCTTAGGTGAGTCAACCCTATTAGGAGATCTGTTATTTTCCCTTATGATAGAAAATGGTAAAATATGCCTGAAATGCACTTTGGGGAGATAAACTAAAAATGCTTAATTAACTCAATTATGCAATGCAAAACTTGAAATGTATATTTAAAGCATAATAGAAATAAAAACCATAATCTTTCGACAGATTTGAGAAGGTTAAATTGTTGTCTACCTATCACCAAAAACAAGTGTTGAGTGTCTTGCAAGGACTCATTCACCTTAGGGAGAATAGGTCTTTGTACAGGGTTTTTCCTCAGCTTCGGGGGTCCTCTAGAGATGGATTTGAAATGTTGTTTGCCCTAGGCTTCACTGCTGAAAAGTAAAAAAAAAATTGGATCTAAGTTTTTGTGGCTTGCCAACAATGTTGACAACTTTGAAAACTTTGCAAAATTGCACTTTTAACCAATCTTCAATCCTTCTTCACTTGCAAATTTGCACATACACAAAGAGAGGGATTTTTTTTTGTTTTTGGGTGAATAAGGGTTTTCCTTGGTCAAACCCTAGTTTGGTAATTAAACCTTGATAATGAAATAATGACAAAATGAAGGAATTGATGAATGAACAAAGCTTGTTACACCTCACAAAACCCTTTAATGGTTGTCCTTAGAGGACTGAAGTATAACACATATCTCTAAGGATTGGATCTTGCATGAAATGACTTGATTTATTGATAGATCTTGATGCTTGAATGCTTGCTTGAAACTTGAGACCTACATCACAATGTTAGCTCTAAAAAAATTCATGAACACACATAAATTTTAATATCATGATAGGATCTTGAATGTTGCAATAAATGAATGATAAATCTACTCTCCAATGCTCTTGAAAATATATTTTCTCTTGTGAAAGTTTTCTTAATGCTAGATGTTTTGAATTGATAAAAATCTATGTATTTATAGGCGTTTCCTTAATTACTTGACAATTAAACACCACAATCTGACCTTTGAAATTTGAATTTAGATCATTAAAATTCCACCAAAAACATATTAAAAATTGGGTTCTGAGACTTAAGGCTTGGGCGAATGGGTCCTAGGACCTAGACCTAGGACACTCAATCTCCAAGATGTTAAGTTCAGTGTAGGCATTAATTAAAAGTGGGTTTCCCTTTCAAAAAATGAAATTAATTAGGCTTGTGAATGCATAATTGGGCCAATTAAATGCTTAATTAATTCCAATTAATTAAGGGGGTGCAAACATGGTGTTAAAATGTAAAGGTGTGCATTTTTCAACACTACATTTATCCCCCACTTTAGTGAGAGCATGAACTTATGCTCAAAATCACACTAAAGTAGAAAAATATATGTCAAGAGGGGTCCAAGTGAACAAATTTTGAAGGGATAGGATGAAAAAGATCAAGGAGGTTGCACAATCCCCCAAGATCAAGATCCTATGACAAACCAATAAGCACAAAGGGACACACACATATGCATGATATGAAGTAGCAAGACAAGATACACAATCATACAATGTCAAAATAAATGCAAAGAAGAAAGAAAGATGGAATAGCAAGTTGCATTATGCCACATCCATCAAACATGCTCACAAGGGCTAGTGTAGTCTGATATACACTAGGTGAGCCCCCAAGACAAATATGAGAAACACAGACTAGGTCTACAAGGTGTGAACCCACAAAACAAGTGGCAATGGGAAAGTCATGCCAAATCTATAGGCTCCCATACATCAACCATACCAAATGTTATGCTCCATGATAACTTTGATAAGGTACCGCAACATGATCAATATGCTATGCTAATGCTACACTAAGTTAAGCTCTATGAACAAAGTGGAGCAAGAAATCTCAAACAAAACTCACCTTAGGGGGTGCAAATAAATAATGCCAAAATAAAATTGCAAAAATGAAATAATGTCAATGTAATGGTCACACTTCTTAGGAGATGTATGCTATCATCAGTAAGAAGGGAACATGAAAACAATGAACAGGGAACAATATGCCCCCCACTTAAAATGTCAACATACTTGCTATGTTGGTATTTTAAGTAGAAAGAGAGGATCCTTGGAAATAATGAACACCTCCAAAAACTACTTATCCTTGCCCCCCAATCATAGAGACAAAGAAAACCACCAAGAACTATCATTTTGTTTCCAAGGGAAATATGGTTCCACCTAAAATTGTACCATGATGAATGGAAATGAGAAAGACACATAAAGCTACTAATGCCACATAGTGATGAGCAACATGATAGGATGAAAAATGTTATCAATTAGTGGAAATAGGTGCATCAACATAAGGAAAAGCACCACAATCCTTAAGATGTTGAATTTTATTACTCAAAGCCTTGCATTCATTGGTTGGATGAACATGCACTCAATGATATGCACAAAATGAGCTCTTTTTGTAGAATTTATTTATTGTTCTTGGAGGGAGAGATATCAAATGGGCTTGGAGAAGCCTCAACAAGGTACCCTCTTGATCAATAGTAGAAGATGTTCCTTTCTTTTGTGACAAAGATATATCTCTCTTACTACAAGGTGTCATACATACATAAGACTCTATATTACAAGATTTTGTAATCTCCCTTAAAGGAGGGTGTAAAATCTAATGAACCCCAATAATTACTAAGAAATGTGTGTTAAGATGAAGCAATATTTTTCCTAGGAGTGTTTTGTGTGATGAAATTGATATCAAACAAAGGTTTATTTGATGCTTTCATTTCTTTCGAAGGACAATAACCAAGACCGCTAGTTGTTTCTTATGTGTAAGGATCTATAGGGACACATATACCTTGTTGTCTAGCACCACATCCTTTTCCATTATAGCCAAGTTGTTTCAAAAGCTCATAACCTCTTCTATAATTGATTTCCATTTCTTTTGGATTTGGTGGTTTCTCATGATCACACTCATCATATGTGGATGTATAGTTTTTGTTTTCATCTTATTTGCTAAAAGTTGTGGACTCACATGATTTTGATGTCTCAGCTTGTGTGGATATGATGGAAGCTTCTTTCTCTTTTCTTGATTTGCGTGTGATCTTGTATTCTCCCATGAATGTGGGTGTAAAATACAATGAACCCCACTCATCATCCAATAGTTTTTTGATTGATGAAAATCACTTTTCTTATGATATTGCTATTAGGATTCAACCATGCTTAGTCCCAGTGCTTCAACTCTGTGAGCATCACCTAGATGCAATGAGTGCTAAGTGAACCATTCATTATTATGAGAGATGGGTTCTTGTGAATCACTACTCATGTAACATGTGTCAATGAGTTTGAATCGAAAACTACACAGAAGAATCCTGATAGCAATATCATAATTTGACACACTGTGGAAAATGCCTCCTACTTATCAACACTTTTCTTCTTCTTGTATCGGTTCCACTTTTATAGTTGGCTTCAATGTTGTAAGAGGATTTTTCACTCCTATTTCAGTTTGCAAACAATTGTGATATGATTCTGGGTCAACTTTGATTGTGTAGACTTTGTTTTTGTAAGTGTACTTCACTAGAAATTGTAATGTTGAAGGTACCACATTCATTGCATGAATCCAAGGTCTACCTAAGAGAAGATTGTATGAGCTCTAGTTCTTGAGGCATTACATGAATATGAGTTTGCAATATAACCTTACCCACTCTAACAGGTAATGTTATCACACCAAGTGGTTGTTTTCCCACATTATCAAAACCACAAATGGATAAATTATCTTGCTGAATTTGATTCTTGTCCACTCCAATCTTATCAAGAAGGATTACACTACAAACATTGAGCGTTGAACCATTATCAATGATGGTACGCCTTATGTCACAACAATTAATAATAGCCACTATCATCAAGGCCTCATTCTTTTTTTCACTTCTAGTGGAGGTAACCCATCTTAATGAAAGTTAATGTCTAAGTTGATCGAGTTCATACCTTGAATTATGGATGCTACATCATTGAGTTGCACACTAGGAGGGATAACAAATTGTTACAAAGCATTTTGAAGCATGCTATGATAATTAGGTGAATCTTGAATAAGGTCCCATAAAAAAATCTTAGCAAGAGTGTTTATAATTTGTTCCACAAGATCATACTCCTTTCCATTGTGCAAAGGAAAACAAGGAGAACTAGGAAAGATAGGTTGAGGTATTAGTAATGAAGTAGGTATGGTTTGTGGTTGCCTATTGTTCCTTTTATTGTATGTGTGAGCAATGGTATTATAACTCGGTTGTTGTGATACATTGTTACTACAATGTTGCCTTGAAAAATTTAAGATAGTCCCTAGAGGTTTTGAAAGTCTTATAATGAGAATTGGCTCGGGAGGTGACTTAGGAGGTCCATTAATATAAGAAATTTGAGGAGGTCCAAGAGGAGGTTTTGGATATCTAATGGAAAATTGTGTGTCCATAACCTCAACGAATGTGACTTCTTGTTGATGATTTTCTAATGAGAGGGAATCTAAGGTGACCTTAGCATGTTCATCTAAGCAAGCCTTCTTGTCATCTTTATGTCCAACAATATCCTCACAAATAGGAGACATTTTAGGAGAGAAGCAATAAAGATCCTCAGGATGCTCAAAGGGTGTATCTTCTAACACAAAGATACCTTTGTCACAAGTAGGAGAGGTATCAGGAGAAGAGTAGCTATGATTGTCATGATTGTGTATGCTTGCATCCTCTTGTATCAAAACATCCTCACAAATAGGAGAGATATTAGGGGATGAGTGGAGGATAGGAAATGTGGTATTAAGGAATGTGTCAACAATTTCATTCTCTTGCACTAAGATATTCTCATAACTAGGAAAGATATTGGAAGAATGACTAACATGCTTCTTAATGAGCTTTTTCTTGGAATACTTGAAAATGAAAGATGCTAACATTTAGAGTTTTTAGTGTGTGCCAAAAATTAAAAGAAATCTATCCAACTTATGCAATTCTTCAAAAATGTAAACACTTGTCCTACAGATCTGATAATGTTTGTTTTAGGGTGAATAAGGGTTTTCCCTAGTTAAACCCTAGTTTGTAATTAAACCTTGATAATGAAATAATGATAAAATGAAGGAATTGATGAATGGACAAAGCTTGTTACACCTCACAAAACCATTTAATGGATATCCTT
Source organism: Sequoia sempervirens (assembly GCA_007258455.2). Taxonomy (NCBI): domain Eukaryota; kingdom Viridiplantae; phylum Streptophyta; class Pinopsida; order Cupressales; family Cupressaceae; genus Sequoia; species Sequoia sempervirens. Next base: position 147,591,091 of record VDFB02000013.1, on the reverse strand, counting down.
AGGGGATTGAAGTATAAAAAATCTCTCTAATGATTGGATCTTTCATAAAATGGCTTGATTGTTTGATTGATATTGATGCTTGAATGCTTGCTTGAAACTTGAAACCTACATCACAATATTAGCTCCAAAAATATGCATGAACACACATAAATCTTGACATCATGATATGATCTTGAATGTTGTAATAAATGACTCATAAATTTGCTCTCCAATGTTCTGGACAACAATATTTTCTCTTGTGAAAGTTGCCTTAATGCTAGATGTTTTGAATTGATAAAAAGGATATGTATTTATAGGTGTTTCCTTAATTACCTGAAAATTAAACACCACATGCCAACCTTTGCAATTTAAATTTAGATCATTAAAATTCCACCAAAAGCATATTAAAAATTTGGTCCCGAGACTTAAGGGGGACCCATTTTCCCTTGGGCAAATGGGTCCTAGGACCTAAACCTAGGACACTCAATCTCCAAGATGTTAAGTTCAATGTAGGCATTAATTAAATGTGGGTTTCCCTTTTGTAAAATAAAATTAATTAGGCTTGTGAATGTATAATTGGGCCAATTAAAGGCTTAATTAAGTCCAATTAATTAAGGGGATGCAAACATGGTGTGAAAATGTAAAGGTGTGTATTTTTCAACACTACAAGATCAAATGTCGATCTTTGTTAATCAAATGGCTCTAGGGTGATTTTAGAGGTTTTAGTTCACAATTCTAGTGATCTGGACATTTTATTCCATAATGCAGCTGTAGTCATCTATCGAAAGTTCATCGAGTGATGAAATATATATTTTTTAATAACAAAAATTTAATAAATAAACCTTGCACGTAAAAAATGATGAGTGTTTTAATAACACACGTGAATAAAAGGTCAAACATCAATCTTTTTAAATCAAACAACTCTAGGATGATTCCAAAGGTTGAGTTTGCAATTCTAACACTCTGAACATTTCATTCTGAAATACAACTATAGTCATCCATTGAATGGTGAATTATTTTTGTACATCAATTTGAAATTTTTGAGTATATATATTTTTTGATTCATAAGAGAAACCCAAGGTTGCATGTATTATATTAATCCAAAAAATAATTGTGCTTACCAAAGCTAGATACAATTAGGGCCTAATCGAGCCCACACACAAAAATGACCATGACCTCCACACCATGACAAAATGATGTTATAAATGATTAATAATTTAATACAACAACCCAAACTGCCTGATACCACCACAAAAACGGATAGTGTCACAATAAAATTTATATTAAAATTGAAGCAAAATATTACATCATAGAAGCCCAAGATGGAAAAAAAAGGCTTATAGAAGAAGTGATAGAGCCACTATAAAGTTTATATTGAAATTTAAGCAATAGATTACATCGTAGAAGCCCAAGATGGTAGAAAAAGACTAATCTATACAACTCTCACTTAAGCATGCAAGATTAGAAGGTGACAGAAAGAGAGGACATGCATGTGGGTCCTCTTCAACATGATTTATGAGAAAATAAACTAAATTAAAAATATTAGATGCCTCAACAAGCATTCAAAAATCTACTAAAACCAGAAGGGTTGTTTCCAACAAGTCCATTGGCCATTGCATATAGAATTGAAACAGGAGCATCACCATTTAGTAGTTTGTCTTTGTCAAGAAAGCCACCCATCATGGATAAACCAGAGCTAAAATTGTAGTTCTCGAAAGCTTTAGACATAGCATAAAATGAGAAGATAGAAGGTTGGAGATAACTCCTAGTAAGAAACTTGACCAATTCTGTACACCAAAGAAAATCTATTAGATTTGAAACAACCACCATTTTAACAACCAACTCCACTTGATCACATTGATATAAGAAAACATAACACACCTCCCTTAAGAAAGGTAAATGGTCTCATTTCCCAATGGTGACAAGGGATAAACACTCTAAATTGGGATCCCATTTCAAGCCAAAAGAATAGAAGCAAACAAAAATAATAGAAGCAAGAAAAAAGAACAAAAGAAAGGAAAAAGAACATAAGAAAACAAAAAGAAGTCCTGACCATGAAATATATAGCTAAAAAATAAAGAACGAAGGCATCAATACTTGGCAGTAGCACATGCTAGAGCCATTGCAAATGTTAGTTGTACCGACGTCTAGCTTCAGACAAAGTACTTCAAAGCATTGAAAAGATAGAGAATTAAATGGCTTGTTGTACCTTAATCATTATCAATATCCACTAACAAGTCACACTAAATTTTTCTCACTTCTGATCAGAACTTATTAATATGTTGACACTTGTCTCCATTCTAAAGACTTTATGTAAGAATTTGGGTGTGTGGAAAATTCATCCTGAAAGAGAATGGTATATCATTTGATATTTTCGCCATCCACGCTATGATTTTTATTTGCATACCAGTTTAATTCACCACAAAATATTACATTGGTTTGAATACAAGCTTAATTCGTTGACAAAAACATTTTATTGGTTTGAATGTAAGTTTAATTCGCTAATGAAAATATTTTAATGATTTGAGTATAGGTTTAATTCACCAACAAAAATATTTTATTGGTTTCAACACAAGTTTAATTCACCAATAAAAATATATTACTGGTTTTAATACAAGTTTAATTCGTCAATGAAAATATTTTATTAGTTTAAAACAGGTTTAATTCATGAATGAAAATATTTTATTGGTTAAAACTCAAGTTTAATTCACCACTGAAAATATTTTATTGGTATCAATAAAAGTGTAATTCACCAATATTTTTTACAAACTTCTAGTGATTACAAAAGATTCACCAATCAAATTTATATTTTTTTCCCAAAAAAATTGCCAATAAAATTAATATTTTTTTGAGAATTATACAAGATTTGCTAGGTTTTTACACCTTTTCCCAGGGGAGTTTCTTAAATTCATCCCTAGTATTCTATAAGGTACTTTTAGAGTGTTGCATCATCAAAGGACTAAAATATTGATTTATTACAACATGGTATTGTAGTGTAGGAAAAAGTATCCCTTTTTCACACTTAATTTGGGAATGAATAATAATAAATAAAATAAGCTTAATGATGCCTTAATTTAGTGTTGTAATATGTATTTTGCATATTCATGTTAAGTTTAGGGCCCTTTTAATTGAAATGGACTTAATTGTTCCTGGTTTTTGGTGTTGTAAGGTGTACCTTTACACTTTCACACTAATCTAGGGCTTTATTAATTGATTGAAGTTAATTTTCCTTAATTGGCCCCTTTAATTCAAATCCAAGCCTAATTTATCACATTTTCCGAAGAGGAAACCCGACATTCGTAAATGCCATAACATAAGGTTTAATATTGAGCAACATGTGTCCTAGGCAAGTGGCCTAGGACCCATTCACCATAGGACAAATGGGTCCTCACTTGCACCTAGGACCTAAATTTGAATTAGGTTTTTAGCAGTTTTTCAATGATTTCAAATCTACAATTCAATGTCAACTTGTGATATTTGAATTATGGGAATTAATGTTAAGATATGTATAAATATGAGGTCATTTCACTAAGTTCATCCTAGAGTTTTTATGCAAGCATCCTCATAGCAAATTTAATGAGATTAAGAGCATTTTCAAGGCATTCAAGGGAAGATTTTATTGAAGATTATTACAACAATCAAGATTCATGTCATCATGTCAAAGATTTATTGTATCATGTATGTTGTTTGAGCTAATATAGTGTAGTGTTCAAGATCTATTCAATCATATCAAAGCCATTGTTTCTAATCAAGTTTCATGATCAATATCTACATTCATTGAGGCCACTTCATGCTAGTTTGTACATTTGCATTCCAAGTTTCAAATAAGGTTTGGTGAGTTGTTACATAGTGTTATTCATTCATCATTTCTTCATGCTATTTCATTGTTTCATTTCAAGATTTAATTACCAAAACAATGTTTGACCAAGGAAAACTCCCATTCCCTAATAAAACAACATTTTTCTCTCTTTGATGTGTGATTGTAGGTTTTAGGTTGAAGATCCTTTGAAGAGAAAATTTGAAGAAAGTTGCAAAGTTGTCAAAGTTGCAAGAAAAGTTTTCATATCATGGAAATTCCTCTACAAAATTTATTTTTAGTTGTTTGACAGTGCACATTGGGAATTTGGGAGTGCAGACACAATAGAAGAGAACCCATAAAGCATTTTTCAGGAACCCTAGCTAGGACTCATTCGCCATAGGGAAAATGAGTCCTCAGTGAGCTTCAAAAGGTGACTTTTGGTGAAAGGTACACATCCTTTTCCCCTTTCCAAATCTGCCTTTTGATTACTATTTCTGTCAGATATGATTACTATCCTTGATTGGCATTTTATAGCTTACATTTTGAATGAAATTAGAAAAATAGGTTATTGTGGAAAACCTCATCATAACCAACCTATTTTTCGTTGTTTCATTTTGGTGAACCTGAGTTTGATCCTTGCATTTTTTATTTTGGAGTCCTCTTTCCCCCTAGATTTAGATCTTGCAATCATTTGCATCTCTTTGCATTGAATTGAGTCTCATTTAGGGTTTCTAGTTTGCATTTAACTTGGCATTTCATTTAAAGGTTTTAGGATTGCATCTTTTCATTCTTTAAATCTAAAAAATACAAAAAACTCAGTCATCTTGCATATCATTTACATAGCATTACATCATATTCATTTTCATTTAAATATTGGAACAAAAATTGCATATCAAATTAGGTGTTCTAGGTTGTTATTTTATCATATTTTGCATTTGCATTCAATCCTCATTTCACAGAAAATTAAAACTATAACTTGCTGTATCAGATCAAAATTTGAAAACCACTGAAATTCACTTAGAAATCTGTAAAAAATTGTTTCAAAACCCCCACCTAGGATGCATTTTCCCTAGGGCAGATGAGTCCTTGATTAGGGCCATAATCTGATTTTTTGGGCATTAAAACATTCATTTGAAAATTGCATGTACAAGACATTATTTTCAGGTTTTTGCATAGTGTAATCAGAAAATTACCTTGGGTAGAATCTGAAAATTGCATTTACATATTGCATTCTAGATCATTGCATTGCATTTCTCCTTCACTCAACATTAACACCATCACATTGCGTACTTCTTATAAGATAACTCTCACTTTGAAACATCCTGAATTGATTGATACAACATGTGAGGATATGAAGCTTTGAAAGAACTGTTAGGAGTTTATGATAAGTCATCTACTCCCCCTAAGAAACAAAGAATCACGTGTTCTATGGTTAGTACTAAACAAATGAATTAACAAGAGAAAATAAATGGCATTAACAATAGTAAAGATCAAGGCAATAAGTCTGTAGCTCCTCCTAACCAAAACTTACAAATCTTTACCAATCCCATGCTGAAACACACTATTTCATTTGTCAAAGCTAGTGAAACAAAGAATGATGTGATGAATGTTGACACAGATGATGAAAACACAACAGATGAAAATGAGAAAAAAATTATTAAAATGGTGTCTTTTATTGAAGCTAAACCTCGTATGGGTTAAACGAAAAATGCCCCTTGATATTGCTTTCTCACAAAATGACATAATCAAACATGTTCCCAATGGTCCTCTTTACATACCTAGAAGAATCAATGACTTGAGCCTACTAATGGGATATTAATTGATCTCGTCTGTGTAGAACGTGGTCACTGAAGAATTCCTATTTGTGCATGAACTTTATCAAGATACATATCAAATACCAAAGGCATGGATCAAAACACATAATGGTTTTGCTTGTCCTACGATTGGCTTGATATATCTCCCTCTAAAAGTTAGTCTGAAAACATTAAATGTCTCATTCACCATCATCCCATCATCAAACCAATTTCATGTGAAGTTAGGCTATCCATGGCTTCGCTCCATGAATGTCGTCCCATTGGTTGTGCATAAATGTTCAATGTTTCCCTTTGACAATGAGATCTTTACTGTGCACCATAGTGGCTTTAATCTTGTGTCTTCCCATGGTAACTTTTCATTGAATTTATTTTAGCCCGAGCCTATTGAACCTATTAGACCTCATGAAGATTTTTTTTCAAATCATATCAAGAGTTTAAGGTAAAGTGCATAACAAAATTATCCCTTAGAAATATGCCTCAAACTATGATTGAGCCACCTATCCTTGATGAAACCATGATTTAACCAAAAGACCTTCCAAATATCCAAGAGTAGCCTATTAAAAATCATCCTACCATTTCCTATAAGAGATCATGAGACAATCAAAACAATCCTGTTGTCCCTCCTAAAATCAAACAAGTTTACAAAGCTAAAGAGAAAGTGGTTAAACAACCTCATATCCAGTTCCTTCCGTTCCTCCCTTAAGGGAAGAAAAGAAACCTATGGTTGACAAACCCACTCTTACATAATCACAAATCGACAACAAATTGAGAAGAAACCAAAATGCTAGAGAGTGTAGGTGTAGATGTCATGCTATTACTCATATGTTACAAACTAAAGAAGAAAAGAGCAACATAGAAAATCAAAATCCAAACTTATCTCCTGCAAGGCATGATGTATCTTTGCCCTCGCCATAACGTAAACATGAACAAACTTCTATGGATATTATCATTCGACCTCCCATTGTGATTAATTTAGATGATGATATTGACATTGCAAAGATTGATGAACAAGTGCATAATGAGTTGAATTCATTGTTCTCCTCTTCTATGAGCTTAAATGATAATTCTCCTAAAAAGAGTGTTGAACTTGGTGCGTGTCCTAGTTCAACACTTGATGTTGTCCCTTTGGCTAGTTGTCCACCTTCCATATATACTGATCAAGATTGGGATGTGGACAACTTGCTATAGGTTGACTCGCACGTGCCTTACTAGTCTTTTGCATTGTTTTCTTTTTCATGTTTCTTTATGTGATTGCATGTGCATGTAATGTGATCCCATGTACTGTTTTGTTTGATGTATCTCCATCTCTTTGTGCATTCCTCTATTTGTATCTACATTCTTCTCCATGTCATAAACATTTTATCCTTTTTCGTTTGTCTTGTATTTTCCTTTTGGGGATGACACAAGGCGTCAAGACATCTAGGTCTCTTCCATGTAGACCCGAAAGGATTTTTCTCTTTTTTTTCGCTCTCTTTCTGTCATTCTTCCAGTTATATGAGTATTTGGGGAATGATGACATTTCTGAGGTCTATGAAAATATTGTAGCAAAGATCTACTGACCCTGAATCCATAGATCCATTGTGTATTTTTGGGGGCAACCCCTCCTTCCTTTTTCATGACGTAGCTTCATTTCAGAAACATATGACTTGGAATAAGGCTTTCTGAGGAAGCTCTCATGTCTTAGGATTGAACATTGGCTACTTTGAAACAATTGCTCACAACAATGGTGTTAGCAATCACTCTAAAGTGGAGGCATCCATCGATAATATCTTTCGACATTTCTCATGTTCCATGGTGTGATTTTCTTCATTCTTGTGATGTGTCCTTTTCTTGGTGGTGTCATTGGGTTTGATGTCCTCCAAGAGTGCAATATTTCTTTGCGTACAAATTTCCTCTTAGTGGTGATGCGACGCACTACATTCCCTAAGTTGCGAATCTTTTACTCTTGACTTGTCCTCTCTTGGAGAAATTAGGCATGATGTTCCCTAAGAAGAAGACCTTACATGAACTAGGAAAAATCCCTTTGAACAAAAAAAAACCTTTTACTTGCATTATTGTTCATAAGTGTTTAGCATAACGCAACTTGTTAACCTTATGAAGCTCGAATCCTAAATTCAATGCCACCTAGTATAACACACCTTGCTTGCCTATGGAGCCTTTCCTTGTTCATAGGTGTTTAACATAACACAACTTGTTAAGCCCTATGGAGCTCAAACTCTAAATTCAAGGCCACCTCGCATAACACACCTTGCTTGCCTATGGAGCCTTACCTTGTGGTTCCTTATTGAAGTTGTCAGGAGGATAACTTTGATATGGTATGGGAGCCTAATATGATTCTCTCATTTGTCACCCTTTTGGGATACTCACCTAGTGGACAACCTGAGGTTCCACTACCCCAGAGTGAGCACACGCAAAAATTGATAGCTTAGATGTGTTTCACGTCGATCATACAATCTAGGCTTGATCTTCCTGGTCTTTGATATTGTATGATTGTGTATTTTTGTCATTGTTGCATACATAAGTGTCTTTAATGTCTACTTTAGTGTGAGTTTGTGCTTGCGCTCATCCTCACACTAAAGTGAGGGAAAAATGTAGTTTAGGAAAATGTATCCCTTTTTCACACTTAATTTGGGAATGAATAATAATAAATAAAATGACCTTACTGATGCCTTAATTTAGTGTTGTAGTATGTATTTTGCATATGAACACATTATTTTTAGGGCCCTTTTAATTGAAATGGACTTAATTGTGCCTTGTTTTTGGTGTTGTAAGGTGTGCCTTTACACTTTCACACTAATCTAGGGCTTTATTAATTGATTGAGGTTAATTTTCCTTAATTAGCCCCCTTAATTCAAATCCAAGCCTAATTTATCACATTTTCCGAAAGAGGAAACCCAACATTCATAAATGACATAACATAAGGTTTAAAACATTGAGCAATGTGTCCTCACTTGCACCTATGACCTAAATTTGAATTATGTTTTTTCCAATTTTTCAATGATTTCAAATTTACAATTCAATGTCAGCTTATGATATTTTGAATTTCTAGAATTAATGTTAAGATATGTATAAGTATGAGGTCATTTCACTAAGTTCATCCTAGAGTTTTTATGCAAGCATCCTTATAGCAAAGTTTATGAGATCAAGAGCATTATGAATATGTATAGAATCATTACCACATGACCTGCTAGCATCTAATATGCCTTTTCATCACATGATTATTGAGTTAAGTGGAACAATACCACTTTTCATATTGATAATATTTCTCTAGCCCTACTATCTCTACTCTCTCTTTCATGATTGATGACAATAAAATTTAGGTTGTACTTATCTTCATTTTCATTTGCATAGCAAAAGCTACTCATTGCATGATTTTCCTTTGATTTCTAGGTTTTCACGGATCATGCATGCCAAAGGATGGACTTACAAGATGTCATTCATTTGGGTCCATAACTTTGTATAGACTCAGATATCCTTTTATGTTTGAATATTTAATTTACATACATGTTCATGTGTGTTTCATATTTTGAGATACATGATCATTCTAGGATTCATATGCACCTCAAAGTGTGGGTAAATTATAAGTGGAATTTGCACACCCATATCAATTTCCATTTAGTTTTTTGCCCATTTTAATAGAATGACTTAATGCAATTACATACCAACAAAGGGCAAATTCTTTTGCAAAGTTGGGATCCTTCCTCCATCTTGTTACTCATCCATTCACACACATTTTGATGCCCCTTATTCATATCTATGTATATTTCCATACATTCCTAATTCATTATACCCATTATTGCATCCATCCTATACATGCATTAACCACCTTGCTTTTACTATTTTCATGTTCCATGTTAATTCCATGGGCACATATTAATCCTACAACCACATATTTGACCCTTGAAATTTTAAATTTTGGCCAACTCGTGCTCATTTCTTTCCTACTTAGAGCTAATTAAATACATATTTGCATGCTTTATTGCTACATTTGGTATTCAAAGTAATTCAATTGCATTAGTTTCACATGTGCTATCCCATCTCATCTATAAATCAAGAAATCATTCACATTCAAGGAGCATGCAAGGAACACTTACATTGGAGCACTAAAATGAATAAGAAATCTACATAATCACTGTAGAAATATTTGCATCTTTGAAGCTTGTTGTCTTTGATCATTCACATGGGGTAATCCCAAAATAGTGGTTTACAATTTTTGGCCAAACTAGACACTAAAATAATTTTTTTTAACTAAATATTCACTTTCGGGCACCTCTAGCGACTAAACCGTGAGGAATTTGAAGATGATGCAAACTAGAGTTTTGTGAAATTTTGTTTTTAGATTCTAAATATATTTTTTTCAAATTTTTTGGAATCAGATTGGACTTCTTTTTCCATCTCCCTCAAAAACTAGTTTTTTCCAGAAAACAACATTTTTAAAAAGTGACACTCACCGTATAATGCATAACTTTTTTTCCATGAAGGATAAAATTATAATTCTTTCAAATTTAGATTTGTAACTCCGATATCTAGTGCTTCCACTTGGTTAGATAGTTTTTTATTGAATATTTTTTCTTTAATCAAGTTTCGAAGTCAAACCAATTACAATTCAGACATAGCGCGTAACTCTTTTTGTATGTATTGAAATTCAATTTTATTTTTTTTGTTGGATCAAGGACTTCAATATCTAGTGCACTCATATTTTTCAAATTTTTTTTCTAATAATTTACTATTTTTCCACATGTGCAGAATAGAGACCCTAATTTTTAGTGAAAAACCTACATTCACAAGAAATTAAAAATAAATATAATAATCAAATTTAATTTAATTAAAATTATACTTTTTTGGAATCTTATAATAAAGACTACGTAGTTACAAAAAAATAAAATAAAATGAATTTATTTGATCCCCCAAAAGGTAAATCAAAAGTGTTTTTTTATCAACATTTTGATAGGTGTAAAGGAGACTCTGTTATAGGTATGGTTTAAAACTAGCGGGGTTCTATCCAAGGGGGCTTGGTCTAAGGTGGTTTGATCAAACCCTCTTCAATTGGAATCCTTTAAATGGGACTTTTAAAGGCTTAAATCATTATATTTTCTAAAAATATGTGATTTCAACAAAAAAAAGGATCTCCTAGAAAGTGTAAACCACTATTGTGGCAACACCCCATGATCATAAAGCTAGTTGTTTCTAAAGGTTGACTCAAGAAAACGTGTACCCTAGAGATTCAACAATCTTTTAAAGGTATTCTAAGATATTGCTAGTCATTATAGTGGATCAAACAACAACAAATAAGGAAAAATAGGAAACGAGAGCTCACACTATACCAAATCAAATTTATGGTCAAAGATTAGATTTGTACTTGCAAAAAAAACACAAACCTATAGACTTGACCCTTCGCTAGGTGCATAGTCTATTCTAGATCTAAGACAGTAACTATATAGAGACTTGCCATTTCCAATCCCAAAACATCTTGATTTTAACATTTGCAACAAATTCATGCATCATCTTCATATCGAAAACTAAGTGCCCTACCTTTTACATTTACTTTTCATAATTAATATTTATTACTTTCCTCTTCCTAATATCTATACCTACAATTCCTATATCTAAATAGTTAATTCATATTCTTTGTTTGCTTTGATTAATTAATCTAAACTAACACACTTATATTTTTAAAAAACGTTTATTTTTACAATTGTTTTCCACTTATAATCTTAATATACACTTATAAATATATCTAAATCCCAATAACTTATAAACTCGTATACTATTGTTACCAAAATTATACACTTATAAATGTATCTAAATCCCAATAACTTATAAACTCATATACTACCGTTACCAAAATTAATATTTTCTAATGAAATAACTTTATAAACTACTTATAAATATATGCAACATTGGATCACACCCCAAAGTCTCTAAAGCCAAGACTTTAACAAAACAAATTTGGAAAGTAAACCAATCCTAGCAAAACAAGAGTCCACAAAAGTTAGCAACCCAGCCTTTCAAACCATGACATCATTTTTTCTTTTTAAATTGGTGTACTATAGATGCTTGTTAAAGATGGCTTTCAGGGAAATAATGGAACAACCGACTCTGCCTATGTCACGACAGTTACTCAAAGTTATTTTTCCCCATTCAGTGTGTGGGAGAACGATGTTTGATTTGGAATGTTCTTTGCGTCTGGCCTTCAATTATTGAAAATCTATGGTCATATTTTTTCCAAAGGTTAGATAGTAGGAAACTACGGGGTCGTTAGTCAATTCTGCTCTCATGGCAAGTGCAGCTCTTTTCTACAGCATGACTGTACAGGCCATTTAATATGATTAGATATATCTGATAAAGTTGTCTGATGCTGAGCTGTAAGCAAATTATGGCAGAGGAAAGTGAATAGAATTGAGAGGAAGAGGGGTATACGACACAACTAAGTTTCAATAAAGTTTACACAAGCTAAGAATCTTCCTTTACGATTCAATGGAAGTCCGACAAGTTCCTACCAATTGCAGTACGATGTTGCTCTGCTCCCTGTGTGAGATAGGTGGCATACACTATAAATGAGAGGAGAAGAATAAGTGTAGGAGCAGGAAAGCTATTGTATATGGTAGATTGGTGACTCGTGCTTGGTGATAAGATTTGTCTTTGTTTTCATGGAGATCGTTCTGAGATTCAGTGCTGTACTGCTGCTCGCCTCTTTATGTTGTGTTCCTTTAGCAGGTACGTCTGTTAGCTGAACTGAGTGGGATAAGTCGGAATTAGAAATGTTCAAGTTTGATTGGTAGTTGAGTGTTCTTTGTAATGTTGAATTACAGAAAGTGTAGCCAATTTAGCAAGGATATCCAGTGTTGCCTAATGAAATGTTTTGAATGATGCTTGTAATGAAAACTATAAGTTTTGTTAACAATCTGTGTCAATTTTCTGAAAATTTTTGGTTTTACTGAAGGTCTGCCATTGTTATGGCTCCCAATGTTGATGGGTTGTTAGGGATTTGGTTTTTTATAAGATTTTGGATATGGGTTCTCATTTAGTTTTCGTACTGTCATTTTCTTGATATTGGGATTCTTATAAATTTGCTGCTAGTTTGTATATCAATTTTGGGAATAATACAGCCATGGCGTTTAAGAGTTTGGTACTGATAGTGACTTTGATGTGGTTCACCATTATTGTTATACTGCCAGCATCATTTGTTCTTTTATCTTTATTTTCGTCCTTCTGCACATTCAGAAATTTTTGGCTTACAACAGAAGCAATTACATGGTAGTTTTGATTATTAAGCTAAACTGAACATTCTCTAGAATAATAGAAAGAGGAAACAATTTAACAATACACCCATTAAAACAACAAATAAAAGAGGTATTGGCTTGTGAAGACTTCATGAACCCAGATACCACAACTGTACTGCCTTCTTTATTACCCTCATCTCTTTCATTTCAATCTGTGAGTTTTTATTGCATCGATACGAGTATTGAAGTATTCAAAGATTGTCCTCACATTCATTAGTTTAGAGAGTACTCAGTTTTCTCAATACCCAAAGTTCATATTCTCTTTTTGGTGGTGGATGTGCCGACAAGACGGGGGCCTTTCGGTCCGGCACTCAACACCCAACGACAGGTCTGAGTCCTCTCGAGTCAGTTTGGGTATGTCTGGGGTTACGCTTTTACCTAGTTTAGTTTCCATAATTCAACTGGTGTGGTTACGTACCTGATATGATTTTCAGTTTCACTGGGAACGTTGACCTGCTTATAATTGTTGATTTGAGTGGTTTTTGAGGGGGAAAATCTTAGGTGAAGTTATGGGCAGTCTTGGTAAGTTTAAATAACATTTTTAAGGTTAATTGTTGTTGTTTTTGGATTGAATTGTGTGAGTTTTTTTATCAACGTTGCGGATCATATTTATTGTGTGAGATTTTTAATAACATTTGGATCACATTCAGTAATCCATCAAGTGTGATCCGAAACATTGATGAAAACTCTCACACAATCGAATTCAAAAACAACAACAGTTAACATTATAGATTGTGAAAATCTGATAACCCCTCAAATGCATCCAGAACCTTGCCACATAGTCCACTAGATTTATGGAACGCCTGATGTATGAGTTTCGACTGTTATTAATGATTGATAATGTGATGTTTGCAGAAGCCAGAGGTAGGGCCCTAGTGGAGCGTTCACCTGCTCTTGGAGTGACCTATGGACAAGTGGCAGACAATCTCCCCTCTCCATCTGCAGTGGCACAACTGGTCCAGAGCACACGTATTTCAAAAGTGAAGCTCTATGGAGCAGATCCTGCAATTCTCAAAGCCTTTGCTAATACAGGAATTGGGATGGTTTTGGGCATTTCTAACGATCAAATCTCAGCTCTGAACCAATTGTCTGTAGCCCAGGATTGGATTAAGAACAATGTTGCCCCCTTTGTTCCTGCAACTAATATCATTGCCATTACTGTTGGAAATGAGGTTCTTTTTAGTGGAGATAATGCCCTGATCTCCCAGCTTCTTCCAGCAATGCAGAATCTACACACCGCCCTTGTTGGTTTGTCGTATGACGGGAAAATTAAGGTCTCTACACCTCATGCTATGTCTCTACTGTCCAACTCCGCACCCCCATCTGCAGGACGTTTCAGGGACGAGTTTACGGCCATCACAAAATCCCTTCTGGACTTCCTTCATCAGACAGGGGCCCCTTTTATGATTAATCCATACCCTTTCTTTGCTTATAAGAGTGATCCGACTGACAGTACTCTTGCCTATGCAATATTCCAATCCAGCACTGGGCGTTCTGATCCAAATACAGGTCTTCATTACACCAACATGTTTGATGCTCAAGTTGATGCAGTGTACTCAGCGATAAAAGCTCTGGGTTATACGGACATAGAAGTAGTCGTGGCAGAAACAGGGTGGCCATCTCAAGGAGATCCTAATGAAGCAGGGGTGAACATACAGAACGCAGTTGCTTATAACGGTAACCTGATCAAGCACGTGACCTCTATGGTAGGGACCCCTTTGAGGCCCAATAAAACCATTGAGACCTTTATCTTTTCTCTATTCAATGAGGATCTAAAGGGTGGACCATCCTCAGAACGCAATTTTGGGTTATTCAGAGCAGACATGACTATGGCTTATGATGTGGGCTTACTACAGTCCCCGGTAATGAAACTGTAATGCATTCTATGTTTTTCTAGTTCAATCAAATGTAGCCCTAGTAGTTGTAGACCTGTTCACGAACTTCAATAAATAAGTAGAAAAGTTGTGGTTATTTCTTTAATTATGTTTGAAAAGCCAAAATAGAGTTAAAAGCCAGGCAATTAATAGTTATGTTGAGATTCAGTTGTTATACTATTGAATTTCTAATCGAACCTTTATTTGATGCAGACTGCAAATCCAACTCCTACTTCACCCACCGGTGGTACGCCTGTTACAGCTCCTCCCACTGGGAAAGTCTGGTGTGTTCCTAAGTCTGGTGTTGATGACAAAACACTGCAGAAAAACTTGGACTATGCATGTGGGCAAGGCGTTGATTGCAGACCTATTCAACAAGGGGGTCCTTGCTATGCACCTAATACAGTGTCATCCCATGCTGCTTATGCCATGAATGCATTATACCAAACTTCAGGACGGAACAGTTGGAACTGTGATTTTGCTCAGACGGCAACTCTTACCACCGTAGATCCAAGTATGCTTATCAAATCTTAGCTTTTTTCTTTCTTTATTTTTTATTCTATGTATCAACATGTTTGTAGCTTTGTGTATAGTTTTGTGCATGTTTTTTATTTTCTGAGAGTTTTTGTTAAGACTGACCTTTTAATATCCTAGCATTAGGACTACCATAGACTGCACTACTCAGAGTACTAGTTCAATATGATTTATAATTCATAATTCATAATTCTAATATATTATGATTAGAATTAGTTTGTATATTTTTTCTTGATGATTGATTATGAAGTGTGATCTAAAATATTGATAAAAGAAAAAAGTTTACAGAAATATTTAAATTGACATTATGAACTGTAAAAATCTGATCTTTAATAACTAAAATTCTTAAATTACTAACTAAATAATATTAATCTATTTAAAAAATCAATAAATAATATTATTTAAAATTTAAATTATATTAATTAATATATTAATATAAGTAAATACCAAATAGAGAACTTCTTTCCATAAAACTAATAAGAAATTATTTGATCAGGCCATCCATCAGGGTCTAAGAGACATGTTTCCTTCTTTGCTACATTAACATCTCATATTTTTTAAAATTAATTTTCTTCAAAAATGTCTGGTGCAAAATATATGATCAAGTATTCTTTTCTTGGAATAGCCTAGTAATCATTATCTCAATCCAATCATACAGTGTGCTTTTGATCACTTCCACGGACTCTAATGTGAGATTGGTGCTTATGAAATCTCTTCAATTTTGACGGAATCCATTTAGCCCTTATGGTAACCTATCAGCTCTTCGTTCTATCATCCAGCTGGAAACTTACCACTTGTTAGAACTTCAAAACATGTTTCTTGAGCTTATAGCTTATCAAGCTTGGAACTCTGTTTTTGACAAGCATTTCAATGCTTCTGCCATTTTGACCATTCTTAGAAACTGTTTCCTTGACAGCCATCTCCATTTTTAGCATTGTGAATTAATCTATCCCACCTTACAACGTATGAAAATTTATCTAATTTTTTTCTCAATTTGCCTTGGGTTAGTTCATCAATTTTTGGAAAATCCATCTAAAATCTTATGATCATAGTCAGAAATATTTTCCTCAGGGATCTTGTATTTCATAGATTCATCCATATAACTATTGTCAACCATCCCTTCAACAACACTAAAAGCAACACAGCCAGTACATATGATTCAATGAATCGTTATAGTTAGAAACTCTTGTTTTTCTTCAGTAACATGTTTTCCATACCCTATAGTCAGAGTACATTAAAAGTTTGGATTTTTCATAAACTTGGCAAGAGCAGAACTGGATAATATAGATGGGAATGTAGAAAATCAGTGCTAGCTTATGTACACATATGGTTAGTGGTCACTGGCTTATATAATACTTGAAAAAAAGGCTAGATCATTGGATTTTTTGAACTTTTATTCATATCTAATAAAGATGTAATGTGTGTGATTTTTCAGGTTATGGAAGCTGCACATATCTACATCCTTGAAGTAGTTATTGACTAAAATAATATGCATGATCTGTGATGCCATAGAAAACACAATGGCCAAGCTAGTATTCTAGTTCTATGTATGACTGCAAACTCGAGACTGCATTGGTTCATATACCTGTAGTCTCCCGTAGCAGCAAGTTATAGTTTTTATGTAGATTGGCATGCAAACGCATAAAAATCTGAAAATGTGTTGATGGTTAATGCTACAATGTAATAATAATAGTAATCTCAAAATGAATCTGTCTATTTAATGCATCAATAAATAATTGTTCTCACAGAATGTTCAGTGTAAGGCAGTTTGAGTGCAAAGCTTGATTTGAATGCTATCTTGAAGGTCAGATGGGATGATATAAGAAAATGTTGGAACTTTGAAGTGCCTTAAACACCATTCAATTACAGGCATGCACAGCAGCAGGGATTTCTAATGTAAACGTTCAAGATTTCCAATCTGAATGCCAAATTGCAAAAAGTTAATTAATGTAAGGGAGAGCACAGATCTTGAGGAACCCACCAATGCATTTGAATCATAAATGCTATCTATAGTCTTTCAAAAACTTCCTTTCATCCTAGAGTTGTGTCTTTCAAACTTTTTGTGTAGTAATTAAAGAAGTTGCTATCCATCAAGCAGACACTACGGATATGTAAAGAAGGGCCATAACTATTTAGGAAATAGGAAAAACAAGAAATGAGTAAAGGAAAACTTCTGCCTTTCTGGAAGATGATAATGGTTTGTTTGGCTTGGGGGCCATATGATGACAAGGTGCATGAGGCAGAAGGTATGTCATGTGATAATGCTCCATTTAGTCACACCAACGAGTATTTGTGTAGCACCTATCACTACTTGTAAGCTCAACATAGAAATGCTAGTGAGAATATATGCCTTCGTCAATTGATTGTCTCCATGGGATGCAAGGAATTGAAGGAGAGAGGAAACAATACGTGAAAGTAAATGTAATTGAAAGATAAGCATACAAGCATATGAATCATGTAAAGGAATAGCAATAATGAATACATCATGGGTTAAAAATGTGCAAAATCTAGAATGATAAAGTGTGATAATCATATATGAGTTGGAGATAGGATCTAGGAAGGAATGTTGCCCCCAACATGGGCAATATAGGAATAATGGTGATGTGGCCTCAATGGCCCAAAACACCCGTGTAGGAACATAAGGCACTAAGATAGACATATGCCTTCAATGTGGCATCCAAGGGCATGGGCACACTTGGCGGGACATAAGGCAATAATTCCCGAGTGGATGTAGGTAGGGAAGAGGTAATGTGGAGGGGAAGGTGTGATGTCCTCATTGTATAAGGAGCATGTATGGAAATACATATCATGGGGGAGAGGCATGATGGTTGTGATGTAAAAAATATGGGTATGAAAGAATATAATGTAATAAAGTGAAGCCATGATGCCCCCAAATGTAAGGATGTAACCATGAAGGTGCAAAGTATAAAGATGGAAGGCATGATTCCCACCCCCCCTCAATGTAAGGCTATAGCAAGGTAGGTCCAAGAGTGATGGGTGAAGGAATGATGTCCCCAATGTAAAGATAAATGGTAAGTACATGGAAAGAGAAGTGATGTTAATGTAAAAAATATGCTCTAGAAGCATGATATAGCAATGCAAGCTCAATAAGTGACTCTAAAGTGTAATGGATCAATGTTGACTATGTATGCTATGAAAAGCATGACATGACAATATAGGATAAAGCCAAGTATATCAATAATCAGTGGTGAGGTGTAAGCATCATAATAAGATAAATGTCATGAGTATGATCACAAACATAAGAGATACTAGTAAGCATGGAAAACATGAAAATGCATAAAATATAAAATAAAAAAATAACAAGGCAACGTAAGCAAACAAAGTGGTAAATGCAATAGCCATAAAAATCAAGAGTATATAGAAAAGGAAAAAGGTGAAAATGAACCAACCAAAGTGGGTGGGAATAAATGCGAAAGGAAATAGTACATGAATATGAAAATGATTGAATAGGCATAAGGGGAATGTAAGTGAAGCAAAAAGAGTGTAAACCAAAATGCCTCCCAAATGGGTGAGAGCAATCGCGTCAATAAATATAGAAGGTTAAATTGGTTACTACGAAAAGTCACAACAAAAAAGGTGTATTTAAAAAGGCGAATAGAGAAAAATAAAAAAGGTGACTTAGGGGTGATATTTGAGGTATAGTTATATGTAGATATATGCTATGGTGGTGCTCGTAAATCTTTTAACAAATTGCATAGGTGTCACTTTTGGAATCACATGTTGTGGTTCATTTAAGAGACTATCTTCATCTTCCCAATAGAAACCATCCAAATTGCTTCCTCCTCCTTTTCTTTCCTTTTAAATTACATGTTTCTTTATATTTCTTCATGCTACATGTAAACGCATTATCAATAAGTATAATGCTAAGCACCTTTTTTTCTAACTTAGTCTTGTTTCTTAACTCATGTTTCTGATGGAAATATAGGCTTTTGATGCACCAAAACTTCTTGCTTTGGTTTCCATAGCTTATTGCCCATGAAACTTGAGCAATACTTTTTTCCTTTTCTTTTGTTTGATTTGTTATTTCCTTGCATCATTATTTTGATTTTTAGGTACATTATTCTCTAATTTAGTGTTACACCCCATTATGTATTTACCAATTACTATTACTTTTTATGAATAAATATGTTTTAATGCATAATTGTGTCTTTGTATATTTCAATGAAAAAATGAGATGAATGAATATGCATTATAATGTGATTGCTTTTAAATGCTTTGATGATGCAAATGATATATGATGTATATGAATTTCATGTTATCAACTAACTTCATCATTATGCACTAATTTGGATGTAGGAAATAACCGAGTCCTCCAATAAGGAGAGGGAGAGTATCACCTAGGAGAGGAAATTGGTTTGTCAACCATTCATATGCCTACTTGAGCTAACACACACATTCACGGCCTAGGATAGTCAAGCTTAGTCAAGTTAGTATGGGTTACAAGTCCGTAGGTAAATCTTGGTGATAGTTAGGGTTAATGGGAATGTTTGGGTGGTTGTATTTAATTCATTATGATTGTCTAATTGATTTGAGTTAGTGTTATATCCTTGTATTGAGTATTTGATGTACTTTGTGTATATATTTATATATACGGTAACTCATATATGTGAATGTATACACGTGTGAGCATGTGTAGGTAGAAATACCTATGTAAACTCATACCACAAATGTAATGCCCCGCCACGCAACCCTAGGGGAAGTTGCAATTCACTAACCAAATGCAACAATTTTTTTTTTTTTTAAGTGTAATAACGTACAAGTTCGCTACGCATTGCCAACCTCCCCTAAGGCTACGAGACAAAGATTACTTAAACCCGAATTAAACAACCAAGGAAAGAAAACATAACATCATTCAATTAAGGAATTAAAGTACATACATTCCATACATGATATAACATCAAGGACCAATCGATACATCATGATACCCAAAACAATTGTTTACATTATAATTACATCACTCATTCCTCGAATGAGGTAAATCAAATAAACCTGATAATTTATTACAATTTCCACCTCGATACAAATGAGGGGTAAAGAAATACAAGAATAACAGAAATGGAGGAAACTAGAGGAGCAACTAGATCCAACGAGCCGTCCAACATGAAAGTCTCGTCCACACGATCACGAACAAAACCAACGGCGTAAGGTGCACGTTCCACCCAACCAAGTGAAACCCAAAGGCTCACCCCCCGTGCTAGGAGATAGTAACCAGGATTTCTAGCCAAGACCAACTACCTCTAGACAAGGGCTAACCATAACCGAACCGACTCAAATACCAACAACATCACTTAACATAGTACGAAAACTCACAAGACAATACATTGCTTCCAGGTTACATAGAGCAAGTACACCATTGTACAACACACAATAACTGACCAACTGTTGATGTAGGAAGAGTGTCATACATAAATTGCTATGAGTTACCCTAGCTCAACCTTCCTAGGCTGCCGGACCCCCATCATGGGTTACCCTGGCTTGCCTCTACCGGCACCGGACCCTCACGCAAAACTATGCGTCTCATCTCATCTCGAGTCTTAACAATGCATGTTCCATGAGAGAGGCATACTTTAACTTTATTAGTGTGAAGTTCCCCATTAATTCTTTTAGATTATCACTTGATTAAACCCTAGGTGAGTTACCCTGACACCACTTTGGGTGTCGGACCTTCACAAAGGGCCACTCTCCTACTGACAACCCGGGGATACAAAACCCCCAATCCAAGGGTAGACAACATGTACAAACTGAAAAACCCAAATTTCCAACCTTAACGCATAAGGTCGCATAACCCGTTCATAGTACACAGTAACCAAAACCTATCACAAATCTCGTTCATGCTAATTGATGATAACACAACTACAACCACGTGCACTACCCCAAATAACCCACAAGTTGACCGACATACCGACAACCCTTACTCTTAATATGACAACCTCAAAGGAAGACTTTCAAAGCAAAGATTAAATAGTCCAATCATGGAGAATACCGGGACAACACTTGAGGAGTAGTACATGCATTTTTAGAAAAACAACTAACATTAGGATTTCGTAAATCCAATTCACTCATCAACATATTGTATTCAACTAATTAATTACATCATATTCATTTCGCCCTCATGTGAACGAGAATTCAAATTACGCTATAAAACATTACTGAATCTCAAACTAAACACTTGCTTTCCATATACTTAATCAAACAAATGAATTTAAATACAATCTCTTAAAATAAAATAACATTTTATTTCTAATCATTTCTTTCTCATCTAATCTTACAATGCTCACAAAATACCCCTATTTAATGCATGTGTATATTAACATACATATATGGTTATATAACTTTATGAATATATAAACAGCATATATATATTAATTAAAAATTAAAAAAAAATATCTAACTACAAGAATAAAGTAATAATTTTATTTTCTTTATTTTAAATATTCTTATTATTTAATATATTTAATGTATATATATCATATATATAATATTTAATTATTATACATATAATACATATATTTTAAATATATTTAAATAATAATAATAAAAAATAATAAAAATAAATTAAAACTAAAATAACACAAAGTAAAAATATAATATAATATGTATTACATATATATATTATATATATAATTTATAATATATAATATATATATAATAATATTATAGATATTAAAGTAACCAAAATAAAAAAAACAAAGTCAAAACAGCCAATGGCCGAGCCCTAATTACCATGGGCGCGGCCCTGTTTACACAGGGGCGCGGCTGCCATTACTGGGGGCCGCGGTCTGTGAGGGCAGCGCTCGCGCTGCCTTCACAGCCAGCGCTCCCCAGCACTGGGGGCGCCCATGGGGGCCGAACCCCCACCAAAGCCCTAAACAAAAATTGCTTAAATAAAAAATAAATAAAAATAAATAAAAAAAAAAAACAATTCTGCCCGAAATTTCAACACGTTTTCTGGACGCGAAAAACTAGGGTTTGAAATAAAAAAAACCCAGACCACTAATATTGCATAAAGAACACATAAGATATATATATATATATATATATAAATCTTCAATATATATATATATATAATTTTTTCAAAATTACAGTCATATTGAAAACACTCATTCCAGAAAATGAATGATAAAAACAGAGATTTGTTTTGTTTTCCACATTTTTTGACAAGATTATTTTATTTTTATTTTATTTTTCTTTGTTTCCAGTTTTGCATTCATAAACAAAATGGGTTTTTTTTCTTTTTTTTCTCATTGTAATCATAATAGCTTATTTCAAATTTTCAAACACAATCTAAGAGGGGTTTTACAAGAGATTAAATCTTTCAAGGAATATGAACCCATATAAATTTTCTATCAACAAGAAATTAAGATGAACAAGTAAGAACCTTGCGTTCTCTCCAAGCTTGAAGTTCTTCAATGGAGGTTTTTCCTTTGCTTTTCCAATTTAGCTCCACCCAAATCTTCAATCTTCTCCTTTCAATTTCCTCCAAGAGTTTCCATACAAGTTTTTCTCTCCAAATTTTCCAATTAATTCAAAATAAAAATCCCAATTACCTTATGCAAACCTCTCCAAATTTGTCAAACCCCTAACTTTGAATCCACCCACCAACATTTATTGCTAATTTAGATATTTTCTATTTTGCAATTTTCAAACAATTTCTATTCTCAAATGAAATTTGCATAATATCTTTTAAATAAAATTACATTTTCAACCTAAATGAAAATTTAAATTTTCTTTTAACCAAATTGAATTCAACAATTCATAATGCCATCCTCAATTCTTTTTCAACTTTATTTCTAAGAATTTAAATATAAGACATATTTCTAATTTATGATTTAATCCAAATATCTAATAATGTCACATAGCTAAATTGATTTAATTTATCCCTATTAATTTAATTAGTCAATAAAATAAATCTAATTCAAAATTAGATTATTTTATTAATTAAATTAAATTAATTTAATTAATCACTAATTTTTCAACATTTCAATAATGCAAAACAATCATCATTTATAAATTTCAAAAGCCATTTAATCACTTTTAACTTGCAATTTTAAATTATAAAGTCAAAAGGGGAAACTAACAACATAAAACATTGAACCCGACTAAGACCGACGACACACTATGGCTAGGGTGATGGTTTGACACAAAAATCCTAGTTACTATCTCCCAATTGATACCGTTGGTCGATGGACACGCTCAAACCTGTGAAATCAGGTGGAGTCGATGTCCTATACTTGCATTCTGCACACAATACGAGTGTCGAAACATGCATATAATATATATTAAAACACACCGCGAAGAGGAAATCACGGAATCCCAGGGCACTCGCATGCGAGTGATGTGATCCCGTCCCCTTCACCAATACAATATCACTAACCGACGCATCTAATCATCCATGATATAATCAAAACATAAAGCATCAGTAATTCATATACATGCTAATTTAATCCATAATATGAAATAATAATAACATCGGAATAAAGTACCATCACATCAAAACATAATGTTTACATCGCTTAATAGATAGCGGTTAAATAACTAAGTTCCAAAGTCACAATGCAACAGAAATAAAACATATCATAGAAGAACATTGTTCGATCAAAGAGAAAAATGGAGGGGTGTTACAACAAATACATCATATATATGTGTAAATAAGATGGCTATATATATAATGTAAGATATTAAAACAATATATATATATATGTATGTATATATGTACGTATTGGATTAAATAGTATATCTATATATATTATTAATTAAGCGAGGAAGGGCCCTGATCCCATGGTTACATAGCCAAAATTGCAAAAAAGGAAACAAGTTGGGAAGAACAACACCAACCAACAACAAAAAAAACAAAAAATTAGATCTAGAAACCAGGGTGGCACACAAACCTATTATCCAAAGTTGTAGTTCCAAAGAACTATGATAAACTTAATCAAAAATATAATACCCCTACTAAACCAACTAATAATACAAAGACCATTAATAAGGTCCACCAAAGTCCAACAAAAGCTTAACCATAACAAAATTGTATTATAATAGTAGTCCAAACTTGTAAAACGAAGATCCAAAAAATATTGAGCAGCCATAAATAAAAGAAAGAAATAATGCCATTACTTGGCATTAGCAATCAGGTCCCAATACTCTCCAATTTGGGAGACATATTCCCTTCAATCAAGTCTCTCTTCTTCGGCCTGGTCTTTCATTTCTTCGGTCTTCCCCATCTTCTTGAGCATTTTTTTTACTCTTGGTTTGGCTCGAAACAACACCAACCATAGACCTGCACATGAGATTGTCGTTAACTCTCATCAAAGTAATAATAGCTTTCTCCATATCATCCATCTGGACCTGCATGTATGTCATCCCGCTTTTAAGAAAATTAGTGTTAGAAACATCAACAATGTTAGTATCTTTAGCATTGTTCTATGTTTTAGTAGCTTTCAACATTTTATTCCTTGGCTCCTCTTCTATCCCAATTTCTTCCTCATTATCTTTTTTTTCCACCTCCATTTCTTCCTCTCCCATATCATATGTGGTCTCTTCGAAGTCCAAGTTCTCACTGTCATCATCCACTTGTGGCTCAAACTCTTCTACCTCCAATTCCTCCTCTTGAAATATGGCTTTCTATTTACCCTTTTTATCCTGGGAGGCAACCTTTGCAAGATGCGTAAATCTACATCCTCCACTACCCAGACTCGACTTCCCTTCCTCCAAGACCTCCATTTGATTGCCCTCTTTATCTTCATTTATAGTGATGACCACATTCTGGTTTTTTAAGTCTTTTCTCGAATTCTTGGCTTTTGGAGGTTCTAGGAGAAGTAGTGTGTGTCTCCACTTCTTCAAGGTAGCCTTTACCAGTTCGAGTTCTAGGGAATTTTTAACATGAGCCTTCTTACCCATAGGAGTTGAGGGAGTGGAATTTTTAGCAGCAGAGGTAGATACTTTAACAAGGGGAATCACATTGTGTTCAATAATTTGGGGTGGAGGCCTAGGGTTAGGCTCCTGAATGGGATTAGCCATGGCTAGGGGTTCTACATCTTCCCCAACATTTTGATTCAGAATATCCTGTCTAGTAGCCAAAGGATTACCATTGGGGTTCAGGGAAAGGGCATTTTTATAAACAGCAAGCATGAGGCCTTGATGTAGAGGAGGGTTCACACCATTTTCAATGTTTTGTTGCAATGAGGAGAGTAGATAAAAAGGAAAGTTTATATGTTTATTGTGACAAATGTGGTTAAGTAGAGGAAAGTGATCAAGTGTGTACAATCATATATCTACCTTCAAAAGTAAAATATCTCATAACAAACGTATTGACCAGAGTGAAGGGTGACGAGAGTTCGAGACGCACATTACCCATTTTGAAACTGAGTGAGTTTCTGGCCATCATGGAGGAAATTATCAACAAACGCACGGGAATCAGCTCCGCTCTTGTTAACAACCTTAATTCCCTGGTTTTCCAGACTCATCGCGTCTACAATGAACTAAGTTGTCACCTCAAATCTTACAACCTCAATAGCCACTTTCCCCTTTCTCCATGAGTTGGTGAATTTAGCCGTGAGACTCTCATTATACCCTTTCATTGCTTCAAAAAAAGGAATCATTCCCGCTCTACTGAACAATCTCCAAAGATCATCATTTTGCCTAAGAGCCAAGCAATTTGGAGGTTTGGTTTGTTTTCTAGGCCCACCCATTTTAGAGCATTGTAAACTTTTAGGATTAATCTTCTGCGAACCTTTCCTCTTAACACTGCAACACCCTGACACCCAATTAATCTTGCAGAGAGCACAACAACTTATGTTTTGATAATAAACTCTTTCAAAAATGAAATTCGAGAACTTTCTTAAAGAAGTGGCCTTTATCACATTTCCCTAAGAAAAAAATTCATTATATCCTTTACAAATAATAAATGAGTCCTGATTATTTGTATCAAGCTGATCTTTAATGTGGAGGTGATATTTGACATTAGGCACATCGATACACTAGGATTTGACACAAGCCTTTGCATTAAAATAAGCCATGTGATTCTTAATATTCTCGAGAATGATATAATAATTACACTTCTCACTTGAGAATATCTTCTTACTGCTTGTCGTACCAATATTATCATCATTATAATGAGAGCCCTTTTTGACACAAGATCGCGTAGTCTTCCTATGTCGATCCCTTTTACCAACTATGTTAATATTGACAAATGTACGTGCTATAGTTCCTCCTTGGTTGCAAAAAGGTTAATTCACAAAGCATGTGCACAAGACTAACTATCATAATTAAAACATAGAATTTCATCCACATTTCATGCATATCTACATATAAACCATGAAATACTATTATATCAACCATATTCCCATTACTATGATTTAGATTCAAGTCTTATGTAATAAGTATGAAAAGATAGCATAATATGGAAGTATTGTTTGAAAGGTATATCTAAAAGTGTTTGAAAGTATGTATAAAAGTAACACAAAATGAGCTAATAACTAGACCCATCAACCATTGTGGGTCAAATATTTAATGTTGTATACAACAATATATGCCCAAAACCAGGGTAGGGAAAGTTCTTCAGTACCTTGAGCCGAGGAATCCCATTTCCTCTCCTGATTGTATGAATTCATTTCAAGCTGCAATTGCTTTTGATCATATTAGAAACTCCTCTCCAACTGTGGGAAATTTGGATGACACAAAATTTGCTAGCACATTGCAAAATGATGAAGCCATAGTTAGAGGCTTAAGAGTGGATGCCTCAGAGGAAAAAATTGCAAAGGTTTCCACATTTCCCACAGTTGGAGAGGAGTTTCTAGTATGATCAAAAGCAATTAAAGCTCTAAATGAATTCATATAATCAAGAGATGAATTGGATTCCTCGACTCAAGGTATAAACTTTCCTTACCCTAGTTTTGGGCATATATTGTTGTATACAACATTAAATAGATATATATGTTAATATTGGCAAAATAATGAAATTAACATATATGAACATAGTTGGAAAAATGATGAAGTCGTAGTTAGAGGCTTAAGAATGGACGCCTTAGAGGCAACAATTGCAGAGGTTTCTAGATTTCCCATAGTTGGAAAGGAGTTTCCAGTATGATCAAAAGAAATTACAGCTCGAAATAAATTCATACAATCAGGAGAGAAATTGGATTCCTCGGCTCAAGGTACTAAACAACTTTCCTACCCTAGTTTTGGGCATATATTGTTGTATACAACATTAAATATTTGACCCACAATGGTTGATGGGTCCTGTTATTAGCTCATTCTCTATTACTTTTATACATACTTTCATCTACACTTTTAAATATACTTTTCAGACAATACATTCATATTATGCTATCCTTTCATACTTATTACATAAGACTTGAACCTAAATCATAGTAATGGGAATATGTTTATGACATAATAGTATTGCAAATGGGAATATGGGAATACTTATTGAACCTAAATCTATTCCATGGCTAAGTTGTTAAAATTAGATTGCACATGTTGATTTACTAAGTCAAAGCTCTTCCAATTGGTGCTATTAATCACTAGTTTCCTATTTGCTCACTTACTCTATTTGTGGTATTTTAAACTTTCATTTAGTTGGTTTAAGGCCCCTAAAATGGGGCTATTGTTGTTTAACAGTCGTATTATAAATGAACTTCAAACCAAAAAAAAAATCACTTGCCACCTTGCCAATTTGTGGTAGTTTGACTTAGTCCAACACCTCTCATTTCTACATATGCATGGAACTTAATACACACCAATACTTACCATTTAAATGTGTTAAAGTTGCACTTTATATGGTGCAACAATATATGTGCAATACTTCAACTTTTACTTATTAAATGAATGTGCTACCATTGTATCTTATGTGCATTATACTATGCACTAAACTTCAACTATTATTTTGCTTGCTCCATCATATTAATATATGTGAATGACATATATCATATAACATTTAACAGTCATATTGCAAATGAACTTCAAAACAAAAACAAAAATCACTTGCCACCTTTTCCAATTTGTGGTAGTTTGACTGAGTCCAATGCATCTTATTTTTGCATATGCATGTAACTTAATACACAACAATACTTACCATTTAAATGTGTTAAAATTTCCCTTTATATGTCACAACAATATATACGTAATACTCCAACTTTTACTTATTAAATCAATGTGCTACCATTGTATCTTATGTGCATTATACTATGCACTAAACTTCAACTATTATTTTGCTTGCTCCATCACATTAATACATGTGAATGGCATATTATCATAACATTTAACTATCATATTGCAAATGAACTTCAAAACAAAAACAAAAATCACTTGCCACCTTGCCAATTCGTGGTAGATTGACTTAGTCCAACGCCTCTTATTTCTACATACACATGGAACTTAATACACAACAATACTTACCATTTAAATGTGTTAACGTTGCCCTTTATATGGTGCAATAATATATGCATAATACTTCAACTTTTACTTATTAAATGAATGTGCTACCATTGTATCTTATGTGCATTATACTATGGGATTGCAAAATGATGAAGCCATAGTTAGAGGCTTAAGAGTGGATGCCTCAGAGGCAAAAATTGCAGAGGTTTCTAGATTTCCCATGGTTGGAGAGGAGTTTCCAGTATGATCAAAAGCAATTACAAGTTGAAATGAATTCATACAATCAAGAGAGGAATTGGATTCCTTGGATCAAGGTACTAAACAACTTTCCCTACCCTGGTTTTGGGCATATATTTTTGTATACAACATTAAATATTTGACCCACAATGGCTGATGGGTCCAACTATTAGATCATTTTCTATTACTTTTATACATACTTGTAGACACTTTTAGATATACCTTTCAGACAATACTTCCATATTATGCTATCTTTTCATACTTATTACATAAGACTTGAACCTAAATCATAGTAATGGGAATATGGTTATGACATAATAGTATTGCATGGTTTATATGTAGATATGTTAATATATTAAATAATAGTTGAAGTTTAGAGCATAATGAAATTAACATATGTTAATTAGATATAAGTCAAATAGATATATATATTAATATTGGAAAAATAATGATTTTAAATATATATATTAATACATATATATTATAATAATGAGTATTATAATATATATATATGTGTATTTATTGAATGCTATGATAATATGCCATTCACATATATTAATGTGATGGAGCAAGCAAAATAATAGTTGAAGTTTAGCGCATAGTATAATGAACATAAGATACAATGATAGCGCATTCATTTAATAAGTAAAAGTTGAAGTATTGCATATATATTGTTGCGCCATATAAAGGGCAACGTTAACACATTTAAATGGTAAGTATTGTTGTGTATTAAGTTCCACGCATATGCAAAAATAAGAGGCAATGGACTAAGTCAAACTACCACGAATTGGTAAGGTGGCAAGTGATTTTTGTTTTTGTTTTGAAGTTCATTTGCAATATGATTGTTAAACAACAACAACCCCATTTTAGGCACCTTAAACCAGCTAAATGAAAGGTTAAAATACCACGAATAGAGTAAGTGAGCAAATAGGAAACTAGTGAGTAATAGCGCCATTTGGAAGAGCTTTGACTTAGTAAGTCAGCATCTGCAATCTGATTTTAACAACTTGGCTAGGGAATAGAAATTGAATGCGATTTAAATTGTTTGTGTCAAATGATTGACTCTTACAGTAGCTAGTAATATGGGAATGAGGTGCCCAACTTTGCATAATCGACTTGCACAGTAATAGACTTGTAGTTTGAGAGGTGGCAACTTAAGGGAAAGGT
>VDFB02000013.1:147418952-147560909 GCA_007258455.2 Sequoia sempervirens | reverse complement strand
ATGATGTTGTTGAAACCTTCTCTATGATGCTATTAGTAGACTTGGTATGCCTTGATCATTTTCAGATTTTAACTACCCATGTAGTGGGAGTTCCTGGATGTGTATGTTCTTCATTGATAGGTTTGCACATGGAGCTTGTGATTGCAGTTTATGGGTGTATATGTTGATGGCATGAGTTTACTATGTTTTGTATACCTTGGAGGTATGGATAGTTGGATGTGTTAGCACTTTTTGTGGGTGCTATTTCAACTATGGTTAGTGTATCTTGACAACTACTAGTGCATGTTGATACCTTTGGATTGAGTGTTTATGTTTGGGATATCAGTTGAGGCAGGACTTATGCTTCATTGTGATAGATTGTGTGGATTCTCTTTGGATGGATTAGATAATATTTGTGCATTGGCATGATGGAGGAAGAGAGCATTCATGCTTGGGATGGTGGTCACCTTGTTTCTTGTTACAAGTATCTTAATGGAGCACACAAAGCATTTTGATTCCTTGATGGTATATGTGGCTATAAGGATTGTTCCCTTGTTCTTTCTTTGAGGTTACTTGTTACCCCTTATGCAATGTATACAACAAGTGGGAGAATGTTAACAATTAGGTACTGTACACCTTGCATAATGTTTAAAATGTTTAATTTATTATATGTGTGTGGTGTGCCTAGGGGGTCCTAGAAGTATGTGATGTTGGTGTAATTAATATTTAATTACACTTGCATAACTTTACTTAGGCATTATTTATTTCCTAGGTTAATTAATTCTCATCTTTATTTTTTGAGCTATCTTGTTGCTCAAGATAAGATTAGGGTTATGCATATCTTGCTTTTATAAAGCAAATCATATCTTGTAATTATTGAATTCTCGAATAATATTATGTTGCACATTCTTTTGCAACCTCTGTGTCTTTTTCTGATTTTCTCTTTTGTGGAAGGTATTCTGGTTTGCAAATCTGATCTTGGTTTCTAACATGGTATCAGACTATCATTGTAGGGTTCATTCGGGATTCCTCGAGGATATCATGCCTTGAGTTCATCTATGAGGTGTTTTGGATCAGATCGGGCTTCACCATTAGATTCAGAGCGCTAGAAAAAGTCAGGATTGACTTTTATTTTGTAGATTTTTGCCATCATTTGCTAGATCTGTGAGGGTTTCAGGTTGGGAGAGTTTTTTCAAGTTTTGGAGGTAGCCGAATTTTCGGAGTAGTTTGAGTAGAAACGGAGGTCACCATTGCGTTCGTAACGGCCAAAAACCATAAGATCGCCTTTCGTTTCATTGATTTTGGTGAAAGTTGTTTCTGAGGCAAAAAAAAATTTCCTGGGGGGTCGTACGGCCTCCCCAGCACACTCCACGAGGCACAAAAATCGAGAAAAATAAAAAAAATGTGTTTTTCAAAGTTTGTGCGGGCGCCTCCAGTTATAAGGAATTATGCCGCTGTCGCACCACCGGGAGGCCACCAACCCGCCACCGCAGCCGGTGGCACCGCCCACTTCCTTAGCCAGCCTGGGATAGCCCCCATGGGCTCCTCTGTGGATAACCCCGGTCATATGGAGGACCGGGGGCCTCCCGCCCAACCCTCGCGGGCTCTGCTAAGCACTAGCAGTGGTCATATTGAGGACCAAGCGCTATGCGCCAGCCCCGCCGGCCCCCTCAGCACTAGTGGATATCATATGGGCAACCAGGGGCTCTGCCCCAACCCCTAGCCACTAGCCCCCTGGTCCTGCATGGGACCAGGGGCTTTTTTTTTAGCCCCTGGGCGCCCTGCAACCCTTATTGGGCATTCTAGAGTTGTTTTCACCAAATCAGGTGTATCTTTTGCATACGATCTCTGTTTTCCACAAACGAGATACTGTTGGAAAGCTGATTCTGACGCTGATCCAGTGGTACTAGTTTTTTTTACCAGATCTTGCTCCAGATTTATTTTGCAGGCCTTTGAACTCAGATGTTGCTGTTTTCACTCCGAAGGGCATATCTTTTGACTCAGTGATCCTTTTTTCGTCATTCTTGCGGTGTTGGAAAGCTGATTCAGTCCTCTACACAGATCTGAGGTCTATTTTATTTTTCTATTTATGAATTTTTAGTATGCTCTCCTTTTAAAATTGTTGGGTTATTGTAATAAATGAACTATGATAAAGTTCCATTTAGGGGGTTTCTTGCATAATAAATCTGATTAGAGTGTAGTTTTCACTTTGATCTCTATCTCCATCTTGTTTTGATGGCAACTCGCATGAGTTTATCTGGTCTCTTAGTTTCTTTTTGCCATATCTTTGCTTAGCTAGACACATTGTTGATTCACATCGGTTCACACTTTAGATTGAGAGCCTATGGTTAATGATCCGCATTGGATCCATCTCAGTTTGAGGGCCATGTTTTTATGGTTAATGTTCTAGAGTTGTATGGTACTCCTTCCCATGGAAGATTTTTAGTCTCAGTTTGGCATCGGCATCGAGTTACACAGCTTCCAGATTATGTCATCATCTCATCTCTTGTTGCTTCATAGATTCCAGGGTTGTTCCAGTTTGTGAGTTTTCGAGTGTTCTGTGGCATCGGGTCTGCTATCACATTATCATGATTCTAGTTTTGGTTTCAGTTGTAGACAAAAGTATCTTTCCTTGCTTGTCAGATTGTGGTTCCAGTGTTACTCCATAGTGATCTTCCAGTGCTTCTTGCAGCAGTCATCTCATTGTAGGGGGGTTTTGTCCCACTAGGTTTTCCTTCTCTACCTCATCTTTGCATTTGTACTTGGGTACCTGATCAGGCCTTGTTGTCGGGACCCATTCATGCTTTCTTTGCATTCATCTTAGTTTTAGGTGCATGCTTTATTTGCTTCTCCCTAAGTTGCACTTATGGGGGGGTGTTGGTGTAATTAATATTTAATTACACTTGCATAACTTTACTTAGGCATTATTTATTTCCTAGGTTAATTAATTATCATCTTTATCTTTTGAGCTATCTTGTTGATCAAGATAAGATTAGGGTTATGCATATCTTGCTTTTATAAAGAAAATCATATCTTGTAATTATTGAATTCTCGAATAATATTATGTTGCACATTCTTTTGCAACCTCTGTGTCTTTTTCTGATTTTCTCTTCTGTGGAAGGTATTCTGGTTTGCAAATCTAATCTTGGTTTCTAACATTTGCATCACTAGGAGTTAACATTCTTGGGGCCACTTTATGTTGTATGTAACATTGGGACATAATGTAAGTTGTAAAAATGTATTTATTTAATATTGGGGAAAATAATTTAATAAAGTACCCAATATTAAATGTGGGGTCATGGTTTTGTAATCTCATGGTAATAGCCACATGGTTTTATGTAATACCACTTGGTGGTTTTGTGGGAGCTTATTTCTATAAAATAAACCAAATGGGTAGTTGTTTAAGGTTGGCAATTTGACAGGTTAGCTCTTGTTAGCATTTGTGATGGTTGAATCATGGCATGCAATGTGTGGTTATATGTGTGTTCATATGGATTGCATGTAGAGGGCTTGATGATTTAGAGGCGTTCATGGAGGACTTTGAAGATGTATTGTAATGTTTATTGTTGAATAATACGAGTCATGGATGCTTTTGAAGGCTAGGTTTTTCCCTCTTGAGGGTTTTCCCAGGGTATATCTTGTGTCATCTTTGATGGGTATGTTGTTTATTCTCTTACATGTGAATTTTGAATACTTATTTGCATTTATTTCTATTTTGGGTTATGTGGAAATTGTCATTATGTGGCTACAACTTTCCTTTGATAGAAGGCCCAAATCAACTAGAAAAGTGTGTTAAATCATCAATTTTTAGTACAAAAAATTTACAATTATTTTGGGACCTTGTACATACTACTGTATAAAACTCATATGGCTATACAAAAGTCATGCATATACAAAATCAATTTTTTTTACAAAATCTACATTTTACAATAGTAGATTAATCTTTCTAGGAAATTTACTTTTGTAGATAATTTTTTTTTGTATTTTTTAACAAATCAATTGGTGATTCCATATTTGAGGGTTTCCTCATGTAGCATCTAAAGTTTTTGAGGGAAAAAATTTGTTGTGTGCAAGGTCTTCAAAGTTAGTTGTGTTGAGTGCCACCCATCAATTAGGTGACCCCACACCATCCTAGGCATTTGTATCTACTCAATCCACTACCTTAGGGTTTCATATGCCCTATTTCCATGAGCATAGAGTGGATATTCCCATTTGAAGAAAGTCTCTTCACCTTGTGGCCTCTATTGGTTCTAATGCCACTCCAAGCCAAGTTCTAACCTAACTTTTCCACTAGGAATAGCCTCTCTAGGCCCTTTGTTAACACAAACATCTTTGTCACCCTTTCCACAACTAGTAGCACCACCTCTAAAGATAAATACACTAGTTTCAAACCTTCTTAGGCATGGAATTGGCTTGTCTCCATTGGTGGAGTATTATCTCGCCACTTGTATTCCCACATAAAAAGGAAAAGTAATACCTAAACTATGAATTGCTTACTCTTAACATTAGTATTTTAAGCTAACTTCCATACTAACTTATAATCCCTACCAAGTGCTCCTACAAGGGGATATGTTTTATTTTTATTGTAACCTACAAATTAGATGATGCTTTTTTTTAAATTTGTTGTAAAAAAAGGTTAGTTCCATCCACTACATTATGATATTACTTTAACTATTTTTGGCATCTAAATCCTTTTGCATTATTTTTAACAAGGTATAATTGTCACCTTGCTTAAAATGAAATTTTACAATTTTATAAAAAAATATCAAAAAACTATAGAGAATTTAGTTGTGATTGTAGTTTTTAGCCTTGACAAGACTATATTTATAAAAATGAATAAAAATTCATGTACTATAAACAATCAATATAGGCTCTTAAGTTACAAAAATCACAATCAAATTGTGTCAATTTTTCTAGGGGGGATATTTTACAACACTAGTCAAATTGGTGTGGTTTATAAAACACAATTCAAGTTCCTTTTTGTGTGTTTTAGAATGGATCCTAAAATTGATCTATTAACTCCATATAACTTTCACACATGGAAGGTAAAAGTAAAACTACTTCCTCAATCAAATGGTTTATGGAAAATGTTGAATGATCAACAAATACAATTTAGAATAGAGTATAAATAATTTATCCATAAAAACAAGTTAGATGAATCCATGGACATTGTTGGACTACATGTATCTTATAATTTACAACTTCATCTAGTAATTTGTACTAACCCTAAAGAAATGTGAGAATAGTTAAATGATTTATTTAGTACAATTGATGAATTTAAAGTCCTTCAATTGCATGTTGAATTAACTACCTTGTCTCTTGATGCCCTTCGCTCAATTAAATATATTTTGGTTAAATTCAAGTATTTGTCTCCTCATCATTGAGGTTGTATAATATTTTTTCTTAATATTATCAAAGTTAAAAGTCCCATATTAGGTTTTGTCTTCTACTTTTTAGTCTACCATGGATGCTCTTGGTACATGATTTTCAAGATTCCTAATTTTGAACAATTTTGTGAAACTCATGAGGGAACAATTCAAGTTACTCTTCATGGATTCAATCACTTGTTCAAAATTCTAGCATTAATGACCCAAACATCTAAAGGAAAAGATAGAAGTGCAAAAAAATGTAAGGTAGAAAGAACTTTAGCAAATGAGAATTCATCTAAGTAGAAAAAATATATAATACACAAGCCACATCTTCTAAATCAAGTAATATTTATTTCATGATAAAGAAGAAAAATAAAGGACTGTGTACTTTTTATAGATTATAAAATTATGACATAAAATTTTGTCATCAAAAGATTGCAACCTTTGAAGAGGCCATAAAGAAACACATTGATATTCCCAAACCTAGCAAGGGTCAAGCACTTTCAACTAAAGGTTTAAATTCATGCATAAAGAGTTGAATAGTTGACTTAGAAGCCTAACATCACATGACTCATTCAAATTATCTTCCTAAGATTATTTCTAATAACATTGTTTCTTAGATTCCAATAGGTAACTCTACATAGATTCAAGTTTTGGGGTCAAGTATTGTACAATTGATAAATGGTTGCATTGAGGATGTTCTCTATAATATCAATATTTATACCAATCTTCACTCTTCATACTATATTTTCTATGTCAAGGATGGGATGATAGTTGATTTCTCACTACATGAAGTAGTTATTTGAGAGCTACAACATCATGCAAAAATTATTGCTTCAAGATGAGTTGATCATAGGTCTATATTGTATAGGTTTCATGGTTTTGCATCATCTTATGGTTCACCACACATTGCCATGCAAGTTATTTGAGAAAAAATTGACATGAGAGGTTTGGGCACCTCAATTATAGGTATCTTTAGAAATTGAGTACACAAGATATGGTACTTGATCTTCCTAATGTGTGATGCATAGAGGGATTTTGTGGAGGTTATGTACTTGGAAAAATCATCAAGAACCATTTTTTAATGTTAAGTGTCTCTATGCTACAACCTTACTTGAGTTGTTTCATAATCACCTCATTCCATTTCCAACTCCATTTTTAAGAGCCAAGTATGTTCTCACCTTCATTGATTATTACTCTTGTTGCACATAGGTGTACATTGTTAAGTACAAGAGTGATGTATTTACCACATTTAAGACATTCAAGGTGTTTTTGGATAAGTAATCAATTTCCTTTGCAAATTAGATACATATAGATAATGGGAGGAAAACATGAGCTAAGCCTTTAAGGATTATTGCACTGAGCATAAAATTTCATCTTTGTGTGTTTAAGCAATCAATTTTTCCAACTATATTTAGAACCATACTCCCCACAATGTAGTTAAAAATATCACTCTAGAGGAGGCTTGGTCCAATATCAACTTTTATGTTTCCTTCTTTAGAGTATTTGGTAGTGAGGCTTGGGAATTCATATCAAATGATTGACATAAGGAATGGAGAAAAAGAGTCAACCATTCACCCTTTTTAGCTATTGTGAGGATGTGAAGGCTTCTTGATTGTTTGATCCAACCAGTAAAGATGTTTAATTTCATAGAGGTGTTCATTTTGATGGTTCTTTCACATAGATGAATCCTTTGTCCACTTCTTCTTCCTCACTACCTAATTTTCCTTCATCTCATGAGGGTAACTTTTCACTTGATGATAATTTAGATGATGTTCTTATTCCGTCACCATGTCCACCACCTACTACTCATATTTTAACTAGATGAGCTTGTAGTGCTATTGAGGAGGTTGGATCTTTAGTTAGAAATCCTATGAGTTCTTGCCTCACTCACTCATATACTTTCACCACAAGTATTTTGATTCATGCTATATCTATAGATCCATAAAGTTTTTTAGATGGTTCTAGTAATCTAAAGTAGGATTCTGCTATGGAAAAGGAGTATTCTTCTCTGATGAAGAATCACAACAAGATTTGGTTTCTCTTCATAAAAGAAAAAAGATGGTTTAGTGCAAGTGGGTGTACCACACCAAGTATGAAACTAATGGTTCTATTGAAAGTTATATAAGGCACATCTTGTAGCTAATGTTTTTTTCACAAGATGAGGGTATTGACTACTTCAAAACATTTTCCCCTTTAGCCAAGATGGATTTTTTTGTCTTTTACTTTTTCTTGCTACATTTCAAAGATGTCCACTTTCCCAGATTGATGTGAAGAGTACATTCTTGCAATGTGATCTTCATGAGGAGATATACATGGAGTAGCCTCCAATATTAGTGTAGGACTCTTCACTTTTTTGTAGGCTTTGAAATTCATTATATGGTCTCAAACAAGATCCTTGAGCTTGGTTTGAGAAAATTGATGGTTTCTTACTTGCATCTAGTTTCACATGTTACTTTGATCACAAAGTGTACATATAAAGATGTGGAGATGGGATTTTTAGACTATTACTATATGTAGATGATCTAATTCTTGTTAGAATCTTCTTATCCATGCTTTAAGATGTTCCAATCAATTTGATAGAGAACTTTGACATGATTGATCTAAGTCTTTTGAATTTTTTTCCTTGATCTTTAGTTTTTTTAGTCTACCAAGGGGATCTCTATATACTAGTAGAAGTATTCCATTGACTTGCTTCATTAGTTCAACATGGCTAATTGTAATCTTGCACCCACACTATTTTAATTTGGTGTCATTTTGACTGTCACTTGCACCACATCGAGTATTGATGCTACTTGCAATTAGTTTATAGTCTTTTATATTTTACCCACACTTCTTGATACCACCTTTGTTGTTGGGTTTTGTCTCCCACTTTTCCCACAATCCTCGTGAGATTCATTTGAAGATAGCCAAATGTATTTTGAGGTTTATTCAAGGAAATTGAATTTTTGATATTAATATACATTAGGGGCTTCACAAATAGTAGGCTTCATTGAATTATATTGGGTTGGTGATGTTGACTATTAGAAGTCCACTTTTGGGTTTATTGTTTCCCTTATTATTGGTCTAGTTGCATGGTCCTACATGAAGCAATCCTCTATTGTATTATCATCCATTGAGGACGATTATCAAGGTGTAGTGCTTGCTAGAAAAGAGGTTCTATGGCTTCAAAAAA
Source organism: Sequoia sempervirens (assembly GCA_007258455.2). Taxonomy (NCBI): domain Eukaryota; kingdom Viridiplantae; phylum Streptophyta; class Pinopsida; order Cupressales; family Cupressaceae; genus Sequoia; species Sequoia sempervirens. Next base: position 147,552,386 of record VDFB02000013.1, on the reverse strand, counting down.
ATTATTTTTTTTGTTTGCTTCTTATTCATCATATTATTCTCTAGTGTAATAACCAAACTGCCATTCACATTTCACACAACCTAGTGGAGCATTAGAGGACGAATCACACAAATATGCACATGTATTTCATTTGATAGTTCATCCATGATGGCTTTCTCTCTTTAGAGTATTTTTCTACTAAAAATATATTTGTGGATATCTTTACTAAATGTTTAATATCACCTTGTTATCTTAAGTTGCAATGTATACTTAGGGTGAATGAAGTTGTCCTTGGGAGGTCTTGATTCCTCAATACTTTGTATTAGTTCTCTTTTTGGGAGAAGATATTTTCTTATAGGATTTTTATTTACTCCATTTATGAAAGACTTGTATCTTTACAAGTATCTCATTAGGCCTTATTGTCAAAACTCATTTTTTAGTGACCATTTAATAATTGTTGAGGTAGTTGTCTCATTGTACAAGATTAATACACATGTCATGATTTTGTCCAATCCTATTTCACAACATTTCCTTTATAAGTTAGGCATCATATGTACATTTCATATTCAATCAATCAATCTTGCATCCTTAATCATAGCAAGATATTATTTCCACTTCTCTCTTGTGGAAGATATTTTGGTTTGGCAACTAATCTTGGGGTGTTGGGAGTTCACACTCAACTCCATGATATCAGAGCTTCAGATTTGCAAACTCTTTCTTAGATCTGAGGGCTTTTTTCCATGCATGAGCTATTGCTAGATTGAAGATCATGGTGAGTCAAGTAAAATTGAATATGCTCTTCTCTTGCATCATGTGACAACTTGAAGAATAAAAAAGCTTGAAAGAAACACCGGATTTGGGGGCTTTCTCTTTGTGGGTTTCTATTGCAAGTTAATTTTGAAGCTTGTTGGTGCAAATTTGAGATCACCATTAAGTTTAGGTAGTCGAATAAAGTATTTTTTTCCTTTCATTTCATCCAAATTGGACTTGCGGGGTTAGATCTACAAGGGTTTCAAGTTGGGTGAAGGTTATCAAATTCAAAAGGTAACTAAATTTTTAGAGCACTTTGGGCCATAACTGACCCTACCATTACATCCAAAAGACCCAAAAACCTAAATATTACCTATCAAATCATCAAAATCATACTCTTAGTCCTAGGGGCATCAAAGGTTTATTTTCTCCAATCAACATATTTCTTATAGATTTGTACTTGACTATATCATACAGTTTGCAACAAGTGTTAGATTCTATAGTCATATTTGGGTGAATATTCCTATACCCAAGCAACATCTTCCCTACATCAGTTGTAATTTTACAATTGGTTTGTATCACTATACTTAGTCTTTGATGGTACAAAATTGTAATTGTTGATAAACAAATTATTTAAAAATTATGATTTAAATTATTGTCAAGCATTAGTTGTGAGTTAAAATAACTCATGGTCACCTCTATAATGGGAGGCTTAAAGCCTTAGGTGGTGCGGCCCATGGCCCCCACCCGATGGGCCCTATAGCTTAACCACCGACAACACATGGGAGATGCTACTTTGTTGCCACTTAGGTGACATTTTTTTAAAATTGTGTAGAGCAGTGGGTCACATGGGTGCCAAGGGGCCCAAACTTATCCCCCTAATGCCCAAATTGGTAATTTTTTTCAAATGACTATAATTTTTTGCCACAGTATCCAATTTTTAAAAACGATATAAAATTTTGTCTTAATGTACTTTGCAATCAACAAGGTTACTTTTCTAAATTTTGTTATTTGGTGCCAATATTTGTTGTTTGAAGGTAGATCATTTTTGGCTCTTGAGCTCATAAGTTTTTGCCACAATCTCTGATTTTTTACGATTATTGTAGTTTTGGAAAGGTATTGAGGATCTATATCATGCCATCCATGTATTTTTTCTAGATTCAACCCTAGGTATATTTTATTCATATTTGTGTTTATTCACTTGGGAAGGTGTTGTTTTGATCCTTGCAGTTCATTTAAGTTCTGGATCTTGTATCTATCTCTTGTTTCTTCAAGTAGATTCTTTGGTTGCTCCAATCAAGATTTTTCTAGTGTTCCTTGGCATCAAGACAATCAATCTTTGTATTTATTGCTTTATTATGATTCTTGAGTTGCTCCAAAGATTGTCATCGTTTCTGACATCAAACTCATCTTGTCCTTTGTTGCTTGGATTAAGATTCCAGAGTTTGCTTTGTAGTGTGCCTCCAGTGTTTCCTTATAATAGGTTATCTCATTATGGGTGGGGGGGGATATATAGTCTCTCCTTTCTTTCCTATGGAGGGAAATTGATTGTATCTTTTCTCTCTTTTGGAGAGGAATTTTGTCCCACTGGTTTTCTCCTTTTCTTTGTTTGTGAGAGATTGGATTGTAAATAGGTACCTAACATGGCCTTGTAGATGGGACCCATAATCATCTTCATTTTTTGCATCATTTTCATAATAATCTAGACTACTCCCTAAGTTGTACTTAAGGGGGTGTTTGTGTAATTAAGTGTTTTACCTAACTAGTTATCTAGTAGGTCCTATTCACATGTTAAGTTTACTTAGGTCCTAGGGAATCTTTCTAGAAGTCTTAGGTGTCATGTGATGTTATCTTATCTTATTGTGGAATTTAATACTTGTGTCCTAAGTTATTTAATAATTGTTGAGGTAGTTGTTTCATCGTACAAGATTAAGACATGTCATGATCTTGTCTAATCGTATCTCACAACCTTGCTTTTATAAATAAGGCATCATAGGTACATTTCATATTCAATCAATCAATATTGCATCCTTAATTGTAGCAAGATATTCTTGTCATTTCTCTCTTGTGGAAGATATTTTATTTTGGAAGTCGATCTTGAGGCATTGGGAGTTCACATTCAACTCCTACAAAAAAATGGTCATGGTACATCTACACAATAAAAGTTGTCCCAAGGTGCCTACAACAACTTAAAACTTAGGAAGATCACACCTTGAAAAATTATAGAGAATAAATGAGAATACATGCCTAATTGATTTGTCTGAGTACTTGGACATCAATCCCATCTCTAATTTACTAGCCTTTATTCACACTTAGCTAGGACTAATGAGGGTCAAATGAAAGATGAGTGAAATGAGAGTAAAAACAACAAATTGATGAAGTGCCTACTAAAGAAGAAGAGAGATTAGGTTGAATGAATGTTAGATACCAAATTGGTGGCTACATAAGCTAGATATTATAAGTGGTATTTTGTTAAATGGTAAGGTCTACCAAATTATTACAACTCTTAGATTACAAAAGCCTACTTAAGTATGGTTGAATTGCTCCACCATATGCACCAAAACTAGAATGTTCATATTTTCTAAGAGAAGGGGAGAAGGATGTGAAGCATCTTCTTTAATTGGATCCTCCAACATTTTTTTTGTTGAGTTTGATTGCTTAGTCATTGTAGGATGTTTCTTTTACTAAAAATAGTATTTGGTCAAATTGTTATGCTTTTGACTATTTTGAATAGCATAGTTATCACTATTTTCTATTTTTAGTTTTGAAGAGTTTGATTAGCTTTAGATCTCTAGTTTACTTAGAGTTAGGGATTCACAGATTTTGGGGGATTTTCAAGTTGGTTTGGATGATGGTTGGTAATTAGAGGAGAATTACAACTTCGAGCAGATTTTGATGAATAGAGGATGAATGACATAAGGTTATTTTTTATAGTTTTTCTACTACTATGTCCATTCTTGTATTTTATAGTTATTGATATAATATAAGAAAATTTGTGTATTTCTTTCGGTTATAAAATGAATGTGTTTTTTTCTTTGTAGGTTTGTTGTTGAAATTGTTTATATTTATGAGTTAAGGTGGAACAAAGTACTTTTGGAGCTTAATTTGCAAGTTCAAAGATACATAAGTACATGAAGTTCAAACCAATTGTAAAGTTGAGTCACTTCACTTTAATGTATTCCAACTCCAAAAGAAACTCCATAAAAGGATGGAGAAGGAATTCATAAAGCATTTCAAGATATTTTTCAAGAACAAGTAGACAATAAAAGAAGAAACAACCACCAAAACATAATGAGCCTAAATTAGAGAATAATGCACCTAAACAACAAAATAATGATACAAGGAAATAACAAATCAAACAGAAAAAAAGTATTATTCAAGTTTCATGGGCAATAAGCTATGGAAACCAAAGCATGAAGTTTTGGTGCATCAAAAGCCTACATTTGCATCACAAACATGAGTTAAGAAACAAGAATGGGTTAGAAAAAAAAAAGTGCTTAACATTATACTTATTGATCATGTGTTTACATGTAGCATGAAGAAATATAAAAAAGAAACACATGCAATTTAAAAGTTAAGAAAAGAAGAACAAGGCAATTTGGATGGTTTCTGTTGGGAAGATGAAGACGATCTCTTAAATGAACCACAACATGTTGTTCCAAAAGTGACACCTATGAAGTTTATTCAATGATTTACAAGCACCACCATAGCATATATCTACATATATCTATACCTCAAATATCAACCCTTTACCTTTTTTATTTTTCTCTATTTTCCTTTTTAAATACACCTTTTTTGTTGTGACTTTTCATAGTAACCAATTTAACCTTCTATATTTATTCACGTGATTGTTCTCACCCATTTGGGAGGCATTTTTGTTTACACTCTTTTTGCTTCACTTACATTCCCCTGATGCCTATTCAATCATTTTCATATTCATGTACTATTTCCTTTTGTATTTATTCCCACTCACTATGGTTGGTCCATTTTCACCTTTTTCCTTTTTCTATCTACTCTTGTTTTTTATGGCTATTTCTTTTACCACTTTGTTTGCTTACGTTGCCTTGTTATTCTTCTATTTATATTTTATACATTTTCATGTTTTCCATGCTTTACTAGTATCTCTTATGTTTGTGATCATACTTATGACATTTGTCTTATTGTGATGCTTATGCCTCACCATTGATTATTGATATACTTGGCTTTATCCTATATTGTCATGTCATGCTTCTTATGGCATACATAGTCAACATCGATACATTACATTTTAGAGTCACTTATTGAGCCTACATTGCTATATCATGCTTCTAGAGCATATTTTTTACATTGATATCACTTCTCTTTCATGTACTTACCATTTATCTTTACATTGGGGACATCATTCCTTTTCCCATCACTCCCCAGCCTACTCTGCTATAGCCTTACATTGAGGGGGGAGAGGAATCGTGCCTTCCATCTCTATACTTTACACCTTCATGGTTAAATCCTTTCATTTGGGGGCACCATGACTCCACTTTATCACATTATATGCTTTCATAGCCATATTTTTCATATCACAAGCATCATGCCTCCCCCCATGACATGTATTTCCATACATGTTCCTTATACAATGAGGACATCACACCTTCCCTCCACATGACCTCTTTCCTACCTACATCCATTAGGGAATTATTGCCTTATGTCCGACCAAGTGTGGTTATGCTCTTGGATGCCACATTGGAGGCATTCGTCAATCTTCGTGCCTTATGTTCCTACATGAGTATTGTGAGCCATTGAGGGCCACATTGCCATTATTCCTATATTTCCCATGTTGGGGGCAACATTCCTTCCTAGATCCTATCTCCAACTCATATATGATTATCACACCTTATCATTCTAGATTTTATACATTTTTAACCTATGTATTCATTATTGCCATTTTTTTACATGATTCATATGCTTGCATGCTTATCTTTCAATTACATTTACTTTCACATATTGCTTCCTTTCTCCTTCAATTCTTTCCATCCCATGGATACAATCAATTGATGAGGGCGTACATTCTCACTAACAAATCTATGTTGAGCTTTCAAGTAGTGATAGATGCTACACAAAGTCTCATCGGTGTGACTAGATGGAGCATTATCACATGAAATACCTTCTGCCTCATGCACCTTTTCATCATATGGCCCCCAAGCCAAACAAACCATTATCATCTTCCAGAAAGGCAGAAGTTTTCTTTACTTCACTCATTTCTTGTTTTTCCTATTTCCTAAATAGTTATGGCCCTTCTTGATGGATAGCAACTTCTTTTAATTACTACATAATTTTTTTGAAAGACTATAGTTAGCATTGACGTCAAACAACTCATGGATGGAAGTTTGTTTTTGAAAGACTATAGATAGCATTTATGATTCAAATGCTTTGGTGGGTTCCTCAAGATCGTGTGCTCTCCCTTGCATTAATTTAACTTTTTGCAATTTGGCATTCAGATTGGAAATCTTGAACGTTTACATTAGAAATCCCTGCTGCTGTGCATGCCTGTAATTGAATGGTGTTTAGGGCACTTCAAAGTTCCAACATTTTCTTATATCATCCCATCTGACCTTCAAGATAGCATTCAAATCAAGCTTTGCACTCAAACTGCCTTACACTGAACATTCTGTGAGAACAATTATTTATTGATGCATTAAATAGACAGATTCATTTTGAGATTACTATTATTATTACATTGTAGCATTAACCATCAACACATTTTCAGATTTTTATGCGTTTGCATGCCAATCTACATAAAAACTATAACTTGCTGCTACGGGAGACTACAGGTATATGAACCAATGCAGTCTCGAGTTTGCAGTCATACATAGAACTAGAATACTAGCTTGGCCATTGTGTTTTCTATGGCATCACAGATCATGCATATTATTTTAGTCAATAACTACTTCAAGGATGTAGATATGTGCAGCTTCCATAACCTGAAAAATCACACACATTACATCTTTATTAGATATGAATAAAAGTTCAAAAAATCCAATGATCTAGCCTTTTTTTTCAAGTATTATATAGGCCAGTGACCACTGACCATATGTGTACATAAGCTAGCGCTGATTTTGTACATTCCAATCTATATTTTCTAAAAATCCAAACTTTTAGTGTACTCTGAGTATAGGGTATGAAAAACGTTACTGAAGAAAAACATGAGTTTCTAACTATAACGATTCATTGAATTATATGTACTGGCTGTGTTGCTTTTAGTGTTGGTCGAAGGGATGGTTGACAGTAGTTCCTAAGAAAACAGTTTCTAAGAATGGTCAAAATGCCAGAACGATTGAAATGCTTGTCAAAAAACAGAGTTCCAAGCTTGATTCTATACTCCTAGGATCAGATAAGCTATAAGCTCAAGAAACATGTTTTGAAGTTCAAACAAGTGGTAAGTTTCCAGCTGGATAATAGAACGAAGAACTGATAGGTTACAAATTCAGAACAGTGATCATAAGGTCTAAATGGATTCCATCAATATTGAAGAGATTTCATAAGCACCAATCTCACATTAGAGTCTGGAAGTGATCAAAAGCACACTGTATGATTACTAGGCTACTCCAAGAAAAGAATACTTGATCATATATTTTATACCAGACATTTAAAAAAATATAAAAAATAAAAAACTAAGATCTTAATGTAAGAAAGAAGGAAACATGTCTCTTGACCCTGATGGATGACTTTATCAAAGAAGAGACACATTAGTTTTATGGAAAGAAGTTCTTGGTATTTACTTATATTAATAAATGAATTAATATAATTTAAATTTTAAGTATTATTTATTTGATTATTTTAAAATAGACTAATACTATTTGATTAGTAATTTAAGAATTCTATTTATTAAAGACATAAAATTTTTACAGTTTGAATATTTCTGGATTAGATTATGTAAATTTTTTCTTTCATCAATGTTTTGGATCACACTCCATAATCCATCATCAAGATGAACAAACAAGACAAATATTCAAACTAATTCTAATTATAATATGTTGAGTAATTAATTATTAATTATAAATGATATTAAACTAGTACTCTTAGTACAGTCTATGGTAGTCCTATTGCTACCATATTAAAAGGCCAGTCATTAACAAAACTCTCAGAAAATAAAAAACATACACAAAGCTACAAACATTTTGATGCATAGGATAAAAAATGAAGAAAGAAAAAAGACAAGATTTGATAAGCATACTTGGATCTAAGGTGGTAAGAGTTGCTGTCTGAGCAAAATCACAGTTCCAACTGTTCCGTCCTGAAGTTTGGTATAATGCATTCATGGCATAAGCAGCATGGGATGACACTGTGTTAGGTGCATAGCAAGAACCCCCTTGTTGAATAGGTCTGCAATCAATGCCTTGCCCACATGCATAGTCCAAGTTTTTCTGCAGTGTTTTGTCATCCACACCAGACTTAGGAACACACCAGACTTTCCCAGTGGGTGAAATAGGAGTTGGATTTGCAGTCTGCATCAAATAAAGGTTCAATTAGAAATTCAATAGTATAACAACTGAATCTCAACATAACTATTAATTACCTGGGTTTTAACTCTGTTTGGCTTTTCAAACATAATTAAAGAAATAGCCACAACCTTTCTACTTATTTATTGAAGTTTGTTAGCAGGCCTACAACTACTAGGGCTACATTTGATTGAACTAGAAAAACCATTTTGGAACCGCTTTTGAGCAATAGGGGGATTGTAGAGAAAACATAGAATACATTACAGTTTCATTACCGGGGACTGTAGCAGGCCCACATCATAAGCCATAGTCATGTCTGCTTTGAATAACCCAAAATTGCGTTCTGACGTTGGTCCACCCTTTAGATCCTCATTGAATAGAGAAAAGATAAAGGTCTCAATGGTTTTATTGGGCCTTAGAGGGGTCCCTACCATAGAGGTCACATGCTTGATCAGGTTACCGTTATAAGCAACTGCGTTCTGTATGTTCACCCCTGCTTCATTAGGATCTCCTTGAGATGGCCACCCTGTTTCTGCCACGACTACATCCCTGTCTGTATAACCCAGAGTTTTTATCGCCGAGTACACTGCATCAACTTGAGCATCAAACATGTTGGTGTAATGAAGACCTGTATTTGGATCAGTAGTCCCAGTGCTGGACTGAAATAGTGCATAGGCAAGAATACTGTCAATCGGATCACTCTTATAAGCAAAGTAAGGGTATGGATTAATCATTAAAGGGGCCCCTGTCTGATAAAGGAAGTCCAGAAGGGGTTTTGTGATGTCCGTAAACTCGTCCCTGAAACGTCCTGCAGATGGGGGTGCGGAGGTGGACAGTAGAGCCATAGAATGAGGTGTAGAGACCTTAATTTTCCCGTCATACGACGACCCAACAAGGGCGGTGTGTAGATTTTGCATTGCTGGAAGAAGCTGGGAGATCAGGGCATTATCTCCTCTAAAAAGAACCTCATTTCCAACAGTAATGGCAATGATATTAGTTGCAGGAACAAAGGGGGCAACGTTGTTCTTAATCCAATCCTGGGCTACAGAGAATTGGTTCAGAGCTGGGATTTGATCATTAGCAATGCCCAAAACCATCTCAACTCCTGTATTAGCAAAGGCTTTGAGAATTGCAGGATCTGCTCCATAGAGCTTCACTTTTGAAATACGTGTGCTCTGAACCAGCTGTGCCACTGCAGATGGAGGGGGAAGATTGTCAGCCACTTGTCCATAGGTCACTCCAAGAGCGGGTGAACGCTCCACAAGGACCCTACCTCTGGCTTCTGCAAAAATCACATTAACAAATCAAACAGTCAAAACTTATACATCAGGCATTCCATAAATCTAGTGGACTATATGGCAAGGTTCTGATGCACCGGAGGGGTTATCCATGTTTAGATATTAGATTTTCACAATTCATTGGATTTGGATTCGATTATGTGTGACTTTTTCAATCAACGTGTCAGACTGAAAGGCTCTAGTCTTGTCAGCTTATTATCAAGAGAATATAAATTCTGGGTATTGAGAAAACTGAGTAACTATTAAAGGGAAAGTGAGGCTGTTAGTTGTACAGTTGAGGACGGGATCACATCATCTTAGGTGTGAGACTAGTAGTAGGTGTGAGACTAGTAGGTGGAAGATACCTAGGGAAACTTGCAAAGAAAGAACTTGCATATTCTACAATAAGGGGGCGGTGGAAACAGAATGGTACTTCATCATGGAATGCACAGCTTATAAAGATATCCATGCGCAACACGAAAATAGTTTGGTTGTGGACAATATGCAGCAGTTATTTGAGGAGGATAAGATTAACCAGACGGCCAGCCTTCTAGTAAAGATTAATAGCACGAGATCTGACTTGGAAAAGAGTATGAAGACAAATTAAGTTTGTTTTTGTCGATCCCATAGACTGTTTAGTCTTGTGGATGTCATTAAAATCTTTCTTTCTTTCATTCATTCTACACTAATGATATGGGAACACAATCTATGAATACTTCAATACTCATAACGTTGCAATAAAAAATCATTTATTAAAATGAAAGAGTTGAGGGTAATAAAGAAGGCAGTACAGGTGTGATCTGTGGGTTCATGAAGACTTGGCAAGCCAATACCTCTTTTATTTATTTGTTGTTCTAATGGGTGTACTGTTAAATTGTCTCCTCTTTCCATTACTCTAGAGAATGTTCAGTTTAGCTTAATAATCAAAATTACCATGTAATTGTTTCTTTTGTAAACCAAAAATTTCTGAATGTGCAGAAGGACAAAAATAAAAATAAAGAACAAATGGTGCTGGCAATATAACAATAATGATGAGCCACATCAAAGTCACTATCAGTACCAAGCCCTTAAACGCCATGGCTGTATTATTCCCAAATTTGGTATCCAAACTAACAGCAAATTTAGAGGAATCCCGAGATCAAGAAAATAACAGTACGAAAACTAAATCAGAACCTATTATCCAAAATCTTATAAAAAACTGAATCCCTAACAACCCATTAACATTGGGAGCCATATCCATGGGAGACCCTCAGTAAAACCAATAATTTTCAGAAAATTGACATAGAATGTTAACAGAACTTACAAATTTACACAAGCTTCATTTAAAACATTTCATTAGGCAACACTGGATATCCTTCTTGCTAAATTGGCTACACTTTCTGTCATTCAACATTACAAAGAACACTCAACTACCAATCAAAACTTGAACATTTCTAATTCAGACTTATCCCACTCAGTTCAGCTCAGAGACGTACTTGCTAAAGGAATACAACATAAAGAGGCGAGCAGCAGTACAGCACTCAATCTCAACACGATCTCCATGAAAACAAAGAAATTTTTTATCACCAAGCACGAGTCTCCAGTCTACCATATACCATATAACATAGCTTTGCTGCTCCTATACTTACTCTTCTCCTCTCATTTATAGTGTATGCCACCTATCTCACACAGAGAGCAAAGCAACATCGTACTGCAATTGGTAGGAACTTGTCGGACTTCATTGAATCGTAAAAGGAAGATTCTTAGCTTGTGTAAACTTTATTGAAACTTAGTTGTGTCGTATACCCCTCTTCCTCCCAATTCTATTCACTTTCCTCTGTCCATAATTTGATTACAGCTCAGCATTAAACAATTTTATCAGATCTATCAATCATATCAAATGGCCTGTACAGTCATGTTAGTAGAAAAGAGTTGCACTTTAACCCCCATAAAAGTTGTCATTCCAATTTTAATGACAAGGTGAATGTGCAGAAGTGCAGAATTGAATCACGACCCCGAAGTTTCCTACCATCCGGTCTTTGTAAAAAATAGGACCACGGATTTTCAAATAATAACTTTGGATAAGTGTCGTGAGATAAGCATAGTCGGTTGTTCCATAATTTCCTTGAAAGCCATCTTTAACGAGCATCTATAGTACGTTTATTTAAAAAGAAAAAATGATGTCATGGTCTGTTAACCTTTTGTGGACTTTTGATTTGTGGACTCTTGTTAATCTAGTGTTTATTTAAAAGTGATTTATATAGTTATTTTATTAAAAAAAAAAAAATTGGTAAAGGTATAGTATATGAGTTTATAAGTTATGGGGATTTAGATAAGATAACAAGTGAAAAATAATGGTAAAGAAAAAAGATTTAAAAAAAAATCAGGTGTTATTTTGGATTAATTAATTGAAGCAAGCAAAGTACATGCATTAATTTAGATATCAAAATTGTAGGCATATATATTAGGAAGAGGAAAGTGATAAATATTAATTATGAAAAGTAAATGCAAAGGTAGGGCACTTAGTTTTAGATATGAAGATGATGCATGGATTTGTTGCATATGTTTTTGAGGGGTGTTTTTGCACTCTCCAACATAGAATAAAATACACTAGGCATCTTATCCTTTCTCGAAAGGAAATCTTATTTGATCACTCAAATAATCTAACCCCAAGGTTTTGGCAGTGAGGTCTTGATTATGGTTTGGATAACTTAGTGAAAATGATGTGATATTGCTAGTAATCACAAAGGGACTTACGTTTTTTGAAAAGTGAAAATTTCTTTTTTTCACTGGGACTTAGATTTCTACAATCTCTCTCTTCAATAATTCATGATTTTTAATGAGATCTAAAATCTTTGATTTATCTTTTCAACTCTAATGTTTTTTTTTTGTGTTTTCAACTCTTACCTCAAATAAACTTCAAAAGGTTAGGGTTTAGAGAACCTAATTTAACCTAAGGCTGAAAATAAATTGGAATCAATAGACAAGCTCCATAAAACTTAGTTTTTCTTCGCTAGTTTAACACAACTACAAAAAATAGATGTAATCTTCAATGGGAATCTTAAGATTTTCATATTACAAATTATTTATTAAACCCATCAAATCAATGCAAATTAATCAACGACTTATAATTGAACTTAAATATAAAAGGGATTAGACTAACCATGCATGAAACTTACAATCAACAAGAGTCAAATGGTATGAACTTGGAACTCCATCAATATCAACTCCAATAAATCTTCAAACTATCTAAACTGGTTTTAAAAGATGAACCTTGAGTAGATACATGCAACCATGCTAACATTCAAAATTGAACACAACACAATTCATAAAGATGATTTTTTTTTACTATTTTGGCAGTATTTTTGCAACAATTACAAGTTCTCTCTCTTTACAAAGAAAAAAGGCATAACCTTTTATAGATTTTCAAATACTAATGAAAGGCTAAGATTCATTCTTAATCTAATTCCCAGTTTTTTCCATATTAGTGTAGTTTAGAATAGGGTGGTTTAAATTTGGGTGACCCATATGGCATTTAATACAAAATTTCAAATAACAATCCTTTGGCACAAGACTCTAGGCGAGCTAGTTGGGCATGGCATTGTTGCATTAGAAGAGGATTTGGCACTGATTTCGAGATAGATATGCTTCCAATACAGCTTGCCCTGCATCTTTTTCCCTCTTGGCATATTCTAAAAATCTGGAAAGGGCCCCATTAAGTTCCTCATTGGGGAGTCTGAGAATTATTTTTACCCTATGTGATAAGGTGGCCAACTCAACATCAAAACCTTTTATCAATTTGGTCCAATCATTTTGAGATTCCTTGAATCTATGCACTATGTTTATAAACATATATGTATCTTCCAAATGATCCTTAGTAAATGTAGAATTTGTTGAGTGGGAAAAGTTATCCTCCCACCATTTCTTCAAAATATTAATATTTGTATTATCTCTTGAAACTATTTTCCCTATTAGTGCTTCCAAAAATGCAACACAACCATCAAAAATCTCATTCAAAGGTTTTTCAATTCTTACACAATCACTCAAGGCTTTATGCTTTATTTCTTTTTGAACTTTAAGGAATGAAACCAATATTCTGGTTCATTGGCATTGTCTTTTGCCACAATCTTTTCCCTAATAAAAATTTATTGTGGGACTTCAATCAACATGCTCAACCTAACCAATGTTTTATCATCAGTACTCCTACAATCAGAAACCATTTTTTGTACCTTTTGAAGACAATAATGGGTAATGGTGTAGACTTGCACACTAACTCTTCAAAAGTTTGATTGCCTCTATCAAACATGCCATGAATCCATTTATTGGTCACCTTGGCAGCTAACTTCATCTTTTCCAATTCATCAATGGATTCTTTTGATAACATCCTTGGAGGACTGGATGTGCCTTCATCTTGTTGCACAAGGTTGACTAGGTGTTTAATATAATTTTGTAGTTCTTCTACTTGGGCCCTTAATTGTGTCTTTGCCTTCACTTATGGTGAAAAAAAAGAACAAGCCCAATTCAATATCGATAAAAGAAAACCAACAACTCCTTGTTTCACATTCAAACAACAATTCAATTTGACAATTTCATTTGTCAATTTGAAACATGTTCAAGACTTCACAATAACTATTCCCAATCCTTCACTAACTTCCAGGAAAACAATTTTATTAACACTCAAACAAAAATTTATTCCAAATTCAATTTAAATTCATTTTTCATCTATGTAAAACAATTATACAGTTTGACTGAAACATTGAACTCGGCTCTGCTTTGCAACTTTCCCGCTCTGGTTTTTTTTTAAATTTTCGGACCCTGTCTTGATTTGATTATTTCATGGGACAGTTGGGAGGGGGGCCGAGAAAGCTCCCCATTCTAAGAATGGTGTCTTCTTGTCTGACGTTGTGCTTGCGGTGGCAACGGCCAGTGTTGCTATTCCCCATATGATGTCCCCTCCTCGTACTTCCATCCTTTCCACTAGGGAAATGATTGAGGGTATTTCTGGAAAGTCGCCCATATCTCCAAATTTTGGGCTAGATTCTTTCTTTTCTATGGAAGAACCAGTTTCCTACGTGGACAAACTGGTGGGTTCTGACTCACCAACTTCGGGCAAAGGTTGTTGGAGTCTACTTCCTGCTCTATGACTGGTTGGGAAGTAGATGTCCCTAAAGTTTTGATGCTGAAGGTGATGGACAATCTCAAACTGGCATTAGTTGGTAAGTGTTTGGCTTACAGGACAAATATTGAATTGGTTCGTCAATGGGCTGCTTCCACTTGGAACCTCAAAGGTAGTGTCACCATAAATGCCATGCCAAGAGGTATCTTCCTTTTCTCTTTTGTGGTTTATGAAGATATGTTGAAGGTTTTAACTGGTGGTCCCTGGGCGTTTGAATCTAGGTTTAAGAACTTTCTCTCCCTCTACAAATAGAAATTGAGTTTTGATCCCTCGGCTGACTTGGGTGCCTCAGCTCCAACTTGGGTTGGCCTTCCGAGCCTACCTCTGGAATTCTGGGAGATGGGGATTTTGAAAGAAATAGCCAACTCCTTTGGTAGTCTTTTGGCTATTGATAAGATAACTCAGGAGAGATCTAGATTGGTATATGCCTGTATTTGTGTAAATGTGGTTGTGAATATGGTCTTACCATCTTCAATCCTCAAGTCAAAATTTGGTAACTAGACCCAACCTATAGAATATGAAAATGCATGTCTCTTCTACCAACTATGCAAGAAGTTTGGTCATCTCATTGACTCGTGTGGGAACAAACCTGTTGAGGGTACCTTTGCTAAGGAGAAAAAACCTATGGAGGAAATCTCTGCTAATGAACTAGCTTCAGTTGCTCAGCCTTTTGCAACTTCTACTCCTGTGGTTTATGTTCCCCAACAGAAGGAAATCCCAATCCTAGGTAGGGAGGTTGTCCTGGATGAACCTCTTGATGTTGCTAATGAAACAATTTGCCTGAAAATTAAGGTTTTTGTCTCTATTTCCAACTTACCAACCCCTGTTTTTCCAAAAGTGGCGATACCAGATAGAGGGGAAGAGGTTAATATTGGGGATTAACCTAAGGTGGGATCTCTAATGGTGGACAAATTGTAGGCTCTCTTGGAGAAGGTTTAGGTTTCAGGAGTGGGAGATGAATTTGAAGGAGAGCTTGTGCATTTTGACACCAACCTGTCATTAGACGAAATGCATTTCTTATCCTAAAAGGAGGCACCTGAAACCTTAGTGATTCTCTAGCTTTGTTGGGCTTTCCTCCTCAGCCTAGTGATAAAGAGGATGAGGATGATTGGTCTCAGGCACCAATCAAATCTAAAAATAAAAAGAAGTCAGACTTTCATGGTGGGGGGGGAATAAGGTGGGTAGACCTTCCCAAAAGGAGTCCAAAAATAAAGACACTGTTAGGGATGTGGCTACTAGAAAGCAAAGAACCTTGGATTCGATCGTTGGGTTGAAGCCCAAGAAGAAGTAGTCCTAGCTAATTCTCTGGGGGTTGGGTGGTGTTGTACCTTATTTTTTCTCTATGAAGCATCTTTCCTAGAAAATAAGGGGCCTTAATAGCCCGTATAAACAGTTTTTGGTTAAAACCTGTATCCTTGACAATAAAGTGGGTGTTCTCGTCCTCCAAGAAACAAAGATGAAGAGACTTTTGATAAGGTTATTTTGAGCATCTAGCCTAGTGTGAATTATTTTGTTAGTGAGGTTGAAGGGGCTTCTAGTGGTAGAGCTACTCTTTGGAATCCTTCTAAACTAAAAGGAACTCTGTGCTTGGCTACTAGGAACAGTCTGATGGTTTCCCTGGAAGATTTGGCTTCCTAGGAGAAATGGAACTTAATAAATATCTATGCCCCAAACTTGAGCAGGGATAGAATGTTGTTTTGGGAACAGTCAAATGATGCTATTACTAATAGAAAATATGATCATTGGATGTTGGGAGGGGATTTCAATTCCCCTCTCCTTCAAAGAAGTCAGGGGGCAAGATGATTATTCAAATACCATGATGGAGTTGGTTGAATTCCTAAACTCAGCTAGTCTTATTGATATCCCTCTCCAAGGCTCTAAGTACACTTGGTCCAATAGAAGGAATGGAAACCATCTAATCCAATTCAAGTTAGATAGGTTTTTGATCTCAACCAATTGGAATATCTCCCAATTCCTCTCGCTTTCTGCTCTCCCAAGGTTTGGCTATGATCATAATTCCTTGGTGCTAAAAAGAAATGTGGATCACAATAGGGGACCTTTCACATCCAGATTTGAAATAATGTGGATCCTTCACCTAGAATTTGTTTCTCTTGTTAAATGTTGATGGGAGGAACCTACAAGTGGCACCCCTATGTATTGCCTGGTGGAAAAGCTTAGTAGAATTAAGCAAAGAGTGAAAGAGTGGAAGAAGGTGACCTTTGGTAATATCTTTGAGATAAAGAAGACCCTAGGAAAAAACTTAAAGGAAGTTCAAGATATTATGGAGGTTGGTCAGGTGGATGATGAAATATGTGCTAAGGAAAGAGACTTCAAATCTCAATGGTTTAAGATAAACAAAAAGGAGGAAATCTTTTGGAAACAAAAGTCTCATGTCCAATTGCTAACTGAGGGGGATAGGAATACTAAATTCTTCCATCAATCTACTTTTAAACACAAAAGCAGAAACATGATCAAATCGCTTGTGAAAGAGGATGGCTCCATGGTCTCCATTGAAAAAGAGATTGCTTGGGAAGCTATAAACTTCTCCTCTCACCATATGGCCCCAGAAAATGCAAATCAAGTATATGATGACTTTCTTGAGGTGATCACTAAAGTTATTTTTGATCTTGATTTAAAGAATATGACTAACATTGTCTCTATGGAAGAAGTTAAAAATTCTATGTTCTCCTTTGGTGCTTTTAAAGCCCCTGGTCTAGATGGGTTTCCTTTGGCCTTTTTCCAGACCTACTGGGATATTGTCAAAAATGACCTTTTTAATGCTGCTAGAGATTTATTTAGGTCAGGAAGGCTGCTTAACCAACTGAATGCCACCTTTATAGCCCTTATTCCTAAAAATACTAATGCCTCTGCTATGAATGATTATAGACCCATAAGCCTATGTAATATGGTTTATAAAATCTTCTCAAAAATCCTCGTGTTAAGGCTCGAACCGATACTTGGTAAAATGATTGCCCCAAACCAAAAAGGTTTTGTCTAGGGAAAAAACATATGTGATGTTGTCATCTCCACCCATGAAATTATCCACTCAATGGACCATTCAAAAAAGCCTGGGATGGCCTTCAAAATTGATATATCCAAGGCCTATGTTTGAGTCTCCTGGTCGTTTCTCTTTGTTGTTCTCAAGAAGTTTGGGATAGAAGAAAGATTCATTAAGATGATCTCTACTTGTGTTACCTCCCCTAGGTTTTTTTTTTCTGGTTAATGGTGTCCCCCAAGGCTATTTCTCTTGTGGTCGTGATCTAAGGCAAGGTGATCCCCTCTCACCCTACCTCTTCATAATTGTTTCTAAAGTCCTTGGAAGGAACATCCAAAAATTGGTGGACTCTAAAGCTATAAAAGGTGTTAAAGTTTCCTCGTCTCTTTTTCCTAAATCACACCAACAATTTTTTGATGATACTCTTATGTTTGGAGAAACCTTGGTGGGGGAAGCTAGGCTTTGAAAATAGGCTCTTAATGACTATGCTATTGTTTTTGGCCAAGTTATCAACTATGAAAAAAAAAAGATATACTTCTTTAATACTGACCAATTGGTTAAGGATAGAGTGGTAAAAATATTGGGATGTTAGGAAGCTACCCTACCTGAAGCTTACCTTATGTTACCTTTGATTTCTAAGAAGTTGGAAAATAATTACTAGAATCAGTTGATTGAGAGAGTTCAAAACAAGTTGGCCAGATGGAAGGGGAAGCTTCTTAGCTTGGATGGGAAGATCCAATTGTTGAAAGCCTCCTTATAGAATATTCCTATTTTTAATTTATCCCTCTTCAAAATTCTTTCCTTTATAGGGGAAAAAATAGGACAGATTCGGAGAAAATTCTTGTGGTTTGGAATTGAGAAAAAAAAATAGACTGTCTCTGGTCAGTTGGGAAAAAGTGTGCACTCTTAAAATGATAGGTGGTTTGGGGATAAGGAGAATATCCTTGCTAAATAAATCCATGACTGCAAAAATTGGATGGACTCTCCGTGAAGGCTCTAAAGACTGGGTGAATATTTTCCAAGCAAAGTACTTGAAGAATAGGAATCCAAGTTGTTTTCTCTCTATGTCTAACCTACCTAGTGGTTCTGCTTTATGGAACATCTTGTTAAAATAAAAAATGTGCTAAAACTAGGGGTTAGAAAGAGAATTGGAAATGGAAAAAATACTAACTTCTGGAAGGACCCATGGATTGAGACTTCTACCTTGTCTTCAATTGATGAATTGAATCCTCTCAATTAAAAAATGTGCTAAAACTAGGGGTTAGAAAGATAATTGGAAATGGAAAAAATACTAACTTCTGGAAGGACCCATGGATTGAGACTTCTACGTTGTCTTCAATTGATGAATTGAATGGAACATCTTGTTAAAATAAAAAATGTGCTAAAACTAGGGGTTAGAAAGAGAATTGGAAATGGAAAAAATACTAACTTCTGGAAGGACCCATGGATTGAGACTTCTACCTTGTCTTCAATTGATGAATTGAATCCTCTCAATTAAAGCCTAACCAGAATTTGTGGCAAAAATATTTCAGACTATGTTAACTAGGAGATGGATGAACCTAACTAGAAGGAGCTCAAAATTCTATTAAGGAGGGATAATTTAAGAGGTCAAAGATAGGTCAATTGGGATCTGACCCTGCTAAGGCTTTACAATATAATTGGGTAGGCTAAGTGGTTTGACAGAGAAAGGGAAGATGAATGGTTATGGAAGGGAAACTCTTCGGGTTGTTTCTCAGTAAAACAAGCATATGAGGAATTGGTTAAGCCATTGGTGGACATCAGAGATCATCTATGGGAAAAGATGTGGTTAAATAATTTGGTTCTAAAATTAACTGTTTCTAGTGGGTTGCTTCACATGGAAAAACTCTAACAATTGACAACCTAGTTAGAAGGGGATTCCAGTTGGTTAACAAATGCTCCCTTTGTAAGCAGGAAGAGGAGTCAATAATGCACATCTTATTTCACTGCGAGTTCTCTAGAGAGGTTTGGTCATTCTTCCTACCGTTGTTGTCCATTGATTGGGTGTTTCCTCACTCAATGAAGCTATTGATTGAAAGCTGGTCAAATTGCCCCTTTTCCCATAATGTTATTGTTGATCTCTGGAACCAAGTCCCCCCCTTTGTTACCTATTAATATGGAAGGAAAGGAATAACATGATTTTCAAGGAGGTGGAGAGAAGTAGTCATGAGGTTTTCATGGGTATCAAAACATAGATTAAGGAAAATTTGGAAGTAGGAAGATATAGTTTCTCCAAAGTTTGGCCTAACTACAAAGAGATGAGGATAAAGCAGATTTGGGGTATTAGTAACGATCTTACTAACCTCAATTGGACTAAGATGCTAACTAGAATATATACATTGTGGACCCCTCCTTAGAAAGATTGGATAAAGTGCAATTTTGATGGGTGCTCCAAAGGCAACCTAGGAATAGCAAGGGCAGGGGGTTTGCTCATAAACCACAAAGGGGAATGCATAGTGAGCTTTGGTGTTAATTTGGGTGTTTGTTCCAATAACAAAGTTGAGGCTATGGCTATTTTAGGGGGCTTCAAGATCCTTAAGGAGTACGGCTTTAAAAATATCATTCTGGAAGGAGACTCTAAGCTTATTATGGATATTCTGAATGGAGTGGCTATGCCAC
Organism: Sequoia sempervirens; assembly: GCA_007258455.2. Lineage (NCBI taxonomy): Eukaryota > Viridiplantae > Streptophyta > Pinopsida > Cupressales > Cupressaceae > Sequoia > Sequoia sempervirens. The sequence goes on along the minus strand of VDFB02000013.1, from coordinate 147,532,121 downwards.
CCTGGGAGCTAAACATATAATTGACAAGTGCCCGGTCCTGAAGAGTTATTTCACCAACTACATGGTGCAACATGTTTACAAAGAAGGCAACAAATATGTTGATTACACTACCAACGAGGTGCTTAGGTGTATGGGGTGAACCTGTTGGATAAAAAATAACATGCCAAAGTCTTTAAGAGATATTAAATGGAAATTTTGAATATGATTACAATTTACAAAGCTAAAGAGTTGAAGTTATGCAAGAAGCATGGGAGACATTATGTTCTTACAGGCTTGCAGATTAATGATGTTATTGGGAGTACGGTGATGTATTTGATGAGCTCATTAAGATGTAAAATTAGTCATTTTTCCTCCCCGAGGTGATCAAGGATCACATGGAGAATTTTAAATTGAGAAGGGATGTCAATTCTAATTGTGTCAATTTTCCTAATGTCATCCCTCCCTGTATTTCTAAAGATTTGCAAGGTATGAATATTAAGGTGATGTTTAATAATTGTAATAAAAATGATGAGATTGTGGTACCGGGAATTGTGTCGTTGACTACCCCTAAAAGAAACTTCTGGATTCCTCATTTTTTATGGGATTTTTTTGTCACATTGAGTAAGAGTGTTTTCTGCAACAAGGGTAGAGTGCTGAAGAAGAGGAAGGTTATGAGGAATAGCTTGTAGAAGCCAAAAAAATTACAAAGTTTCAAAATGGGAGGGCCGAGGAAGCGCACAAAGCCTCTAACTGCCAGGCTCTTAAGCAAAATGTGGACTTGAGGAGGTTATTTGAAAATGTGGGAATGGTTACTTTCTTTGAAACTATGAAGGGCTACAATGAGAATTTAATTACCAAGTTCACCAATTCGTGGAGGAAGGGAAATGTTACTATCGGATCTATCAAGTTTGAGGTGACGAAGAGTTTCATAGGAGAAGCAACTGGATTACAGAATCAAGGTTTAAAGGTGGCTAAGAAGAGTGGGGTTGACTACCAGAAGTTCGTGGACAAGTTTCTACATGATGGAGAGAATCTGGAATGCTTCTAAAATGGGTATCCTAGGTTAGAGCTCCCGCCTCCCTATGCTTTGGTTAGTTTATTTGTCATGAGGTATTTTATGTTGGAAGGCAGATACATTTTTGTATATGCATACCATTTCCCTTTGTTAAACCATATTAGGCATGGTGAGAGAATTAATTTACCCTTCTACTTATTGTCTTCTCTGCAAATAAATATAGAGAAGGGTGCTAGCCCTCCCCTGCATCAAGGATTAATGCTAGCTCTGTATAAGCACACTCTTGTGCTCAACCCTCATGGTAACCCTCTGGTAGCAAGAAATGATAATCCTGACCACTTTGATGGAAAAAATGAGGAACCCCATGTGGATGATATTCCTGCTGAGGTACCTAATCCCTGCCCACCTCCCTTAGTTGTTGCTAGGAGGGTGTTAATTCCAGCTAAGACCCTTCCCCTACTACAAATGTTCCAAACCCCTCAACCCCTATGACTCATAAAACTGCTAGTAAAGGTGTAATGGAGACTGAGCTTGTGAAGGCTACTCCGGATAAGAGAAAACACTCCTCTTCTCCTGGACTTACCCAAGGTGAGGAAGATTAAAAAAGATCCCAATCCTCACTAAAAATTCATAACTATTAGCAAAGAGGGTGTGAAAAATGAGGAGTTGAAAGAGAACGTGCAGGGGCAAGGTAGTGGTGGAAGTGGTGGTTAGAGGTCAACCCGCCTGGCTAAAGCTGCTTCTAAGGACAAGAAAGGAAAACAAAAAATCAATGTTTGTGAAGAGGAAGACCTAGAAATTGAATATTTTGAAGCCTAGGTGGATGAAGATTCTGAAGAGATGGTGTAGACATCTAAATTTTACCACTTATGTTTCGTCAAATTTATGTTTTTTCATCCAAATATCCCCTTATCTACATTAATTAAGCAATATTACTATTATTTAATTAATACCTCTAAAGTCCTCTAAATCCCTAAGGTATTTAGTTAAATAATTAAATACCTTACCCTTTATTTGTTTCCTCCAAAGAATTAAATAAATAATCCATTTATTTAATTCCCTTCATCTCCCATCCCCCATAATATTTCACCTAATCCTAATCCACCTCCTAATCCCATCATTAAGGATGTGCACATTCCTAATCCATAATTAGGATGTGTCACATCCTCCAACTTTTGCAAGTTGGCTCCTAATTCTCATCATCCACCTAACCTTCTTCTAATCATTGATCCACTATTCTAATCAACCCTTTAGTCAACTCTCCCCATCCCCCAAGGAATTTTTTAATTCCTTTTTGTCTTCTCAAGGTCCTTTTTGAGGAATTTTTAATTCCCCTCTCATCTCCCAAGGAATATTAAATTCATTTTCTCTTTCCCAAGGAATATAAAATTCCTTTTATCATTCTCATGCACATTAAAAAGAAATTTTTAATTCCTTTGGTCAACTCTTTGATCTCAGCCCTTGATCTATCTCCCTGTTTCAATCTCCACCATCCATTCCATCTCCCTTGCTAAAAGACTAACACTTAGCCATTTTTGCAACCCTAACCATTCAACCACATGCTCAAGGAGAACCCTAATCATTCTCTCAAGCTTACAGACCATCTCCATATCCAAACCCTTGCATCCATAGCCATTTTCACCATCCTTGCATTCAAATCAAGCAAAATCAAGTCATTATGTTGTCAAAATCATTCTAGGAGCACACAAATCAAGCTATCAATGAGGGAAAACAACTTCATCAAGCTTAAACAAGGTAAAATTGGTTTTATTGTCATTTTAAGTTTGAGTTTCATCATAAGCCCAATCTTGAGGTGTTGTGTTTCCTTGTTTTCATTTCTTTCCATTTTGCATTTTAGACTAGGAGAAAAACACTGCACACAAATGGACTTTGAGGATTCCGCCTATGATATGGGGGAAGAGGAATCAGAAGATGATAAGGAAGATGAAGAGGAGGAGCAAACAGAGATAGAAGAGGATCAAAAGAATGATAATTTGACTTGTTCATGATGATGGAAATATGAGCAATTTGATTAATACTGATGACTCTAACATAGATTTTATGAAGAGAAGACTAAATTATTTGTAGGTTCAGGTGGACAATATGGAGAAAGTCTTGGTTACGCTGATGAAGGTGACTAATAGGCTAATGTGACGGGTGATGATGGGTGTTATTTCTGGACAAACAAAAATAACCAAGAAGCTGAAAAAATTGGGGAAGTCTGATAAATTAAAGGTGTTGGACGATTCAGAGGGACCTGATTGGAGTCAGTACATCTCCCTCATTGGTGAATATGGGGACCTATTGAAAAAATCCAATTAATGTCTTTATTTTGTTGTTGTTTAAATGACTGCTATCCTCTTTTTGTCTTTTTGCTTCATAATTTCAGACTACTATTTTATAATAGCCTTGTTATGGTTTAGGACTACTTGATATTTAGTGGACTTGATCAATGACTTGCGTAGATTTAAGTACTCTAGTAGAAACTTCTTGTTTTTGATTAATTGTCGTTGGTCTATGGTTATGGTGTTGATTATGGCCTGCGTGCCACACTGGTTGTTGTTTTATGATGTTGGTTGGTGGTGCTTTTTCCCACCTTGTTTCAGTTCCTTTTTTTTTTGTAACCATGGGATCAAGGCCCTTTCCTTGCTTATCTAATCAAAAACAATTATATAGTTTGTGAGATTCAATACATTAATAAGATACCAATCTAGTTTACTCAATGATCTTGCTCTGCATCATTGGTAAGATCTTTTATTTTTCTTACTCCAGGATCAACATATTAACCTAGAACTCCTTCATGTCTCTCACAATATTCCTCACAAAAATCCTTTGTTCTCACCTTTGACTTATTATTCACAAAAGTATTATCTCCTCTTTTACATTACACAAAATTCTCCTTTCTTAAACAGTCTCTACACTAGATCCTTCCTACATGGGATCTCTCTAGCTGCATGAGACCTCTCTTTTCAGGTGCCCCATACCATTCACAAATATGCCTTTTAATGTTTTATTTCCCATCTCCTCTTTCTCCAAAGCCATGACCCTCTCTCATGCCAATTCAACTTATGATCTAAAATTTCCAATTTAAATTCTTAATACCTACACAACCTATTGCCTTTCTTCCTTAATTCGTGTTCTCCTTATATTCTTTGAATCTGTGTTCCCCCCTTCCACATCAATATCTACATTTTAACTTGTATTCATTGGCATGATATGTGGCCTCTTCCACTCATGTTGGTTTCCTCTATCACCTCTCCTATCCATGCATCAATTCATTTTCATTTGTTTTCCTTATCGTCTCCCCTACACAACCATTGTTATCCCAATCTGCAAATTTTCATCTTCCAATTCATGCCACTGTATGGCACGACCTGTTGGACCCTTGAAATATGCATTTGTTTTAAACTTCATCTCTACCCTCACATCTTCCCATATATTGGCATAAAATATATCATTTTATTTTATTGCTATTGATAAGAAATTTAATTTAACATTGTTAAATTTATAATCAAACTAGATGAAGAAATTACATAGATAAAATAAAATTAATGGTCTGATTTTTCCTCAAAATTCTTGCAAAGATGGTCCCCCAATTGATCCCAAGTGTTTATTGAATTCACTTTCAACCCTTTGAACCATTGCAATGCCTTGTCTTTAAAAGATGCTAGTAGTAATCTCAGTGCAACATTCTCCTCATTGATATGGTGATGTGCACAAAGTGTAACCACATCTTTTATATACTTATTTGGTGTAGAATGATCTTCACCAGTGTAAAATGGAACACTTTTCAAGGCTACCATAGGAATCTCATCATGTTGCTACAAGTTGAATGGGTTGCCTTGATTGAAAGGGACAAAACCATGATTCCTAGGTGCAACTATAGGAACCAAAGGTGATTGATTTACTGGAATGTGAGAAGATACCCTTATTGAGGGTGGTGTAGAATGGACTCTTCTTGTGAAAGTTGGGATCCTTTGCAATGTTCTCCCTTTTCTCCTAGGTGGAGAAATTTGTAGGTATTCGAAAGGAACTAAACTTCCTCAAGTTTGCACTCTTCTCATATGTTGTTTATGCACCGTCTTCTCCAAAAATAGATGTTAGAGTTTCTAGATATGTTCAAAAATACTTCCAAAAACTTGTAAATTGTTGGTAAACATATCAAAACCAACAAGTATAAAATCTATTTTTTATTGTTTGTAGTTCAAACAGTCCCACCAGGCATTGCCAAAAACTATTATCACTTAGAAGTGCACTGTTACTAAGTTGCAAACTCAACCTACCAGTGAAGCATGGGAACTTTTCCAGGCTATGGGTCACCAAAGGGAACCATCCCTCTCTGGAGGTTCTTTCCCACTTTAGGTGACCCACAACCTAGAAAAGTTCTCATGTTTCACTAGTAGGCTGATTTTTGCAACTCATCAAGGGTGCACTTCTAAGTGATAACATGAGTACAGGTGGATCCTAACAAAATTAAGGCTATCATGGAGTGGACTATTCCTAAAACCATTAAGAAATTGAGAGGTTGATTGGGATTGACTGGATACTATAGAATATTTGTGAAGAATTATGGTTGTATAGCAACACCCCTCATAACTTTATTGTAGAAGGATTCTTTTCATTGGAATGAATCCGCTAGTTCAACATTTGAAATGCTAAAAGAATCTATGTGTACAACTCCAGTGCTTGTCATTCCCAATTTCACAAAGGATTTTATTGTGGAATTTGATGCTTTAGGAAATGGTATAGGCGTAGTTCTCATGCAGAGGGTCAACCCATTGCTTTTGAGAGTCATCAATTAAAGGGTAAGAATCAACTCAAACCTATTTATGAGAAGGAAACACTAGCTATTCTTCATGCAATAAAAAATTGGAGGACTTATCTAATGGGTAAACTCTTCAAGGCTAAGACAAATCATGATAGCCTAAAATATTTTTTGGAACAAAGATTATCTTTTGAAGAACAAAAAAATGAGTTACTAAGATGTTGGGATATAATTTCGAGATTATATATAAGAAAGGGAAGGAAAATGTTGTGATAGATGCACTATCAAGGAAGGAAGAGAAGGATGCAACTTTATTGTGTGCCCTTTCAATATTACAAGAAGATTGGGTAGTAGAAGCCAAAGAAAAGTGGCAGAATGATGTTGCTACAAGTAATCTCATTCAACAATTACAAAGTGATCCTAGTAGTTTGGATAAGCGTTGCTAGAAGGGAGATACTTTGTCATATAAAGAGTGAATATATCTTTTCAATAATTCCTCTCAAAAAAAATATTCTCATAGAGTTGCACGAGTCTCCAATGGGTGGTCATTTAGGATTTTTGAAGAAATATCATTGGGTCAAGAAAGACTTCTTTTGTCAAGGGCTAAAAGGGGATGTTCAAACATTTGTCATAGTATGATGTAATGTCCCTTACCTAGCCTTGCTCTTGAGTTCGCTTGTTTTCCCTAGAATTCGATTGTTGATTAGGTTTAGGGTTTCTTCTTTCCAAAAGGAATGCGTTTCTCTAATGAAATAATCCTAGATTGAAATCTGCATTCACCAATTTAAAAACATTTCCACATACACATATCTGTTAGCAATAATATCTAGATATCCACAATATATTCATAAACATAAATCAATTAATGAAGACATAAAAGGAGTGCCATAGGTGGATCCGCCCTGAAGCCCTCATGTAAACTCAAGAGGTTGTCCATCACAATCCTTCTTGCCTAGGGGCTTAGTACTTGCATACTCCACTCATGGCAACACCTCAGAAGACACTCATCCTATCAGGGGAGAGGAACCATAAAGTCCAAGTGGCCTAAGGCCTACCACCTTCTCTTGCCCAATCCCGTATCTTAGGCCTAAGGGGCAGAGACCTAGGTGGAACCCCCATCTTTCTATAACCCAATCCCTAGTCAAGGGCCTAAGGGGTTGCAAAGCCCAATCCCTTGTTAAGGGCCTAAGGGGCTGCAAATCCCAATCCCTTGTCTAGGGCCTAAGAGGCTGAAAGTGGGGTTTCTAGGAAATCCACTTCACCCATGTTCCATCCATCCTAATAGGTTTACAAGCACATAGTAGACAATCTTTAAACAATTAGATATATTTTCCTTCATCCAAGATTTATTTCATGCCCATAATCAAATATATTTTCAATTACCAATGGTTCTTTAAGTTCATCATTTCCTATGATAATTCTCATTATGTTAAGATTAAAGGAAGTCATTATATCAATAATCAAATTAGCAATATCTAGTTCTTATATTTAGAAAATGCTAACTATTATTGCTAAGTGAATACATCACCTGAACTACTATGTCTCCTTATTCCTTAATCGTCTTCCTTCATCCTTACCTTTATACGATAAAAACATACATAAATAAATATTAATCTATTCATTCTTATATTAAAATCGTAATTACTTATAAGGCTCAATAATTGTTGCAAGCATCATTATTGCATAATCGTAAAATATATATATATATATATATATATTCTATGTATATGTCATCATTTCTAATTGACTTCAATTTATAAAAAATATATATATCATTATTTCTATATGAATATGTATATTAATACGTATATATTTTCTACTTAAATATATATACATTATTTCTAATAAATATTCATATACCATTATTGTAAGTATATCTATATAAAGAAATACATACACACAAATATATATTCTACATAATAGAAGACTTACTGCCCACTACCTTATCAGATTTTTGACTAAACAGTACATTGATTTCTCAACGATGATTTCTTCCTTCCTTATCTACTTCCCTTCCTTTCATATTCTCATTCCCTAGTTTTCTCCTTGATGCCTTGCATCGATCTCTCCTTTATGGCTGATCAAAGGTCTCTTTATTTTCTAGACGTGTCTTTTCATGCATTTGTTACTTTATTTGTTTTTTTATTATTATTATGATACTTATAATAAATGATATTAATGGTTCTTATTAATTATGATAATTGTAATATTTATTTATTCATTTACTTAATTGAGGCATAACTATTATTAATTTTATTATGTATATTACTATTATAATAATTACAATTAACAATTCTATTTTGCATTATAATAATATTTATATTTGTCATTTGTTTATTTAGTCACATATTTCAGTACTATTTCTTTTATTATTTCTTTATTATTATTATAGTAATTACTAAAACAATATATGTTTGTTTAATAACATGTATATTATAATATCTATCATATTTATAATCATAATTGTAATATTATTTTGGTAATCATAATTATAATGAGATTGCTAATATTTATATTTTGGTATTACAACATTAAATTTAATACTTATAATTATGATAATAAAATAGTTAATGTCTTTGACATGTATTTTGTTTATCTCATTTTCTATGCTTCGTATTGCAATGCTACTATTTCGGGGGACATGACAGTCCACCCCGCCCAAGATTGCTTGCCCTCAAGAAATCATAACCTAAGATATGTAATTTTTAGATGTTTCTCCTTATGGTGGTGTTATTAGCTTTGATAGGAGATGGAAGTTCTAACCCAAGTGATGGTTATTCTGGTTATGAGGACAATGTATTAACTAATATTCTTACATTCTACTATTTTTAACATAACTCTCAAAACCTATGAGTTGGAGTTTGTGAAGAGTTTGTGGAAGAAGCAAGTTTGTATAACTTAAAATCACATAAGTTAGAAATTAAAGCAGACCAAGTAGCTCAACCAAGCCAACAAGTAACTCAAGAAAGCAACCAGCTGAAGCACATAGCCAAGTAGCTCAAGTAAGCAAGCAACTAGCTCAAACACACTGGAAAGTAGCTCAAGCAGGCAAACAAGTAGCTCAAGCAAGCAAATAACTAGCTCAAGTAAATTAGTAGGTAGCTCAAGCACACACGCAACTAGGTCAAGTAAGCAACTAGCTCTACTAGTCAAGCAAGTAGCTCAAGTACACAAGAAAGTAGCTCAAGCAAGCAAGCGGGTAGCTCAAACACACAAGAAAGTACCTCAAGCAACTCAAGCACATAGGCAAGTAGCTCAAGCATATGAGCAACCAGCTCAAGCAAGTAGGCAACTAGCTCAAGTAGGCAAGCAAGTAGCTCAAGCATACAACAACCAGCTCAAGCAAGTAGGCAACTAGCTCAAGTAGGCAAGCAAGTAGCTTAAGTATGCAAGCAACAACTCAAGCAAGCACAGGATGGCAGGAAAGATGCTCTGATACCACTGTAATGTCCCTTACCTAGCCTTGCTCTTGAATTCGCTTGTTTTCCCTAGAATTCGATTGTTGATTAGGTTTAGGGTTTCTTCTTTCCTTATCTACTTCCCTTCCTTTCATATTCTCATTCCCTAGTTTTCTCCTTGATGCTTGCATCGTCTTCCTTTATGGCTGATCAAAGGTCTCTTTATTTTCTAGATGTGTCTTTTCATGCATTCGTTACTTTATTTGTTTTGTTTATTATTATTATGATACTTATAATAAATGATATTAATGGTTCTTATTAATTATGATAATTGTAATATTTATTTATTCATTTACTTTATTGAGGCATAACTATTATTAATTTTATTATGTATATTACTATTATAATAATTACAATTAATAATTCTATTTTGCATTATAATAATATTTATATTTGTCATTTGTTTATTTAGTCACATATTTCAGTACTATTTCTTTTATGATTTCTTTATTATTATTATAGTAATTACTAAAACAATATATGTTTGTTTAATGACATGTATATTATAATATCTATCATATTTATAATCATAATTGTAATATTATTTTGGTAATCATAATTATAATGAGATTTGTAACATTTATATTTTGGTATTACAACATTAAATTTAATACTTATAATTATGATAATAAAATAGTTAATGTCTTTGACATGTATTTTGTTTATCTCATTTTCTATGCTTCATATTGCAATGCTACTATTTCGGGGGACATGACATATGATTGGTTTTTCAAAGAAATAAAGGGGAGACAATTAAGACAATTGGTATCCTGCAACCCTTAGTTATTCCTAGCCAATGTTGGGAAGAGGTCTCCATGGACTCATCACAAGGCTTCCAAGATATAATGGTAAGAATTTCATCATGGCAGTAGTGGATCACCTCACTAAATATGCATATTTTATTGCATTATCACATCATTTTACAACAAATATAGTGGCAAAAGAATTTTTCAAGAATATTAAAAATCTACATGGTATAGGGTGATCCCACAATACTGGTTTACAATTTTTGGCCAAATTGGACACTGAACTATTTTTTTCTAACTAAATCTTCATTTTTGGGCACCTATAGCAGCTAAACTGTGAGGAATTTGAAGATGATGCAAACTAGTGATTTGTGAAATTTTGTCTGTAGATTCTAATTTTATTTTTTTTCAAAATTTTTGGAATCATATTGCACTTCTTTTTCCATCTCCTTTGAAAACTAGTTTTTTCCAGTAAACACCATTTTTAAGGAGTGACGCTCACCGTATACAACATAACATTTTTTCCATGAAGGATATATATATTTTTTTTCAAATTTAGATTTGTAACTATGATATCTAGTGCTTCCAATTGGTTTCATAGTGTTTTATTGAATATTTTTTCCTTAATCAAGCTTCGAAGTCAAACTAATTACAATTCAGACATCTAGGTGGATCGTATACAACATAACTTTTTTGTATGTATCAAAATTCAATTTTTTTTTTGGTTGGATCAAAGACTTTAATATCTAGTGCACTGATATTTTTCAAAAAAAATAATTGATAATCTGATTTTTTTCCACATGTACAGAATAGAGAGCTTGATTTTCGGTGAAAAACCTATGTTTAATCAAACTAAAAAAAAAAACATAATAAAACCAAAACATATTAAAATTATATTCGTTGGATAGCTCGTTCAAAGGACTACCATCATCCAATTGGGTATGTGAAGTCTCCTCCATTTTCATCCTCAACTCGAGCTTCGAAGGGAAAAATTCTTTATTTTTTTGGTGTCAGAGGGGGAGAAGGGGGAAAAAGGGGGGTTCGAGTGAACCCCCCTCAGAGGTTCACTTGAACCAGGGTTTTCTTGAACTAGGGTTCAAGTGAACCCTCTTTCCACAAACCTTTCCTTTGGCTTTTTTTGAGAAATGTGGGACCTAGCATTTAATGGGTTCACTCGAAGGGGGTTCGCTTGAACCAGATGTTCATTCAAACCCCCAAAAACCAATTTTTTTTGCATGGGGGAATTTTTTGCAACTTTTTCTTCCTCACTAGAATTGTAAACTAGTTTTGTGGGTTTACCCTATACCTAAGGTTATTGTTAGTGATCATGATCCTATCTTTACTAGTAACTTTTTGACATATTTAGTAAATGCTTGGGTACTCAATTGGCTCATAGTTCTTCATACCATCCTCAATCTAATGGGAAAATAGAGGTTGTTTATAAGTGTTTGGAAGGATATCTATGTTGTTTGACTTTAGATAAACAATCTCAATGGGTAGATTAGCTACCATTAGCAGAATGGTGGTATAACACTTCCTTACATAGTTCATAAAAAATGTCTCCATTTATGACATTGTATGGATATCATCCTCCTTCCATCACATCATCATTGAAGGTATCACAAAGAGTTCACACTATGGAGGACCATATGCTTCATCAAAACAAGTACTTTAAGGACTTAAAGAGAATATTTCCATAGCACAAAATCAAATGAAGTTGCAAGCGGACCAACACCATAGTGAAAGAAGTTTTGAAGTTGGGGATTGGGTTTTCTTGAGATTGTAACTTTACAAGAAAATGTAATTAAAGAAATAGTCAAAGAAAAAAAAAATTGTCTCCAAAATATTATGGACCATATCAAATCATGCAAAAGATAGGCAGTGTTTCCTACAAGCTTGAATTGCCATCAACGACAAAGATACATCCAGTTTTTCATGTATCTTGTTTGAATAAGGTAATTGGGAATAATATCCCTACTCAAACAATATTACTAGAGCTCGATGAAGAAGGAAGAATCATATTGGAACTAGAGCTTATTCTTTCGAAACACATAAGGAAGCTAAGGACTAGAAAACTCACTCAATATCTCATCCAATGGAAGAATTTACCAATTGAAGATGCCACATGGGAGGATAAGGATAATGCTTCTCTTAAGAGGGGGGCATGATATACCCTTAATAGTAGAGTATATTGGGTTATGAATAGTAGCCTTGTAGCTATTTTATTTCCTAATTAAGTCTTATTATCATTATTATATTGTTACTTAGTTAACTAGGTTGGCTTAGGGATTGTATAGGGTTATCTATGTCAACTTGGGTGATATCCGAGGCATAAATAGGTACATATAGAAGGTTGTGAGTTTTATTTCATCATCATATTGTGAATTATATTCTCATGGATATATTTGAAGGTTTTCCCCCTCGAAGTGGCTTGAGCTTCTTAGTTATTAGATCAAGTATGGAGCATATTTTCTATATATTCATCTATTGTGCAAGTTATTTCATTACAAAATTGATCTATTAACTCCATATAACTTTCACACATGGAAGGTAAAAGTAAAACTACTTCCTATGTCTTGAATGGTTTATGGAAAATGTTGAATGGTCAACAAATACAATTTAGAATATAGTATAAATAATTTATCTATCAAAACAAGTTAGATGAATCCATGAACATTGTTGGAATACATGTATCTTATAATTTACAATTTCATCTAGTAATTTGTAATAACCTAAATAAATGTGAGAATAGTTAAATGATTTATTTGGTATAATTGATGAATTTAAAGCCCTTCAATTGCATGTTGAATTAACTACCTTGTCTCTTGATGCCCTTCCCTTAATTAAATATTTTTTGGCTAAATTCAAGTCTTTGTTTCCTCATCTTTGAGGTTGTATAATATGTTTTCTTGATACTATCAAAGTTAAAAGTCCCATATTAGGTATTTTATTCTACCTTTTACTCTACCATGGATGCTCTTGGTACATGATTTTCAAGATTCATACTTTTGAACGCTTTTGTGAAACTCATGAGGGAACAATCTTAGTTACTCTTCATGGATTCAATAACCTCTTCAAAAATTCTATCATTAATGGCCCAAACATCTAAAGGAAAAGATAGAAGTGAAAATAAATCTAAGGTAGAAAGAACTTTAGCAAATGAGAATTCATCTAAGTATTAAAAATATATAATACACAAGCCACATCTTCTTCTAAATCAAGTACAATATTTATTCCATGACAAAGAAGAAAAAAAGGACCATGTAATTTTTATAGATTATAAAATTATGACATAAAATTTTGTCATCAAAATATTGCAGCCTTATAAAAGGCTATAAATAAACACATTGATATTCTCAAACCTTTCAAGGGTCAAGCACTGTCAACTAAAGGTTTAAATTCATGCATAAATAGTTGAATAGTTGACTTAGGAGCCTCACATCACATGACTCATTCAAATTATCTTCCTAAGATTCTTTCTAATAACACTATTTATTAGATTCCAATAGGTAACTCTACATAGATTCAAATTTTGGGGTCAAGTATTATACAATTGATAAATGGTTGCATTGAGGATGTTCTCTATGATATTTGTAGTGCCCCTCCGTGATTTACCATGTCAATGTTGTCTGTATGGTTGGATGGTCCATCAATATTGTTGTGGTCTTGCTTGTCGACCTCGCTTTGTGGTCAGGTATTAATTGATTTTTAGTCTATTTGACTTAAATTTGGTTGATAAATGTTTTTGTTTAATTTTCGCATTAAAATAGTATTATTAAGTTAAAAGGTAACTTTGATAATTAAAAATAAATGCTTTTATAATTAAAGGTTATGATAAAATAAAATTATAATGTGAAGTTAAAGTTAGTAAATAAAATATTAAAAAGTGATTATTAAGTTTAAATAAAATAAAAATAAAGATATAAATTGTGGTAGCGGGCAAATAAATATAAAATTTAAAATGATTAAATAAGAAGTTTGCATGCAACAACATGCGCTGAAGAGTAGTTATTATAATTAAAGAAAAGGCATGCTTCCTCCATTAAAAATTCTAAATTTAGTACAGGCAGTTACAAGCCATTATTGAAATTAATTATTTACTAAAAAGAAGATTTTTCATGGTATCTTTACAGCTTTTCTCTAGAAAAATCTGCCAGCCTTCCTTTGGAAAATAATTAGCCTTTTTGAGAGATTTTCATTATCATGGATTTTTGGTCTCTAGGAAGAAAAGAAAACTTGGTCTACAAGAAATTTCAAGGATGATTGAGCTTGGAAAAGAAGAAAGGACTTATGCTTGATCAAGAACGGTAAAAAATATACTCAAATTTGGGGACCATGTGTATTCTTGACAAGGTTTTTACACATATTCTCATCACGGTATGATTTAAATCCCAAGACTTATATTTTATGCACCTGTGTTTATGTATGTCTTTAGGAATTTTAGAATTTGATTTTTATCAATTACTAGTTGTTGAATGGGTGGGTGGCTTACATTTACTTGTTGCATAATATTGGGTATGATTCAAATATCATGTTTCACTTATGTGTGTGTTCCTTGCATATTATGATGAGTTGTTTTAAGCACTAGACTCAGAGATTCAGTTACCACAGACATAGATGTAAGTTTCCATGTTGCTAAATGTGTTTTAACCCTATGGTTAGTTGAATTTTTGTTCTCTGGTTTTAGACTCTTCTTGCTTCATGTAAAAGACTTGTTCCAAAATAAAGTTCTTACCACAATCCTTGATTTATCACCTTGATTTAGAATAGAGTATAGGTTAAAAGCTAATCTCATGAATCAAATGAAGATTATTCTTGATCTGCTCATTAAAATCCATTGAAAGCAAATAGCAACCTTTAGTAGGGGATTCACTTGATTAGTGCTATGCTTCAGGAAGTAGTCATAGTCTTAGTTGCAATCCCAATCTAAATTCAATACCAATACTTACTATGATTCAATCTCATTCACTGAGATACTATTTTGTGTTTTGATGATAAAAGAAAGCTTGCAAAATTTATTGGCTTCATATTAGCACCATCTAGTGCATCCAACTCCATTGACTTCCATGTCTGCATGTTTAGTTTCACTGATTTAGTGTCTCAATTGTTCATATTTATGTATTATGTAGTTCAATTAGATGGCAACTCTACTTATGTTGGGGTATCCTATCATATTAAACAAGAACTCTTGTCTTCGGGCCATAATTGCCGATGCTAAGAAGCATACAAATGCAAGTGTTGTTCCAACAAAGTGTTAGTGCAATTAAATTAATTATTACACTAGAATAAGTTAACTTAGGTCATACATCATTTAGTCCTAGGTTGCATTTTAATAAATCATTTAATAATGGGGTAATGTCCCCTTCCTTGTTTGTAGGGATAAGATTCCTTCTAGAAGATGAGTTGTCCTTCTAGAACTTATCTCAACATTTAATAATTTCCTAGATAGGGTTCACATGTTGTCACATGTTGTTATATCATGACACATGGCAACATCTCATGCATCTTATGTTTTCTCTCATGCCTATATATTCAGGGAATTTGTACATTTGTAATCATCTCATAGTGTAGATCAATAGAATCTGTATTGTGCATGCCTAGTTGCAACACTTTCTGTGTGGTTGATTATCTTTCTTGGCAAAGGTCCTCCATTGAAGACTCTAGAGTTTCAGGGACTATGCATCCATAATCTCAACATGGTGAAATGTTAACCCTCGATCAAGAAAGTTGGTGTCTGAGATTCTTTGCAGGCTTGAAGGTTTCCAATGAAGGCTACTTGTTTCCACCTGAGGATCAAGCTGATTTCTAAAGCAGATAGAGTTAGATCCGAGCTCGGCATTGTCTTCAGAAGGCCTTGAAACCCTAGGATCACCTGCCCATTCATCAAAATCGGATTCATCAACCCGAGAGCATCAGAGGTATTTGGGTTTGTAAAATCAACCGTACTATCCGTACAATTTGTAGTAAAAAAATCACCCCGATTAGTTGTCCTCTAAGGAATTTTTTTTTAATCGTTGGCCATTTCTTATTTTCAAAAAAATCAGGGCTTATATCTCTTTTGTTTGGAAAAAAAAAATATTATGGGAAAATTATATAGTTTGCAAAAAAATTTATCATGTCGACTACATATTAAATTACCCGGTCGACATCAAGGTTGATTTATTTATCCGCAGACTATAGGGTTTATCTCCATCGGCATACATAATTTCATTGTTGGCATCATATATTAATGTTTTGGGGTTTGTTTTTTAAACATCCATCAGCATATTACATGGATTTTATTTCTTAAATCCACGGGCTTATTTTTTTCTCTCCATCGGCTTAATATTTTCTATAGATTATAAATTTATATCAACATCTAATATACATTTATTTTTGAATTGCCTAATGGCAATATGAAAAAAATTGTTCTTTGTCGACATTTTATTTTAGCCTGCAGAAAAATTGGCAGTTGGAGTACTTGGTGGGATTGATCTACCACCAACTGTCGTACCATCATAGCCGAGACCATACTCCGTTCACTGGCCCGCTCATCGTCGATCAGCCACAGTCATCGGCTTTCTCCCTTGTCGGCCCCATCACCGTCGGCCAGTCCACTCTTGATATCAGATGGTTCCTTTGTCGATCGTCAGCCCTTTATTCTGTTGTCGACACTCCTGTGGAGATGAATCCCCTCACAATCGAGCCTTGGTTCCATTGAAAGCCAAGGAGACCGCTTGATCCAAGCGGAGCCATCTTTGTATGGCCACTCCACCCCAGTTGCTCCACCCACGTGCCACTTCAAGAGGGAGCGATGTTTTTTTGCCAATTTCCTAGCACCGGTCATATCAGCGACCATGTTCTAGCACCCGGGGGCTAATTTTTTGACCCACATTAGCCTACAGAGCGCCTAATCTAGGCCTTTTTTTGTTTTATCATAACTTTCACCCACAATATTTAAAATTTGCAAATGAGATATCGATAAAAAGAGAATTCAGAGCACTATCCAGTGGTACCATCTATTTTGCAGTATTTTTCTGCTCTAAAATTCTACAGCCAACTAAAGACAAAACCCTAATTTGGACATGAAGGCTCGTATCTTCGCAACTGTTAATTGAATTTCAATGATTCCAGCGGCATCAGGAAGATGATTCAGAGCTTTTTTCATCAGTCTAGACCCCTTGATCAATTTCAGCTCCAGGTACTATTGCATTGTATTGATCATTGTGATTGTCCTCATATCCTTTGGGCTAAGCTTTGGGAGCTATATGGAGATTCAGACACTCCACCATTCCCTTATGGTCATGATTTAGAATGTCATTCTTCAGATCAGGTTCCCCATGATGATATTGTTGTGCAGGAGGTTGATTTCCTTGAATCTTCTGAAGAGGTTGAAAAGGTTCCTCAGATGCTTCTTCTCCATCAGAGACAGTTGGTATCCCTTCACATTCATTGATTCCTTGCCCATATTCATTGATTGAGGCTTCCACCATCTCTATCCATCAGGACACATTCCATTTTCCAGACTTGACATCACAGGATGGCTTCATTTCAGGTATCACTGACTTAGCTACTTCTACAGGTTTGGAGGACATTCTTGAGAGGATATCACTCCTCTATTTAGATTCTACCTTGGAGAGTTTTCTTGAGTCTCCTCATCCCTTTTTCTCAACCTTGATTGGGAATCCAGAGACTATCTTGGAGGCACTTGGTTTCTCTTCAGATATTTCATGTATGAGAATTCTTCCCTGTCATTCCATTCAGGACTTGAGGTTTCTTTAGCATCTACCATTGGATTTTCTTCATACTTCTTTCAGTGGTTTTGAGGACACTTCATTTAGGGGGGCCTATCAAGTCTCCATCATATTCATTCCATCTCTGTCTTTGGATATTATTCAACATCAGTTTCCTCATCGTCCTGATTTGTCACCCTCTTCATTGATTGTGGCATCTTCATCTTCAGGAAAGGAGACATTTGAGTAGAGTTCAAAGACACCATCATCATCAACATACATCCTTCCTTCCTTCAATTCCTATCCAGAATGGGAAGCATCCCTACACTTGCAGTTGGTTTTGTTTCTTTCGAAAGTGAGACAAGTTGTTTGTCGACATTGAATCATGTTTTGTCTTTAGACACTCACCATTTTTGTAGGTGATCACATCATATGGGGGGGATGTATAGTCTCTCTATTTCCTCCCTATGGGGGGGCTATTGTATTGTATCCATGTGACGGATGGTGTCCTTGGGGGGTATTTGGGAGTCCTCCATCCTTCCCATCATTTCTCACATCTTTTTGCATTTTCATCTCCTTTTTGGAGAGGGGTTTTGTTCCAACTGGGTTTTCCCCTTTTCTTCGGTTGTGGGATATTTTCTGCATCTTCATGTACATGGGTACCTAACATGGCCTTGTAGTTGGGACCCATCATCATCATCATCATCATCTTCTTCTTGCATAATCATTGCATTTTCCTCCCTAAGTTGAACTTATGGGGGGTGTTAGTGTAATTAAATTAATTATTACACTAGCATAAGTTAACTTAGGTCATACATCATTTAGTTCTAGGTTGCATTTTAATAAATCATTTAATAATGGGGTAATTTCCCCTTCCTTGTTTTTAGGGATAAGATTCCTTCTAGAAGATGAGTTGTCCTTCTAGAACTTATCTCAACATTTAATAATTTCCTAGATAGGGTTCACATGTTGTCACATGTTGTTAGATCATGACACATGGAAACATCTCATGCATCTTAGGTTTTCTCTCATGCCTATATATTCAGTGCATTTGTACATTTGTAATCATCTCATAGTGTAGATCAATAGAATCTCTATTGTGCATGCCTAGTTGCAATACTTTCTGTGTGGTTGATTATCTTTCCTAGCAAAGGTCCTCCATTGAAGATTCTGGAGCTTCAGGGACTATGCATCCATAATCTCAACATAGAGGCACTCACCAAAATATTGGGATCGATCTCAATAACAATATCAATGAGCGGACCAAGAGTGGCACCTTTAAGCACTACAACCACCATTAGCAGCTTCACCCTCTTTCCCTACTATTATGGTTGATGGACCTCCCTTCATTATTACTGGGTATCTGATACAATGCACATTAGTGTAGTGTGGGCCCATCTTTCAAATTGTTTCATTTAGCATCACCAATAGTCTCCAAAAGAATATCGTACTTGTTTAAAATAATGGATATGGTTCACATCTCTCAGAATAATTTCTCTTGCAACAATCTTGGAGATGAAAATTAGTTGTAGCGTGGCAATCTGAACATACTCAGAGGTTTTTAACAACTCCAATAGTTGTATGAGTGCCATTTTTAGCAAACCAAATGCAATTGCTAACCTTTCCCTATGGTGGCAGATAAATGATTCTATTTTCTTCTCTTTCGTAGCATTAAGTAAAAGTCTTGAATCTGGAAATACCTTGCTGCTTCATTCGCCAAGCCAATTTCTCCATTCCTTTTGTTCCATAGGCACCACATCTCAAGCAAATCTTATTGCATTAGGAGGTGTTCCTGTGTGCTACATTAATTCCTCAAGATAAATTTATAAATCTATGTTTCCAGTGCCTCAATTATAGACTTTTGAATATATCAACTATTTGTGAATGTTTCTTTCTATTGATAAATAGATATTTCGTTTGGAAACTATACTACCGAAATTTAATCAATAATATATATATGCATCTGTAGGTAATAAACATTATCAGGATTGTAGTTATCTATATATATATATATATATATATATATGTTTGTATGTCTATATATATATATGTATATGTATCTATATATATTTATATGTTTGTTTATTAGATTGAAATCTGTGGATAATATATATGTACATATTTGTATATAGGTAAATTAGTAAATTGTGGAAGAGAGTGTTTTGAATGTGGAAGATTGTAGGAAGGAATGTATTTTAGATTATTCTCTTATATGTTGTGTTGCACGTTATAACTTTCTTAGTTAAAATCTTAATATGTTTTAATGTCTTGTAGATTCCCTATGCAATTGGTTATTTAGAGTAAATATTATTACTTATGAACTAATGTGTAAAGGAATCAATTAAGTATTTTATGTGAGTGAGTTAAGGAGTAATGTGAAATGTGGAAACAATGCCTCTTTTGAGTTTTTTGATTGATTGTTTATATCGAGTAATGTGTTTGATTAGTGGAATTTGGGTGAATATTGGTTATTGCTCAAAATGGAAGTATTGTTTTTATCTATGGAGTATTCATGTTTGTAATGTAATGATTTCTTGAATTGGATTTTGTGTTATTTATTGGAAATTGGGGGTGAATTTGATAATTGTTTCATAGTGGGAGTCTTTTGTGCAAATTGAAAAGGTAGTCTTCCAGAGGCTAGGAGGGAATATTTTTGGTATATAAGGATTCTTTTGTTGGTTTCACCTTGGATGAAAATTTGGAAATGTTTTATGTGTGATTTGATCAATGATGGTTTTACTTGGAAGTGGATGGTAATGTGTGGGTTATGTGCTTTGTGAAATTGTAAACCCTAAGGGTGTTTCCTTTTATCCTAGTATGGTTTCATGTGATCATGGTTAATGTGCAAGATGGTCAATGCTTTGTACTATGTATAGTTTTGAGATTGTGATATGTGCGTGAGATGATCCATGCCTTGCATTGTTTTTGGATCCATGTGATTATGAAGAGTATACAAGATGGTAAATGCCTTGCTTGATTTGTAGGGTCTACTAGTTGCAAGTAGGGGGAGTGGCTTTCAATGGGGGTCAAAACCCAAAGTGGTTGACCACGGTAACCTATTGGGAGTTTCTTAATTCAGTGATAACCTAATTAATGAGTTAGGGGGGTTGGGTAGTTTTCATATTAATCAAAATAATGGTAAGCCTCACTCATGGCTCAAGTGCTTGTTTAGGCTTGAGATGAGATGAGAAGGCCTAGAATGGAAAGATCAACTATATTGTCCTCATGAAAGGTATGTTGATTTCGTATGAGTTTGTATGGGGGATGGGGATCGGTAGAGGTTGCCAGGGTAACCCAGAATGGGGGTCGGGGCCTAGAAAGAGGCTACCAAGGTAACCCAGGATGGGGGTTGGGGCCTAGGAAGGTCTGCCAGGGTAACCCATAGCAAGCTATGTGATGACACTCCTCCCTATTGCAAGCTAGCATTCCCTAGTTATGTGTTTCCCTTCTGATGTGTGGGTGTGCCTTTGGAAGTGAAGTCAGTGTTGGAAGCAATGTGTGTGTTTATGTGATGTTTCGTGTTGTGGTTGTGATGTGTTGGAGTCATGTTTAGCTTGGTTATGTCAACCTAATTTCTTCGTGACTATTTGCTTGTAGTGGGGCCTTATGTTATCTCCTAGCACAAGGGGTGGACCTTAGGGTTCCACATGGTCAGGAGGTTTGTGCTTTTTCCTCTATTGGGTTTCCTTGTTGTTCGTATGCGTGAAGGATGTACCTCATGTAGCATGTTCCAGATCTTGTACTAGTTCAAGGAGATAGTATCATATGTTCATGTACTAGTCTTGTATATCAGTTGAATTATGTACTGTAATCTTGATGTATATTTCCTAAGGTATTCGAGAAGCATTATTGTAAAAAATGTAAAGATGTAACAATTATGGCATACCCTTGTGTAAGGGAATTTGTATATGTACTTTCTAGTTCTTTATAAATGATCTTTGATGGTTACTTATCTGATGTTATAATATGGAAATTTATGCGTTATTTCATTTAATGTGATTGATTTAAAATAAAAACTTGATGTTAGTTAATTCATGTTGTATGTGTAGATCTTGGTAGTAGTTTTTCTAGTAATGCAGTCATGGAACCTTAGAGGACATAGATTAGCTTATATGTTATGTTTAGATATGATTTACATTTCTTGTTACTTCTTAAAAAAAAAAATTGTGCCATTATTGTAGTTAGATGTTTTGTCCTTTGGGGTTCTTTGGCAGGGCATTACAATATCAAGATTCTACCAATATTCACTCTTAATACTATATTTTCTATGCTAGGGATGGGATGATAGTTGAGTTCTCACTACATGAAGTAGTTATTTTAGAGATACAACATCATGATAAAATTATTGCTTCAAGATGAGTTGATCACATGTCTACATTGTATAGGTTTCATGGTTTTGAATCATCTTATGGTTCACCACACATTGCCCATACAAATTATTTGAGAAGAATTTGACATGAGAGGTTTGGACACCTCAATTATAGGTATCTTTAGTAATTGAGTACATAAGATATGGTACTTGGTATTCCTATTGTTTCATGCATGGAGGGAGTTTTTGGAGGTTATGTCCTTGGAAAAAGTCATCAAGAACCATTTCCTAATGTTAAGGATCTCTACGCTACAACCTTACTTGAGTTGTTTCATAGTCACCTCATGTAATTTCCAACTCCATTCTTAAGAGCCAAGTATGTGCTCGTCTTCATTGATTATTACTCTTGTCGCACATAGGTGTACATAGTTAAGTACAATAGTAATGCATTTACTACTTTTAAGACATTCAAGGTGTTTCTAGAGAAGTAATCAATTTCCTCTATTCATTAGATACATATAGATAATGGGAGGAAAACATGAACTAGGCCTTTAGGATTATTGCACTGAGCATAAAATTTCATCTTTGTGAGTTTAAGCAATCAATTGTGCCAACTATATTTAGAACCATACTCCACACAATATAGTTCAAAACATCACTCTAGAGGAGGCTTGGTCCAATATCAAGTTTGATGTTTCCTTCTTTAGAGTATTTGGTAGTGAGGCTTGGGAATTCATATCAAATGGTTGACATAATGAATGGAGAAGAAGATTCAACCATTCACCCATTTTATATATTGTCAGGATGTGAAGGCTTATTGATTGTTTGATCCAACCAGTAAAGATGTTTAATTTCATAAAGATGTTCATTTTGATGATTATTTAACATAGACGAATCCTTTGTCCACTTCTTCTTCCTCACTACCTACTTTTCCTTCATCTCATGAGGGTAACTTTGCACTTGAGGATACTTTATATGATGTTCCTATTCCACCACCATGTACACCACCTACTATTCATATAGATGAGCTCATAGTGATATTTAGGAGGGTGGATATTTAGTTAGCAATCCTATGATTTCTTGCCTCACTCATGCATATACTTTCACCACAAGTCTTTTGATTCATGCTATATCTATAGATCCATAGAGTTTTTTAGATTCTTCTAGTAATCTAAAGTAGGATTGTGCTATGGAAAAGGAGTATTCTTCTTTGATGAAGAATCACAATAGGATTTTGGTTTCTCTTCATAAGAGAAGAAAGATGGTTTAGTGCAAGTGGGTATACCACACTAAGTATGAAACTAATGGTTCTATTGAAAGGTATAAGGAACATCTTGTAGCTGAGGTTTTTTCACAAGATGAGGGTATTGACTACTTCAAAAAAAATTCCCCTTTAGCCAAGATGGACTTTTTTGTCTTGTACTTTTTATTGCTACATTTCAAAGATGGCCAATTTTCCAGATTGATGTGAAGAGTACATTATTTCATTGTGATCTTCAAGAGGAGATCTACATGGAGTAGCCTCCAATATTAGTGTAGGAATCTTCACTTTTTTGTAGGATTTTTACATTCATCTTATGGTCTCAAACAAGGTCCTTGAGCTTGGTTTGAGAAAATTGATGGTTTCTTACATCTAGTTTCACATGATGTTACTTTGATCACACAGTGTACATATAAAGACATGGATATGGAATTTTGAGACTAGTATTATATGTAGATGATTTGATTCTAATTATAATATCCTCATCCATGCTTCAAGATATTCAAATCAATTTGATGGAGCACTTTGACATGATTGATCTAAGTCTTCTGCATTTGTTTCTTTATCTTTAGGTTTTTAAGTCTACTAAGTGGATCTCTATATACTAGTAGAAATATTCCATTGACTTGCTTCATTAGTTCAACGTGGCTAATTATAAGCCAACACCTACATTATTTTAATTATGAGTCACTTTGATTATCACTTGCACCACATCGAATATTGATGATACTTACAATTAGTTTGTAGTCTTTTATATTTGACTCACACTTGTCTTGATATCACATTTGTTGTTGGGTTTATCTCCCACTTTTCCCACAATATTCATGAGATTCATTTGAAGATAGCCAAATGTATTTTTAAGTTTACTCAAGGAAACCAAATTTTTGATACTAATATACATTAGGGGATTTACAAATAGTATGGTTCATTGACTTATATTGGGTTGGTGATGTTGACTGATAAAACTCCACTTTTAGGTTTATTTTTTTCCTTAGTTTTGGTCTAGTTGAATGGTCCTACAAGAATCAATCCTCTATTGTATTATCATCCATTGAGGATGAGTATCAAGGTGTAGTATGTGCTAGACAAGAGGTTCTATGGCTTCAACAACTTATGACAAAATTTCTCACTTCTTATTCATCATATTATTCTCTAGTGTAATAACCAAAGTACGCCATTCATATTTCATGCAACCTAGTGGAGTATTAGAGGATGAAGCACACAAAGATGCACATGTATTTCATTTGATAGCTCATCCTTGATCCATGATGGTGTTCTCCCTTTAGAGTATTTGTCTACTTAAAAGAAATTTGTGTATATCTTTACTAAACGTTTAATATCCCCTTGTTATCTTAAGTTGCAATGTATACTTACGATGAACGAAGTTGTCCTTGGGAGGTCTTGAGTCCTCAATATTTTTCTTTGGGATTTTTACTTACTCCATTTATGAAAGACTTATTTTTACATGAGCACCTCATTAGGCCTTATTTTCAAAACTCATTTTTCAGTGACCATTTTTCTCCTTAAGTATCACTTAAAGGGGGTGTTAGTGTGAAAATAGATATTACCTACCTAGTTTACATTTACCTAATGCCTAGTAGACCTATTCACATAGCTTAAACTCACTCATAGATTTGATTGTCTCACTTCACAGAAACACTAGACATGTCCTCACACATGTCTCAAGTTTTTTATATGTACCAAAATTCTTGGAGGGTTAGTCAGTAATTCACTCCCACCTTCCTTCTTCCTCCTTGTCCTACATATACAAAGAGATCATTGAATATTCTTGATTTACTTTATGATAGTTTTTGTATTTTGTGTGTTTATTCATTTGTGAAATTATTTTGGATATTGCACACATTTTATTTCCACTCCAATAGAAGAAAAGTTGTTTATCGACCCTAAAAAAGTGAATTTTGTAAAGAAAGTTGGTATTTTTTGGTGTTTTTATTTCTATAAATGGATTGAGCATGGTTTCAAAAAAAGTTATTGTAAGGAAGCTAAGGTAGCGGAACAACTTCCTACAGTAACCTTGAGAGGAGAATAATGCAAAACTTTTATAGATCTTTAACAGTTACAAAAACTTAAACAAAAATAAACACAAATATCATGCATACCACAACACAATGATTTATGTGGGGAAAACCCTTTCGGGAGAAAAACCCCACACTCCAAAAGTTGCCCAATATATTATTCAAAAATAAAAAAATTACAATATATTTGCAAGGAAAGCTTCTCATAGGAGTATCACTACCAGAGATCAAGAGACAACTCAACCACTATCAAACTCTCAAAATACACCACCGTCTACATACATCCCACCCACTTATAACAAGATTTTTAGAACCTTCTAGAATTAGGGTTTTACAAGGTCATTTTTCATTTGATGTGTTAACAAAAAAACCTTGACATGTCAGCAGGAAAAATCCTTGACGTGTTAGCAAGAAAAAACTTTAATGTGTCAGCGATTTTTTTTCGGGGCATTGCCCTGAAACCCACATCTTGTTACGAGTGTACATTATTTTCATGATCAGTCACCACATACCAACATACATCCTATCAATAAATCTTATATAATTGCAAGGTTGAGACATATTTTTCCAACAAATCTCCCACTTGTTGAACACCTTGCAAGGACAATGAAAGGGTGTCATCATCATCTCTAATTGCTAGGGGCTGAAAGGTCCATAGTCTTTGAACACCATCTAAACTTCTCTGTGATCATAGGATTAGTTAAAGAATTAGAAAAATTCATCAAAGTATCTACCTTAATCAACTTCACCCTGCCATCTTTGACTATATCTCTAACAAAATGATATTGTACATCAATGTGCTTGGTCCTGGCATGAAATGTTGGGTTCTTAGCTAGACATATCACACTCTGACTGTCACTATGCCTTGTTTTATTCCAATATCTAAACACAGTCTCTTAAGCCAAATGGCTTCTTTACAAGTATGAGTAGCTACCATATAGTCTGCTTTAGCAGTGGACAAAGCAACCACAACCTATCATTTACTCATCCAACTAATTGCACCACCAAACAAAGTAAACACATAAGCACTAGTGGATCTTCTACTATCAACATCACCTACCTATTCTAAATCCACATAACCATGAATATCAAGGAAAATATCATCTTTGGTCATATTACTATGATAACATGTAAAGAATAATATGAGGTACTGTGCAAATATCTGAAGACTCTTTTAACTGCATCCTAATGAACTCTACCAAGATTAGACATATGTTTTGAAAGAACTCCCACTACTTGGGCAATGTTTGGTCTAGTACAAACCATAGCATACATCAAACTTCCAACTGCACTCTAGTAAGGCACTTTTCTCATTTCTTCCATCTCTTATAGAGATGTTGGACAATCTAAAATAGATAACTTTGTTCCAAGTGAAACAAGAACACATAATGGTCTACAATCTTGCATATCAAACCTCTGTAAAATTGAGTTGACATAATTGCTTTGGCAAGCCATAGCTTTTTGTTCACTTTATCTCTTTTAATTTCTATCCCAAGAATGTGTTTAGATGCACCAAGATCTTTCATTTCAAATTTAGCAGCAAGTTGATATCTTAGTTATGAAATCATATCTTTCCCTCTACTAATAAATAACATATCATCAACATATAATGCAATAAACAAGAAACGATCACCATCAATTTTGTAATAAATGCAATGATCTGATTTAGAACGCTCAAATCCCAAACTCAACACATATGTATCAAATTTCTGGTACCACATCCTACAAGTTTGTTTTAAGCCATACAAAGATTTATTCAATTTGCAAAGCAACTTACTTTTACCTTTCACCATTTAGTGCTCTGGTTGTGTCATATAAATATCTTCCTCCAAATCACCATGAAGGAAAGCAGTTTTCACATCCATTTGCTCGACCTCTAAATCATAAGCAACAACAATAGAAAGCAAAAATCTAATGGATGTCATTTTTGCAACAGGAGAAAATATCTCACCATAATCAACACCCTCAACTTGAGAGTAACCCATTGCAACCAACCTTGCTTTGTATTTCTCAATACCTCCATCTGAACCAATCTTTTTCTTGAACACCCATTTACAACCAATAGGTTTTCGTCCTTCAGGAAATGGTACAAGATCCCATGTATCATTCCTTATCAAAAATGCCATTTCTTCATCCATAGCAATCTTCCAGGATTTTGCATCATTCATTCCTAGTGCCTCTTCTACATATCTGGGGTCATCCATGTGTTAGTATTCAAAGCAAAAAATACATCTCCAATCATTAGGTGAATACCTTTTAGGTGGTTGTCTATGCCTTATAGACCTACAAAAAAGTCGAGTTGGAGGTTCTTCCTCCTCTTCTAAAGACCCAGAGCTGGATGAACTCTCCTCAACTTCTTGTCTATGCTTGGGCCTTGATTCAAATTTCTTAGGTGTAGAAGGAAATTGAATCACATCTTCATGTTTACTTTGTTTTGGTTGTAATGTAACAAAGGAAGGCTTAGTTTCTCTAAAAATATCACTTCTACTATGTATTACCTTTTGTGCAACAAGATCCTAAAGCTTGTATCCTTTCACACCATAACTATATCCAATGAAGATACATTTCACAACCTTGTTATCCAACTTTGTTCACTTCTCCTTTGGCACATTTGCATATGGCTCACAACCAAAAACTTTAAGATGTCATAATGAAGTCTTGCGATTCAACCATGCCTCTATAGGTGTCTTATCAACAAGAGTTGATGTAGGAGATTTGTTAATCAGGTAACAGGTAGTGGAAATAGCTTCAACCCAAAACATTTATTCTAGGCCAACACCACTCAACATAATCGTATCCTTCTCCATCAGTGTCCTGTTCATTATTTATGCAATTCCATTTTGTTGTGGAGAATATAGAGTTGTCTTCTGTCTATGGATACCACAATATTTACAAAATCTATGAAAATCATTAGAGTAAAATTCACCGCCATTTTTAATCTTCAAATATTTTGTTTTCTTTCCAGTTTGCAACTCAACCATTGCTTTAAATTCTTTAAATCAACTAAAAATTTCAAATTTACTCTTTACAAAATATACCCATGTCCTACTATAATCATCAATAAATGAAACATAATATGTGGATTTACCAATTGAAGGAACATCTACAGGGCAATGGTTATCAACATGAATAAGATCAAATTCACCAAAATATTTATGAGAACTCGAGTAAAAATGAACGTGATTTTGTTTTCCATAAATGCAAGGCTCACATAAAATGAATTCAAGATTACAATCAAACAAACCTTCAACAAGGTTTTTATTTTTCAAGGTCCTTAGACCCTTTTCTCCAACGTGGCCAAGTCTTTGGTGCCATAACATAGTTTTCTCTAAAGGTAAATTTGTCTCAAAAGAAAGAGCACCCTTGGGTACCCAAAATCCATGACCATTTGTTGAAGGTGAAACCCTCACTTCTTCTACAAACTTTCTTTTCATAGAAGTACTATTGCACTCAACAATGCATGCATCAAGCTTATACAATGTCCCATATCTGACACCTCTAGCAATCACCATAGCACATCTAATCGTCTTGCATCCTACACTAGAAAATACTACCTGCACACCTGCATCTATTAGTTTGTTCACAGATAAAAAATTTCATGCTAATCCGGGGATATGCAACACACTATTAATCCTTTTTATTCTACCATCAGGAAACCTGATTTTAACTTTACCGTGGCCAATAATTTCTAAATTAGAATCATCACCCAAGTACACCTTGCCTCCATCAAATTCTTCATATTCACAAAACCAATCTCTATTAAAGGTCATATGAAAAGATGCACCTAAGTCAATTAACCATGCATCATTACCTACACAAGTTGCCAAAGTTGTAATGAATGCATCACCATCTTCCTTCTCAGACTCGAAATAAAAATCAAATTTCTTCTTTTTCTTCTTCTTTTCTTCTTTGCATTCCTTACGAACATGTCCAG
Organism: Sequoia sempervirens; assembly: GCA_007258455.2. Lineage (NCBI taxonomy): Eukaryota > Viridiplantae > Streptophyta > Pinopsida > Cupressales > Cupressaceae > Sequoia > Sequoia sempervirens. The sequence continues at coordinate 147,502,906 of VDFB02000013.1, read as the reverse complement.
CCTTACCACAGTTCTAGCAAATAAATTTGGACTTTCCAGGAGATTTAGATCTCCCCTTGGACTTGGATTTGTCACGCTTCTCATTCTTCTTTCCTTTTTCCTTAGGTCTTCCACAAAAATTTAGGACCTCCTTGGCAATGATGGATACCTTCCTCCTCATCTCTTCAAAAAGTAAAGAACCCACCACATCTTTAGTTTTCAATATAACATAAGTACTCCTAATAGCCATAATAAGAGAATCCCACAAATCAGGAAAAGAACAAAGAAATATCTAACATTTCTCCTCGTCCATTTTAACACCAATTGATTCCAATTGAGCCACCAACATATTGAATGCTTCTAGGTGGTTTGTGATTCATCCACCCTCTTCCATTCTCAAGGAATACAAATTCTTCCTCAAGAAAACATTGTTCACTAAAGATTTGGTTGATACATCTCACCAAGCTTCTTCCATAGGTTTTGTGCAAAAGTCTCTTCATGGACATTAATTAAAACAAATTCTTCCAAGCACAATCTTATTAGACCCTTGGCTTTACAATCCATAACACCACATTGAGAAGCTTGATTAGGATATATAGGCCTTGAAACATTCTCATCAACAACATCCCACAGATCTTGATCTATCAACAGGTCCTTCATCTTTAGCTTCCACATCTCAAAATTATTTCTAGAAAAATTCTCCACCTCTATTCTACCTGATGAACTAGTCATCTAAAAATTCTTGCAACAAGATCACAAAGTGTCTTCTGCATAGGCTCCCACTTAAATCTAGATTAGGTCAAAGAACCCAACAACCCACAAATGAAGCCAAAGGTGATCAAACTTTGATACCACTTGTAAGGAAGCTAAGGTAGCATAACAACTTCCTACACTAACCTTGAGAGGAGAATAATGCAAAACTTTTACAGATCTTTAACAGTTACAAAAACTTAAATAGAAATAAACACAAACATTATGCATACCACAACACAATGATTTACATTGGGAAAACCCTTTCGGGAGAAAAACCCCACACTCCAAAAGTCGCCCAATATATTATTCAGAAATCAATAGATTACAATATACTTGCAAAGCACGCTTGTCATAGGAGTATCACCACCAGAGATCAAGAGACAACTCGACTACTATCAAAATCTCATAATACACCACCATCTACATACATCCCACCCGCTTATAGCAAGCTTTTTGGAACATTCTAGAATTAGGGTTTTACAAGGTCGTTTTTCATTTGATGTGTTAACGGAAAAACCTTGACGTGTCAATGGGAAAACTCCTTGACCTGTCAACGGGAAAAAACCTTGATGTGTTAGTGAGAAAAAATCTCCTATTAATAAATCATATATAATTGCAAGGTTGAGACATATTTTCTCAATAGTTATGATTATTCTTAACTAGTCTATTCCTCAAAGTATTACTAAGGTGAAGAGCTTCCATGGGTTCGTGCATTTTTATAAGATATTCATTAGGAATTTTTGTGGCATAAGTGCACCATTGATTTATCACACAAAAGGGAAGTTCTTTACTTAGACATACGTAGCCTATGTGATATAGTCCATGAATGATCAATATAAGAAAAGTTTTGGTTTACATTAGAGACGAAAGGTCTTTTAGGAAGGAGAAAATGTGTTGGTGTAGTTAAGTATTTTACCTAGCTAGTTCTTTAGTAGGTCCTATTCACATGTTAATTTTACTTAGGTCCTAGGAAATATTTATAGAAATCTTATGTGTCATGTGATATTATCTTATATACTATCATGGAATTTAATATTTGTGTTCTAGTTCATTTAATAATTGTTGAGGTAGTTGTCTCATTGTACAAGATGAATACACGTCATGATTTTGTTTAATCTTATCTCACAACATTGCCTTTATAAGTAAGACATCATATGTACATTTCATATTCAATCAATCAATCTTGTGTCCTTAATTATAGCAAGATATTGTTTCTATTTTTTGGTTTGGCAACTAATCCTAGGGTGTTGGGAGTTCACATTCAACTCCATGATATCAAAGCTTCAGATCTACAAACACCTTCTAAAATCTGATGGTATTTTTTATGCATGAGTTATTGCTAAAATTGAAGATCATGGTGAATCTAGTAAAATTGAGTATGCTCTTCTCTTGCGTCATATGATGACTTGGAGAATTAGAAAACTTGAAATAAACACCAAATTTTGTGGGCTTTCTCTTTGTGGGTCTCTATTGCAAGTTAATTTTGAAGCTTGTTGGTGCAAATTTGAGCTCACCATTGAGTTTAGGGAGTCGAAGAAAGTCAGTTTTTCTTTTCATTTCATCCAAATTGGACTTGTGGGATGGGATTACATCTACAAGGGTTTCAAGTTGGGTGAAGGTTACCAGATCCAGGAGGTAGCTAAATTTTTATAGCACTTTGGGCCATAATTGACCTTGCCATCATGTTTGGAAGACCATTATCTACCAAATCATTAAAATCGGACACTTAGTCCTAGGTGCATTAGAGGTTATTTTTCTCTAGTCGACATATTTCATACAGATCCGTACTTGACCATACCATACTATTTGCAACAAGCATCAAATTCTACAATCATATTTGGGTGAATATTCCTATACCCAAGTGACATATTCCCTACATCAGTTGCAATTTTGCAATCAGTTGGCATCACTATAATTGGTCTTTGATGGTACGAAATTGCAGTTGTTAATTATTATAAAGTTATTTAAAAATTATGATTTAAATTATTGTAGGGTGTTGGTTGTTTGGTTTAATAAGTTGTTGGTCATGGGTTAAAATAACCTATGGCCACCTCTATAATGAGATGATTAAAGCTTCAGGTGGTGCGGCCCATGGCCTGCACCCAACCCCCTTAGATAGCTCATCCACCAACAACACGTGCGAGGTGTTGCTCCGCCACTGCTTGGGTGAATTTTTTTTAAAATTGTGCAGAGTGTTGGGTCACATGGGTGCCTAGGGGCCCAAACTTAGACCCCTAATTCTCAAATTGGGCAATTTTTCAAATGGCCATAATTTTTTGCCACAGTATCAAATTTTCAAAAATGATATATCATTGAAAAGTTGGCTCAGTGTACTTTGCAATGAACAAGGTTATTTTTCCAAATTGTATTGTTTGGTGCCAATATTTACTATTTGAAGTCAAATCTTCATTTTTGGCTTTCGAGCTCATACATTTTTGCCACAATCTTTGATTTCCGTGATTATTGTAGTGTTGGAAAGGTATTGAGGACCTCTATCATGCCATCCATGCATTTTTCCAAATTCAATCCCAGGGATATTTTATTCATATTTATGTGTATTCACATTTTGGTTGATCACTTGAACATCTTGTCACTTGGGAAGGTATTGCTTTGATCCTTGCGCTTCATTTCAGTTCTGGATCTTGTATCTATCTCTTGGTTTTTCAATTTGATTATTTAGTTGCTCCAATCGAGATTTTTTCAGTGTTCCTTGGCATCAAACTAATTTTTTCCTTTGTTGCTTGGATTAAGATTCCAAATTTTACTCCACAGTGTGCTCCAATGTTTCTTTACAAGTTATCTCACTATGGGTGGGGGGGCTATATAGTTTCTAGTTTCTTTCCTATGGAGGGAAAATTGATTGTATCTTTTCTCTCTTGTGAAGAGGAGTTTTGTCCCACTAGTTTTCTCCTTTTCTTTGTTTGTGAAAGATTGCATTGTAAATGGGTACCTAACATGGCCTTGTAGCTGAGACACATAATAATCTTCATATTTTAAATCATCTGCATAATAATCTAGACTATTCCCTAAGTTGCACTTAAGGGGGGTGTTGATTTAATTAGTTGTTTTACCTAATTAGTTCTCTAGTAGGTCCTATTCACATGTTAAGTTTACCTAGGTCTTAGGGAATCTTTCTAGAAGTCTTAGGTGTCATGTGATCTTATCTTATCTTATTGTGGGATTTAATACTTCTTCCCTAGGTCATTTAATAATTGTTGAGGTATTTGTCTCATTGGACAAGATTAAGACACATGTCTTGATCTTGTCTAATCGTATCTCACAACCTTGCTTGTATAAGTAGGGCATCATAGGTACATTTTATATTCAATCAATCAATTTGGAATCCTTAATTATAGCAAGATATTCTTGTCATTCCTCTCTTTGGAAAATATGTTGGTTTGGAAGATCATCTTGGGGTGTTGGTAGTTCACATTGAACTCGTACAAAAAAATGGTCATGGTACATCTACATAAGAAAAATTATCCTCCAGGTGCCTACAAAAACTTAAAACTTGGGATGATCACACCTTGAAAAATTATAAAGAGAATAAATGAGAATGCATGGGCTTAATTGATTTTTCTGAGGACTTGGACATCAATCCTATTTCTAGTGTACTAGCCTTTATTCACACTTATCTAGGACTAATGAGGGTCAGATGAAAGATGAGTGAAATGAGAATGAAAACAATAATTTGATGAAGCACTTACTAAAGAAGAAGAGAGATTAGGTTGAATGAATGTTAGATACCAAATTGGTGGCTACATAATCTAGATATTATAAGTGGTATTTTGTCAAATTGGAAGGTCTACCAAATTATTACAACTCAGATTACAAAAACTTATTTACATATGGTTGAATTGCTCCACCATATGCACCTGAACTAGGATGTTCATATTTTCTAAGAGAAAGGGAGAAGGATGTGAAGCATCTTCCTTAATTGGCTCCTCCCACATTTTGTTTGTTGAGTTTGATTGCTTAGTCATTGTAGGATGTTCCATTTACTAACAATAGTATTTGGTCAAATTGTTATGCTTTTGACCATTTTGAATAGCTTAATTGTCAAGGTTTTCTACTTTTAGTTTTGAAGAGTTTCTAGTTGACTTGAGAGTTAGGGACTTGCAGGTTTTGGGGGATTTTCGAGTTGGTTTGGATGGTGGTTGGTAATTAGAGGAGAATTACAACTCAAAGTAGATTTTGATGAATAGAGGATGAATGACATAAGGTCAACTTTTTTAGTTTTTCTACTACTATGTTCGTTCTTGTATTTTCAAGTTATTGATATAATATAAGAAAAATTGTGTATTTATTTTGGTTATAAAATGAATGTATTTTTTCCTTTGTAGGTTTTTTGTTGAAATTGTTTATATTCATGAGTTAAGGTTGAACAAAGTACTTTTGAAGCTTAATTTTCAAGTTCAAAGAAATATAAGTACATGAAGTTCAAACCAATTGTAAAGTTGAGTCACTTCACTTTAGATACACATATTCCATCTCCAAAAAAACTCCATAAAAGAATGGAGAAGGAATTCATAAAGTATTTCAAAATAATTTTCAAGAACAAATAGACAATAAAAGAAGAAACAACCACAAAAACATAAAGAGCCTAAATGTAACATGCCCAAAGTTTACCCTATTGTTTTCACCTAAGGTTTAACCCATATATGAGAAATGATAAAGTTCTCCAACATATAGAAATAAAATTTTCAATTCAATAGAATAGATGCATATTTGAAACAAACCCATTCCAAATCACATTACATTAATCAAGTAACTTTACATAATTGCAAGTATTGAATACATCTTTCATTTACATTTTTCAAATAGATGCAAATGCATAATTACAAATGATAGCTTACAAGAGCTTAATGTACAAGAACATATTGGTCAAGTTGTCTTCATCTGGAACACATATCTTCATCTTTTTTGTTTCTCACAAGTATCAATTGCCAACTGCATGAGGGAGAGCATGACCCAAGTGCTTTTTCACCAACCACAGACTTAATGTAGTCCCCTGCACATCTACCTAACTAGTAAGATGGCCCTACCCTTCAACAAAGATATTGGTATGGAAACCCTCTAATTTAGTGCCTATTTGAGCATGGTGTTGTGTCCTGCATATGTAGTACTGCCATACAGTAGATACCCGCCTACATGCATGACACTCCCTACTAGTTATGCAATATTGGCTCATAGTGAAATTGACAAAGTGTACATAGTGGTATCTACACTTACTTTGGCCAAAGATTTATCATATATATAATAAATAAAAATGCTCAGTACTTCGAGCGGTGTCATTTTTTCACCCACCCCCTCACTTGACTTGGAAACTATAATGACCATAATATCTCTTAACTAGGTTTGACCTCAAAACATTAAAATAGAATCACAAAATCCCATTCCAAAGGTAATGTAACATTTAGGCGATTTAATTGGCCACATAGGTTAATCCCAACCTTTGGTTTATCCTAATCCTAAAGAATAAGCATAGCAATGAAGGTTTGCAATCATCATAATCTAACATTTCTAACATGACACCAACCCCTATGCATTACTAACATCACAATTCATGGAAGCATGTATGTAGCATATGATATCCTAAATATCTCAATAATATCTTCTAGGTATTTTGGCTACGACAAATAAACACCTCAATATGATAGCTATATACATATTAGACTAATATGATTCCTTTAACCAACATGTATACAAACTCCATTCAATAAACAAATATCATTTTGCACAAACACTTGCAAACAATGGAAAACACGATATCAAAATAGAAAAATAGAATGGATAAGAATATTAGCATGTCTAGTAATAAAGCTTCCAATGAAAAACTCTGCTTGCTCCCTTCACTAAGCTCAACTTATCTCCAATCCAATTTAGTATACCAAGCTTCCAAATTCCCAATAAACTACTCACTCTGACATAAATTACTCCTCAAACTAACAAGGAAATGCTCATGACTCTCACCAACTCTCACAAAAAATATCACAACAAAATGAACAGCAGAAAGTAATCACAATCGACTCCCAAAATAAGAACTATCGACTCCCAAAATAAGAACTATCAACCCATATTTATACATATTCAAGGAAAGACTTCACACTAAAAGTTAGCTATGGTAATCACCACCTTTCCCTTAAGTTGCCACCTCTCAAACTACAAGTCTATTACTGTGCAAGTCGATTATGCAAAGTTGGGCACCTCATTCCCATATTACTAGCTACTGTAAGAGTCAATCATTTGACACAAACAATTTAAATCGCATTCAATTTCTATTCCCTAGCCAAGTTGTTAAAATCAGATTGCAGATGTTGACTTACTAAGTCAAAGCTCTTCCAAATGGCGCTATTACTCACTAGTTTCCTATTTGCTCACTTACTCTATTCGTGGTATTTTAACCTTTCATTTAGCTAGTTTAAGGTGCCTAAAATGGGGTTGTTGTTGTTTAACAATCATATTGCAAATGAACTTCAAAACAAAAACAAAAATCACTTGCCACCTTACCAATTCGTGGTAGTTTGACTTAGTCCATCGCCTCTTATTTTTGCATATGCGTGGAACTTAATACACAACAATACTTACCATTTAAATGTGTTAACGTTGCCCTTTATATGGCGCAACAATATATATGCAATACTTCAACTTTTACTTATTAAATGAATGCGCTATCATTGTATCTTATGTTCATTATACTATGCGCTAAACTTCAACTATTATTTTGCTTGCTCCATCACATTAATATATGTGAATGGCATATTATCATAGCATTCAATAAATACACACACATATATATATTATAATACTCATTATTATAATATATATGTATTAATATATATATTTAAAATCATTATTTTGCCAATATTAATATATATATCTATTTGACTTATATCTAATTAACATATGTTAATTTCATTATGCGCTAAATTTCAACTATTATTTAATATATTAACATATCTACATATAAACCATGCAATACTATTATGTCATAACCATATTCCCATTACTATGATTTAGGTTCAAGTCTTATGTAATAAGTATGAAAAGATAGCATAATATGGAAGTATTGTCTGAAAGGTATATCTAAAAGTGTCTACAAGTATGTATAAAAGTAATAGAAAATGAGCTAATAGTTGGACCCATCAGCCATTGTGGGTCAAATATTTAATGTTGTATACAAAAATATATGCCCAAAACTAGGGTAGGGAAAGTTGTTTAGTACCTTGATCCAAGGAATCCAATTCCTCTCTTGATTGTATGAATTCATTTCAACTTGTAATTGCTTTTGATCATACTGGAAACTCCTCTCCAACCATGGGAAATCTAGAAACCTCGGCAATTGTTGCCTCTGAGGCATCCACTCTTAAGCCTCTAACTATGGCTTCATCATTTTGCAATCCCATAGTATAATGCACATAAGATACAATGGTAGCACATTCATTTAATAAGTAAAAGTTGAAGTATTATGCATATATTATTGCACCATATAAAGGGCAACGTCAACACATTTAAATGGTAAGTATTGTTGTGTATTAAGTTCCACGTGTATGTAGAAATAAGAGGCGTTGGACTAAGTCAATCTACCACGAATTGGCAAGGTGGCAAGTGATTTTTGTTTTTGTTTTGAAGTTCATTTGCAATATGATAGTTAAATGTTATGATAATATGCCATTCACATGTATTAATGTGATGGAGCAAGCAAAATAATAGTTGAAGTTTAGCGCATAGTATAATGCACATAAGATACAATGGTAGCACATTGATTTAATAAGTACAAGTTGGAGTATTACGTATATATTGTTGTGACATATAAAGGGAAATTTTAACACATTTAAATGGTAAGTATTGTTGTGTATTAAGTTACATGCATATGCAAAAATAAGACGCATTGGACTCAGTCAAACTACCACAAATTGGAAAAGGTGGCAAGTGATTTTTGTTTTTGTTTTGAAGTTTATTTGCAATATGACTGTTAAATGTTATATGATAATATGTCATTCACATATATTAATATGATGGAGCAAGCAAAATAATAGTTGAAGTTTAGTGCATAGTATAATGCACATAAGATACAATGGTAGCACATTCATTTAATAAGTAAAAGCTGAAGTATTGCACATATATTGTTGCACCATATAAAGTGCAACTTTAACACATTTAAATGGTAAGTATTGGTGTGTATTAAGTTCCATGCATATGAAGAAATGGGAGGCGTTGGACTAAGTCAAACTACCACAAATTGGCAAGGTGGCAAGTGATTTTTTTTTTGGTTTGAAGTTCATTTATAATACGACTGTTAAACAACAATAGCCCCATTTTAGGGGCCTTAAACCAACTAAATGAAAGTTTAAAATACCACAAATAGAGTAAGTGAGCAAATAGGAAACTAGTGATTAATAGCACCAATTGGAAGAGCTTTGACTTAGTAAATCAACATGTGCAATCTAATTTTAACAACTTAGCCATGGAATAGATTTAGGTTCAATAAGTATTCCCATATTCCCATTTGCAATACTATTATGTCATAAACATATTCCCATTACTATGATTTAGGTTCAAGCCTTATGTAATAAGTATGAAAGGATAGCATAATATGAAAGTATTGTCTGAAAAGTATATTTAAAAGTGTAGATGAAAGCATGTATAAAAGTAATAGAGAATGAGCTAATAACAGGACCCATCAACCATTGTGAGTCAAATATTTAATGTTGTATACAACAATATATGCCCAAAACTAGGGTAGGAAAGTTGTTTAGTACCTTGAGCCGAGGAATCCAATTTCTCTCCTGATTGTATGAATTTATTTCGAGCTGTAATTTCTTTTGATCATACTGGAAACTCCTTTCCAACTATGGGAAATCTAGAAACCTCTGCAATTGTTGCCTCTAAGGCGTCCATTCTTAAGCCTCTAACTATGGCTTCATCATTTTTCCAACTATGTTCATATATGTTAATTTCATTATTTTGCCAATATTAACATATATATCTATTTAATGTTGTATACAACAATATATGCCCAAAACTAGGGTAAGGAAAGTTTATACCTTGAGTCGAGGAATCCAATTCATCTCTTGATTAAATGAATTCATTTAGAGCTTTAATTGCTTTTGATCATACTAGAAACTCCTCTCCAACTGTGGGAAATGTGGAAACCTTTGCAATTTTTTCCTCTAAGGCATCCACTCTTAAGCCTCTAACTATGGCTTCATCATTTTGCAATGTGCTAGCACATTTTGTGTCATCCAAATTTCCCACAGTTGGAGAGGAGTTTCTAATATGATCAAAAGCAATTGCAGCTTGAAATGAATTCATACAATCAGGAGAGGAAATGGGATTCCTCGGCTCAAGGTACTGAACAACTTTCCCTACCCTGGTTTTGGGCATATATTGTTGTATACAACATTAAATATTTGACCCACAATGGTTGATGGGTCTAGTTATTAGCTCATTTTGTGTTACTTTTATACATACTTTCAAACACTTTTAGATATACCTTTCAAACAATACTTCCATATTATGCTATCTTTTCATACTTATTACATAAGACTTGAATCTAAATCATAGTAATGGGAATATGGTTATGACATAATAGTATTTCATGGTTTATATGTAGATATGCATGAAATGTGGATGAAATTCTATGTTTTAATTATGATAGTTAGTCTTGTGCACATGCTTTGTGAATTAACCTTTTTGCAACCAAGGAGGAACTATAGCACGTACATTTGTCAATATTAACATAGTTGGTAAAAGGGATCGACATAGGAAGACTACGCGATCTTGTGTCAAAAAGGGCTCTCATTATAATGATGATAATATTGGTACGACAAGCAGTAAGAAGATATTCTCAAGTGAGAAGTGTAATTATTATATCATTCCCGAGAATATTAAGAATCACATGGCTTATTTTAATGCAAAGGCTTGTGTCAAATCCTAGTGTATCGATGTGCCTAATGTCAAATATCACCTCCACATTAAAGATCAGCTTGATACAAATAATCAGGACTCATTTATTATTTGTAAAGGATATAATGAATTTTTTTCTTAGGGAAATGTGATAAAGGCCACTTCTTTAAGAAAGTTCTCGAATTTCATTTTTGAAAGAGTTTATTATCAAAATGCAAGTTGTTGTGTGCTCTGCAAGATTAATTGGGTGTCAAGGTGTTGCAGTGTTATGAGGAAAGGTTTGCAGAAGATTAATCCTAAAAGTTTACAATGCTCTAAAATGGGTGGGCCTAGAAAACAAACCAAACCTCCAAATTGCTTGGCTCTTAGGCAAAATGATGATCTTTGGAGATTGTTCAGTAGAGCGGGAATGATTCCTTTTTTTGAAGCAATGAAAGGGTATAATGAGAGTCTCACGGCTAAATTCACCAACTCATGGAGAAAGGGGAAAGTGGCTATTGAGGTTGTAAGATTTGAGGTGACAGCTTAGTTCATTGTAGACGCGATGAGTCTGGAAAACCAGGGAATTAAGGTTGTTAACAAGAGCGGAGCTGATTCCCGTGCGTTTGTTGATAATTTCCTCCATGATGGCGAGAAAATCACTCAGTTTCAAAATGGGTAATGTGCGTCTCGAACTCTCGTCACCCTTCACTCTGGTCAATACGTTTGTTATGAGATATTTTACTTTTGAAGGTAGATATATGATTGTACACACTTGATCACTTTCCTCTACTTAACCACATTTGTCACAATAAACATATAAACTTTCCTTTTTATCTACTCTCCTCATTGCAACAAAACATTGAAAATGGTGTGAACCCTCCTCTACATCAAGGCCTCATGCTTGCTCTTTATAAAAATGCCCTTTCCCTGAACCCTAATGGTAATACTTTGGCTACTAGACAGGATATTCTGAATCAAAATGTTGGGAAAGATGTAGAACCCCTAGCCATGGCTAATCCCATTCAGGAACCTAACCCTAGGCCTCCGCCCCAAATTATTGAACACAATGTGATTCCCCTTGTTAAAGTATCTACCTCTGCTGCTAAAAATTCCACTCCCTCAACTCCTATGGGTAAGAAGGCTCATGTTAAAAATTCCCTAGAGCTCGAACTGGTAAAGGCTACCTTGAAGAAGTGGAGACACTCACTACTTCTCCTAGAACCTCCAAAAGCCAATAATTCGAGAAAAGACTTAAAAAACCAGAATGTGGTCATCACTATAAATGAAGATAAAGAGGGCAATCAAATGGAGGTCTTGGAGGAAGGGAAGTCGAGTCTGGGTAGTGGAGGATGTAGATTTACGCATCTTGCAAAGGTTGCCTCCTAGGATAAAAAGGGTAAATAGAAAGCCATATTTCAAGAGGAGGAATTGGAGGTAGAAGAGTTTGAGCCACAAGTGGATGATGACAGTGAGAACTTGGACTTTGAAGAGACCACATATGATATGGGAGAGGAAGAAATGGAGGTGGAAAAAAAAGATAATGAGGAAGAAATTGGGATAGAAGAGGAGCCAAGGAATAAAATGTTGAAAGCTACTAAAACATAGAACAATGCTAAAGATACTAACATTGTTGATGTTTCTAACACTAATTTTCTTAAAAGCGGGATGACATACATGCAGGTCTAGATGGATGATATGGAGAAAGCTATTATTACTTTGATGAGAGTTAACGACGATCTCATGCGTAGGTCTATGGTTGGTGTTGTTTCGAGCCAAACCAAGATTAAAAAAAATGCTCAAGAAGATGGGGAAGACCGAAGAAATGAAAGACCAAGCCGAAGAAGAGAGACTTAATTGAAGGGAATATGTCTCCCAAATTGGAGAGTATTGGGCCCTGATTGCTAATGCCAAGTAATGGCATTATTTCTTTCTTTTATTTATGGCTGCTCAATATTTTTTGGATCTTCATTTTACAAGTTTGGACTACTATTATAATACAATTTTGTTATGGTTAAGCTTTTGTTGGACTTTGGTGGACCTTATTAATGGTCTTTGTATTATTAGTTGGTTTAGTAGGGGTATTATATTTTTGATTAAGTTTATCATAGTTCTTTGGAACTACAACTTTGGATAATAGGTTTGTGTGCCACCCTGGTTTCTAGATCTATTTTTTTGTTTTTTTTGTTGTTGGTTGGTGTTGTTCTTCCCAGCTTGTTTCCTTTTTTGCAGTTTTGGCTATGTAACCATGGGATCAGGGCCCTTCCTCGCTTAATTAATAATATATATAGATATACTATTTAATCCAATACGTACATATATACATACATATACATACATATATATATATATATATATATATATTTTGTTTTAATATCTTACATTATATATATAGCCATCTGATTTACACATATATATGATGTATTTGTGGTATGAGTTTACATAGGTATTTCTACCTACACATGCTCACACGTGTATACATTCACATATATGAGTTACCGTATATATAAATATATACACAAAGTACATCAAATACTCAATACAAGGATATAACACTAACTCAAATCAATTAGACAATCATAATGAATTAAATACAACCACCCAAACATTCCCATTAACCCTAACTATCACCAAGATTTACCTACGGACTTGTAACCCATACTAACTTGACTAAGCTTGACTATCCTAGGCCGTGAATGTGTGTGTTAGCTCAAGTAGGCATATTAATGGTTGACAAACCAATTTCCTCTCCTAGGTGATACTCTCCCTCTCCTTATTGGAGGACTCGGTTATTTCCTACATCCAACTTAGTGCATAATGATGAAGTTAGTTGATAACATGAAATTCATATACATCATATATCATTTGCATCATCAAAGCATTTAAAATCAATCACATTATAATGCATATTCATTCATCTCATTTTTTCATTGAAATATACAAAGACACAATTATGCATTAAAACATATTTATTCATAAAAAGTAATAGTAACTGGTAAATACATAATGGGGTGTAACACTAAATTAGAGAATAATGTACCTAAAAATCAAAATAATGATGCAAGGAAATAACAAATCAAACAAAAGAAAAGGAAAAAAGTATTGCTCAAGTTTCATGGGCAATAAGCTATGGAAACCAAAGCAAGAAGTTTTGGTGCATCAAAAGCCTATATTTCCATTAGAAACATGAGTTAAGAAACAAGACTAAGTTAGAAAAAAAGGTGCTTAGCATTATACTTATTGATAATGCGTTTACATGTAGCATGAAGAAATATAAAGAAACATGTAATTTAAAAGGAAAGAAAAGAAGGAGGAAGCAATTTGGATGGTTTCTATTGGGAAGATGAAGATAGTCTCTTAAATGAACCACAACATGTGATTCCAAAAGTGACACCTATGCAATTTGTTAAATGATTTACGAGCACCACCATAGCATATATCTACATATAACTATACCTCAAATATCACCCCTAAGTCACCTTTTTTATTTTTCTCTATTCACCTTTTTAAATACACCTTTTTTGTTGTGACTTTTCGTAGTAACCAATTTAACCTTCTATATTTATTGACGCGATTGCTCTCACCCATTTGGGAGGCATTTTGGTTTACACTCTTTTTGCTTCACTTACATTCCCCTTATGCCTATTCAATCATTTTCATATTCATGTACTATTTCCTTTCGCATTTATTCCCACCCACTTTGGTTGGTTCATTTTCACCTTTTTCCTTTTCTATATACTCTTGATTTTTATGGCTATTGCATTTACCACTTTGTTTGCTTACGTTGCCTTGTTATTTTTCTATTTTATATTTTATGCATTTTCATGTTTTCCATGCTTACTAGTATCTCTTATGTTTGCGATCATACTCATGACATTTATCTTATTATGATGCTTACACCTCACCACTGATTATTGATATACTTGGCTTTATCCTATATTGTCATGTCATGCTTTTCATAGCATACATAGTCAACATTGATCCATTACACTTTAGAGTCACTTATTGAGCTTGCATTGCTATATCATGCTTCTAGAGCATATTTTTTACATTAACATCAATTCTCTTTCCATGTACTTACCATTTATCTTTACATTGGGGACATCATTGCTTCACCCATCACTCTTGGACCTACCTTGCTATAGCCTTACATTGAGGGGGGGTGGGAATCATGCCTTCCATCTTTATACTTTGCACCTTCATGGTTACATCCTTACATTTGGGGGCATCATGGCTTCACTTTATTACATTATATTCTTTCATACCCATAATTTTTACATCACAACCATCATGCCTCTCCCCCATGATATGTATTTCCATACATGTTCCTTATACAATGAGGACATCACACCTTCCCCTCCACATTACCTCTTTCCTACCTACATCCACTCGAGAATTATTGCCTTATGTCCCGCCAAGTGTGCTCATGCCCTTGGATGCCACATTGAAGGCATATGTCTATCTTAGTGCCTTATGTTCCTACATGGGTGTTTTGGGCCATTGAGGCCACATCACCATTATTCCTATATTGCCCATGTTGGGGGCAACATTCCTTCCTAGATCCTATCGCCAACTCATATATGATTATCACACTTTATCATTCTAGATTTTACACATTTTTAACCCATGATGTATTCATTATTGCTATTCCTTTACATGATTCATATGCTTGTATGCTTATCTTTCAATTACATTTACTTTCACGTATTGTTTCCTCTCTCCTTCAATTCCTTGCATCCCATGGAGACAATCAATTGACAAAGGCATATATTCTCACTAGCATTTCTATGTTGAGCTTACAAGTAGTGATAGGTGCTACACAAATACTCGTTGGTGTGACTAAATGGAGCATTATCACATGACATACCTTCTGCCTCATGCACCTTGTCATCATATGGCCCCCAAGCCAAACAAACCATTATCATCTTCCAGAAAGGCAGAAGTTTTCCTTTACTCATTTCTTGTTTTTCCTATTTCCTAAATAGTTATGGCCCTTCTTTACATATCCGTAGTGTCTGCTTGATGGATAGCAACTTCTTTAATTACTACACAAAAAGTTTGAAAGACACAACTCTAGGATGAAAGGAAGTTTTTGAAAGACTATAGATAGCATTTATGATTCAAATGCATTGGTGGGTTCCTCAAGATCTGTGCTCTCCCTTACATTAATTAACTTTTTGCAATTTGGCATTCAGATTGGAAATCTTGAACGTTTACATTAGAAATCCCTGCTGCTGTGCATGCCTGTAATTGAATGGTGTTTAAGGCACTTCAAAGTTCCAACATTTTCTTATATCATCCCATCTGACCTTCAAGATAGCATTCAAATCAAGCTTTGCACTCAAACTGCCTTACACTGAACATTCTGTGAGAACAATTATTTATTGATGCATTAAATAGACAGATTCATTTTGAGATTACTATTATTATTACATTGTACTTTGTAGCATTAACCATCAACACATTTTCAGATTTTTATGCGTTTGCATGCCAATCTACATAAAAACTATAACTTGCTGCTACGGGAGACTACAGGTATATGAACCAATGCAGTCTCGAGTTTGCAGTCATACATAGAACTAGAATACTAGCTTGGCCATTGTGTTTTCTATGGCATCACAGATCATGCATATTATTTTAGTCAATAACTACTTCAAGGATGTGGATATGTGCAGCTTCCATAACCTGAAAAATCACACACACATTACATCTTTATTAGATATGAATAAAAGTTCAAAAAATCCAATGATCTAGCCTTTTTTTCAAGTATTATATAAGCCAGTGACCACTAACCATATGTGTACATAAGCTAGCACTGATTTTCTACATTCCCATCTATATTATCCAGTTCTGCTCTTGCCAAGTTTATGAAAAATCCAAACTTTTAATGTACTCTGACTATAGGGTATGGAAAACATGTTACTGAAGAAAAACAAGAGTTTCTAACTATAACGATTCATTGAATCATATGTACTGGCTGTGTTGCTTTTAGTGTTGGTTGAAGGGATGGTTGACAATAGTTATATGGATGAATCTATGAAATACAAGATCCCTGAGGAAAATATTTTCTGACTATGATCATAAGATTTTAGATGGATTTTCCAAAAATTGATGAACTAACCCAATGCAAATTGAGAAAAAAATTAGATAAATTTTCATACGTTGTAAGGTGGGATAGATTAATTCACAATGCTAAAAATGGAGATGACTGTCAAGGAAACAGTTTCTAAGAATGGTCAAAATGGCAGAAGCATTAAAATGCTTGTCAAAAACAGAGTTCCAAGCTTGATAAGCTATAAGCTCAAGAAACATGTTTTGAAGTTCTAACAAGTGGTAAGTTTCCAGCTGGATGATAGAACGAAGAGCTGATAGGTTACCATAAGGTCTAAATGGATTCCGTCAAAATTGAAGCGATTTCATAAGCACCAATCTCACATTAGAGAATCCGTGGAAGTGATCAAAAGCACACTGTATGATTGGATTGAGATAATGATTACTAGGCTATTCCAAGAAAAGAATACTTGATCATATATTTTGCACCAGGCATTTTTAAAGAAAATTAATTTAAAAAAAAACTGAGATGTTAACAAAGAAGGAAACATGTCTCTTGAACCTGATGGATGGCTTGATCAAATAATTTCCTCTTTGAACACATCAGTTTTATGGAAAGAAGTTCCCTATTTGGTATTTACTTATATTAATACATTAATTAATATAATTTAAATTTTAAATAGATTAATATTATTTAATTAGTAATTTAAGAATTCTAGTTATTAAAGATAAAATTTTCACAGTTCATAATGTCAATGTGAATATTTCTGGATTAAATTATGTAAGCTTTTTTCTTTCATCAATGTTTTGGATCACACTTCATGATCCATCATCAAGAAAAAATATTCAAACTAATTCTAATCATAATACATTAGAATTATGAATTATGAATCATATTGAACTAGTACTCTGAGTTAGTACTCTGAGTAGTGCAGTCTATGGTAGTCCTAATGCTAGGATATTAAAAGGTCAGTCTTAACAAAAACTCTCAGAAAATAAAAAACATGCACAAAGCTATACACAAAGCTACAATCATGTTGATACATAGGATAAAAAATAAAGAAAGAAAAAAGCCAAGATTTGATAAGCATACTTGGATCTACGGTGGTAAGAGTTGCTGTCTGAGCAAAATCACAGTTCCAACTGTTCCGTCCTGAAGTTTGGTATAATGCATTCATGGCATATGAAGCATGGGATGACACTGTATTAGGTGCATAGCAAGGACCCCCTTGTTGAATAGGTCTGCAATCAACGCCTTGCCCACATGCATAGTCCAAGTTTTTCTGCAGTGTTTTGTCATCCACACCAGACTTAGGAACACACCAGACTTTCCCAGTGGGAGGAGCTGTAACAGGCGTACCACCGGTGGGTGAAGTAGGAGTTGGATTTGCAGTCTGCATCAAATAAAGGTTCGATTAGAAATTCAATAGTATAACAACTGAATCTCAACATAACTATTAATTGCCTGGCTTTTAACTCTATTTTGGCTTTTCAAGCATAATTAAAGAAATAACCACAACTTTTCTACTTATTTATTGAACTTTGTGAACAGGTCTACAACTACTAGGGCTACATTTGATTGAAGTAGAAAAACAATTTTGGAACCGCTTTTGAGCAATAGAAGGATTGTAGAGAAAACATAGAATGCATTACAGTTTCATTACCGGGGATTGTAGTAAGCCCACATCATAAGCCATAGTCATGTCTGCTTTAAATAACCCAAAATTGCGTTCTGAGGTTGGTCCACCCTTTAGATCCTCATTGAATAGAGAAAAGATAAAGGTCTCAATGGTTTTATTGGGCCTCAAAGGGGTCCCTACCATAGAGGTCACATGCTTGATCAGGTTACCGTTATAAGCAACTGCGTTCTGTATGTTCACCCCTGCTTCATTAGGATCTCCTTGAGATGGCCACCCTGTTTCTGCCACGACTACTTCTATGTCCGTATAACCCAGAGCTTTTATCGCTGAGTACACTGCATCAACTTGAGCATCAAACATGTTGGTGTAATGAAGACCTGTATTTGGATCAGAACGCCCAGTGCTGGATTGGAATATTGCATAGGCAAGAGTACTGTCAGTCGGATCACTCTTATAAGCAAAGAAAGGGTATGGATTAATCATAAAAGGGGCCCCTGTCTGATGAAGGAAGTCCAGAAGGGATTTTGTGATGGCCGTAAACTCGTCCCTGAAACGTCCTGCAGATGGGGGTTCGGAGTTGGACAGTAGAGACATAGCATGAGGTGTAGAGACCTTAATTTTCCCGTCATACGACGACCCAACAAGGGCGGTGTGTAGATTCTGCATTGCTGGAAGAAGCTGGGAGATCAGGGCATTATCTCCACTAAAAAGAACCTCATTTCCAACAGTAATGGCAATGATATTAGTTGCAGGAACAAAGGGGGCAACATTGTTCTTAATCCAATCCTGGGCTACAGACAATTGGTTCAGAGCTGGGATTTGATCATTAGCAATGCCCAAAACGATCCCAATTCCTGTATTAGCAAAGGCTTTTAGAATTGCAGGATCTGCTCCATAGAGCTTCACTTTTGAAATACGTGTGCTCTGGACCAGTTGTGCCACTGCAGATGGAGAGGGGAGATTGTCTGCCACTTGTCCATAGGTCACTCCAAGAGCAGGTGAACGCTCCACTAGGGCCCTACCTCTGGCTTCTGCAAACATCACATTTATCAATCATTAATAACAGTCGAAACTTATACATCAGGCATTACATAAATCTAGTGGATTATGTGGCAAGGTTCTGGATGCATTTGAGGGGTTATCCATCTTTACAAATCTTAAGAATGAATGATATTAGATTTCCACAATCTATAATATTAATTGTTGTTTTTGGATTCAATTGTGTGAGAGTTTTCATTAATGTTTTGGATCACATCTGATGAATCACAGAATGTGATCCAAATGTTATCAAAAAATTCTCACAAATGATCTGAAACATTGATAAAAATACTTACACAATCCAATCCAAAAACAACAACAATTAATCGCAAAAATATTATTCAAACTTGCCAACTGTCCAAGACTGCCCAGTGCCCATGACTTCACCTAAGATTTCCCCCCTCAAAAACCACTCAAATCAACAATTATAACCAGGTCAACGTTCACAGTGAAAATCATATCAGGCACGTAACCACACCAGTTCAAATATAGAAACTAAACTACGTAGAAGTGTAACCCCAGAAATACCCAAACTGACTCCAGAGGACTCAGACCTGTCGGTGGTGTTGAGTAGCGGACCGAAAGGCTCCAGTCTTGTCGGTACATCATCCACCAAAAAGAGAATATGAACTCTGGGTATTGAGAAAACTGAGTACTGTCTAAACTAATGATATGAGAGGACAATCTATGAATACTTCAATACTCATAACGATGCAATAAAAACTCATAGATTGAAATGAAACAGACGAGGTTAATAAAGAAGGCAGTACAGGTGTGGTATCTGGGTTCATGAAGTCTTGACAAGCCAATACCTCCTTTATTTGTTGTTTTAATGGGTGTACTGTTAAATTGTTTCCTCTTTCTATTGTTCTAGAGAATGTTCAGTTTAGCTTAATAATCAAAACTACCATGTAATTGTTTCTTTTGTAAACCAAAAATTTCTGAATGTGCAGGACGAAAATAAAGATAAAAGAACAAATGATGCTGGCAGAATAACAATAATGGTGAACCACATCAAAGTCACTATCAGTACCAAGCTCTTAAACGCCACGGCTATATTATTCCCAAAATTGATATCCAAACTAGCAGCAAATTTATAGGAATCCCAATATCAAGAAAATGACAGTACGAAAACTAAATCAGAACCCATATCCAAAATCTTATAAAAAACCAAATCCCTAACAACCCATCAACATTGGGAGCCATAACAATGGCAGACCTTCAGTAAAACCAATAATTTTCAGAAAATTGACACAGATTGTTAACAAAACTTATAATTTTCATCACAAGCATCATTCAAAACATTTCATTAGGCAACACTGGATATCCTTGCTAAATTGGCTACACTTTCTGTAATTCAACATTACAAAGAACACTCAACTACCAATCAAACTTGAACATTTCTAATTCCGACTTATCCCACTCGGTTCAGCTAACAGACGTACCTGCTAAAGGAACACAACATAAAGAGGCGAGCAGCAGTACAGCACTGAATCTCAGAACGATCTCCATGAAAACAAAGAAAAATCTTATCACCAAGCACGAGTCACCAATCTACCATATACCATAGCTTTCCTGCTCCTATACTTGTTCTTCTCCTCTCATTTATAATGCATGCCACCTATCTCACACAGGGAGCAGAGCAACATCGTACTGCAATTGGTAGGAACTTGTCGGACTTCCATTGAATCGTAAAGGAAGATTCTTAGCTTGTGTAAACTTTATTGAAACTTAGTTGTGTCGTATACCCCTCTTCCTCTCAATTCTATTCACTTTCCTCTGCCATAATTTGCTTACAGCTCAGCATCAGACAACTTTATCAGATATATCTAATCATATTAAATGGCCTGTACAGTCATGCTGAAGAAAAGAGCTGCACTTGCCATGAGAGCAGAATTGACTAACGACCCCGTAGTTTCCTACTATCTAATCTTTGGAAAAAATATGACCATAGATTTTCAATAATTGAAGGCCAAACGCAAAGAACATTCCAAATCAAACATCGTTCTCCCACACACTGAATGGGGAAAAATAACTTTGAGTAACTGTCGTGACATAGGCAGAGTCGGTTGTTCCATTATTTCCCTGAAAGCCATCTTTAACAAGCATCTATAGTACACCAATTTAAAAAGAAAAAATGATGTCATGGTTTGAAAGGCTGGGTTGCTAACTTTTGTGGACTCTTGTTTTGCTAGGATTGGTTTACTTTCCAAATTTGTTTTGTTAAAGTCTTGGCTTTAGAGACTTTGGGGTGTGATCCAATGTTGCATATATTTATAAGTAGTTTATAAAGTTATTTCATTAGAAAATATTAATTTTGGTAACGGTAGTATATGAGTGTATAAGTTATTGGGATTTAGATACATTTATAAGTGTATAATTTTGGTAACAGTAGTATACGAGTTTATAAGTTATTGGGATTTAGATATATTTATAAGTGTATATTAAGATTATAAGTGGAAAACAATTGTAAAAATAAAAGTTTTTAAAAAAAATAAGTGTGTTAGTTTAGATTAATTAATCAAAGCAAACAAAGTATATGAATTAACTGTTTAGATATAGGAATTGTAGGTATAGATATTAGGAAGAGGAAAGTAATAAATATTAATTATGAAAAGTAAATGTTAAAGGTAGGGCACTTAGTTTTCGATATGAAGATGATGCATGAATTTGTTGCAAATGTTAAAATCAAGATGTTTTGGGATTGGAAATGGCAAGTCTATATAGTTATTGTCCTAGATCTAGAATAGACTATGCACCTAGCGAAGGGTCAAGTCTATAGGTTTGTGTTTTTTTTGCAAGTACAAATCTAATCTTTGACCATAAATTTGATTTGGTATAGTGTGAGCTCTCGTTTCCTATTTTTCCTTATTTGTAGTTGTTTGATCCACTCTAATGACTAGCATCATCTTAGAATACCTTTAAAAGATTGTTGAATCTCTAGGGTACACGTTTTCTTGAGTCAACCTTCAGAAACAACTAGCTTTATGATCATGTGAATGATCAAAGACAACAAGCTTCAAAGATGCAAAGATTTCTACAATGATTATGTCGATTTCTTATTCATTTTAGTGCTCCAATGTAAGTATTCCTTGCATGCTCCTTGAATGTGAATGATTTCTTGATTTATAGATGAGATGGGATAGCACATGTGAAACTAATGCAATTGAATTACTTTGAATACCAAATGTAGCAATAGAGCATGCAAATATGTATTTAGTTAGCTCTAAGTAGGAAAGAAATGAGCATGAGTTGGCCAAAATTTATAATTTCAAGGGTCAAATATGTGGTTGTAGGATTAATATGTGCCCATGGAATTGACATGGAACATGAAAATTGTAAAAGCAAGGTGGTTAATGCATGTATAGGATGGATGCAATAATGGGTATAATGAATTAGGAATGTATGGAAATATACATAGATATGAATAAGGGGCATCAAAATGTGTGTGAATGGATGAGTAACAAGATGGAGGAAGGATCCCAACTTTGCAAAAGAATGTGCCCTTTGTTGGTATGTAATTGCATTAAGTTATTCTATTAAAATGGGCAAAAAACTAAATGGAAATTGATATGGGTGTGCAAATTCCACTTATAATTTACCCACACTTTGAGGTGCCTATGAATCCTAGAATGATCATGTATCTCAAAATATGAAACACACATGAACATGTATGTAAAGTAAATATTCAAACATAAAAGGATATATGAGTCTATACAAAGTAATGGACCCAAATGAATGACATCTTGTAAGTCCATCCTTTGGCATGCATGATCCATGAAAACCTAGAAATCAAAGGAAAATCATGCAATGAGTAGCTTTTGCTATGCAAGTGAAAATGAAGATAAGTACAACCTAAATTTTATTTCAATCAATCATGAAAGAGAGAGTAGAGATAGTAGGGTTAGAGAAATATTATCTCTATGAAAAGTGGTATTGTTCCACTTAACTCAATAATCATGTGATGAAAAGGCATATTAGATGCTAGTAGGTCATGTGGTAATGATTCTATACATATTCATAATGCTCTTGATCTCATAAACTTTGCTATAAGGATGCTTGCATAAAAATTCTAGGATGAACTTAGTGAAATGACCTCATATTTATACATATCTTAACATTAATTCCAGAAATTCAAAATATCATAAGCTGACATTGAATTGTAAATTTGAAATCATTGAAAAATTGACAAAAACATAATTCAAATTTAGGTCCTAGGTACAAGTGAGGACACATTGCTCAATGTTTTAAACCTTATGTAATGATTCTATACATATTCATAATGTGGTAATGTTTTAAACCTTATGTTGGGTTTCCTCTTCGGAAAATGTGATAAATTAGGCTTGGATTTGAATTAAAGGGGCCAATTAAGGAAAATTAACCCCAATCAATTAATAAATCCCTAGATTAGTGTGAAAGTGTAAAGGTACACCTTACAACACCAAAAACAACGCACAATTAAGTCCATTTCAATTAAAAGGGCCCTAAACATAATGTGTTCATATGCAAAATACATACTACAACACTAAATTAAGGCATCAGTAAGGTCATTTTATTTATTATTATTCATTCCCAAATTAAGTGTGAAAAAGGGATACATTTTCCTACACTACATTTTTCCCCCACTTTAGTGCAAAGATGAGCGCAAGCACAAAATCACACTAAAGTAGGCATTCAAGACACTTATGTATGCAACAATGACAAAAATACACAATCATACAACATCAAAGACCAGGAAGATCAAGCTTACATGGTCCGATCGACATGGAACACATCTAAGCTATAGGTTTTTGCGCGTGCTCACTTTGGGGTAGTGGAACCTCAGGTTGTCCACTAGGTGAGTATCCCAAAAGGGTGACAAATGAGAGAATCATATTAGGCCCCCATACCATATCAAAGCTATCCTCCTAACAACTTCAATAAGGAACCACAAGGTAAGGCTCCATAGGCAAGCAAGGTGTGTTATGCGAGGTGGCCTTGAATTTAGAGTTTGAGCTCCATAGGGCTTAACAAGTTGTGTTATGCTAAACACCTATGAACAAGGCAAGGCTCCATAGGCAAGCAAGTTGTGTTATGCTAGGTGGCCTTGAATTTAGGGTTCGAGCTTCATAAGGTTAACAAGTTGCGTTATGTTAAACACTTATGAACAATAATGCAAGTAAAAGGTTTTTTTTTGTTCAAAGGGATTTTTCCTAGTTTGTGTAAGGTCTTCTTCTTAGAGAACATCGTGCCTAATGTCTCCAAGAGAGGACAAGTCAAGAGTGAGAGATTTGTGACTTAGGGAATGTAGTGCGTCGCATCACCACTAAGAGAAAATTTGTACTCAAAGAAATATTGCACTTTTAGAGGACATCAAACCCAATGACACCACCAAGAAAAGGACAGATCACAAGAATAAAGAAAATCACACCATGGAACATGAGAAATGTCGAAAGATATTATTGATGTATGCCCCCACTTTAAAGTGATTGCTAACACCATTGTTGTGAGCAAGTGTTTCAAAGTAGCCAATGTTCAATCCTAAGACATGAGAGCTTCCTCAAAAAGCCCTATTCCAAGTCATATGTTTCTAAAATGAAGCCACGTCATGAAAAATGAAGGAGGGGTTGCCCCCAAAAATACACAATGGATCTATGGATTAGGGGTTAGTAGATCTTTGCTACAATATTGTCATAGATCTCAGAAACGTCATCATTCCCCAAATACTCATATAACCGGAAGAATGACACAAAGAGAGCGAAAAAAAGAAGAGAAAAATCCTTTTGGGTCTACATGGAAGAGACCTAGATGTCTCGACGCCTTGTGTCATCCCCAAAAGGAAAATACAAGACAAGCGAAAAAGGATAAAATGTTGATGACATAGAGAAGAATGTAGATACAAATAGAGGAATGCACAAAGAGATGGAGATACAACAAACAAACCAGTACATGGGATCACATTACATGCACATGCAATCACATAAAAAAACATGAAAAATAAAACAATACAAAAGACTAGTAAGGCACATGCGAGTCAACCTATAGCAAGTTGTCCACATCCCAATCTTGATTAGTATATATGGAAGGTGGACAACTAGCCAAAGGGACAACATCAAGTGTCAAACTAGGACACGTGCCAAGTTCAACACTCTTTTTAGGAGAATTGTCATTTAAGCTCATAGAAGAGGAGAACAATGAATTCAACTCATTATGCACTTGTTCATCAATCTTTGCAATGTCAATATCATCATCTAAATTAATCACAATGGGAGGTCGAACGATAATATCCATAGAAGTTTTTTCATGTTTACATTACGGCGAGGGCAAAGATACATCATGCCTTGCAGGAGATAAGTTTGGATTTTGATTTTCTATGTTGCTATTTTCTTCTTTAGTTTGTAACATATGAGTAATAGCACGACATCTACACCTACACTCTCTAGCATTTTGGTTTCTTCTCAATTTGTTGTCAATTTGTGATTATGTAAGAGCGGGTTTGTCAACCATAGGTTTCTTTTCTTCCCTTAAGGGAGGAATGAAAGGAACTGTATAGGAGGTTGTTTAACCACTTTCTCTTTAGCTTTGTAAACTTGTTTGATTTTAGGAGGGACAACAAGATTGTTTTGATTGTCTCACGATCTCTTATAGGAAATGGTAGGATGATTTGTCATAGGCTACTCTTGGATATTTGGAAGGTCTTTTGGTTCAATCATGGTTTCGTCAAGGATAGGTGGCTCAATCATGGTCTGAGGCATATTTCTAAGGGATAATTTTTTTATGCACTTTACCTTAAACTTTTGATATGATTTGAAAAAAAATATTCACGAGGTCTAACAGGTTCAATAGGCTCGGGCTAAAAGAAATTCAATGAAAAGTTACCATGGGAAGACACAGGATTGAAGCCACTATGGTGCACAATAAAGATCTCCTTGTCAAAGGGAAACTTTGAACATTTATGCACAACCAACAGGATGACATTCATGGAGCGAAGCCATGGATAGCCTAACTTCACAAGAAATTGGTTTGATGATGGGATGATGGTGAATGATACATTTAATTTTTTTAGACCAACTTTTAGAGGGAGATTTATCAGCCAGTCGTAGGACAAGCAAAACCATTATGTGTTTTGATCCATGCTTTTGGTCTTTCATATGTATCTTGATAAAGTTCATGCACAAATAGGAATTCTTCAGTGATCACGTTCTACACAGATGAGATCAATTAATATCCCATTAGTAGGATCAAGTCATTGATTCTTCCAGGTATGTAAAGAGGACCATCGGGAACATGTTTGATTATGTCATTTTGTGAGAAAGCAATATCAAGGGGAATTTTTGTTTAGCCCATACGAGGTTTAGCTTCAATAAAAGACACCATTTTAATCATTTTTTTCTCATTTTCATCTGTTGTGTTTTCATCATCTGTGTCAACATTCATCACATCATTCTTTGTTTCACTAGCTTTGACAAATGAAATAGTGTGTTTCAACATGGGATTGGTAAAGAATTGTAAGTTTTGGTTAGGAGTAGCTACATAATTATTGCCTCGATCTTTACTATTGTTAACGTCATTGATTTTCTCTTTTTCATTCATTTGTTTAGTACTAACCATAGAACAAGTGATTCCTTGTTTCTTAGGGGGAGTAGATGACTTATCATAAACTCCTAACAGTTCTTTCAAAGCTTCATATCCTCACATGTTGTATCAATCAATTTAGGATGTTTCAAAGTGAGAGTTATCTTATAGGAAGTACACAATGTGATGGTGTTAATGTTGAGTGAAGGCGAAATGCAATGCAATGATCTAGAATGCAATATGTAAATGCAATTTTTCATATTCTAAACAAGGTAATTTTCTGATTACACTATGCAAAAACTTGAAAATAATGTCTTGTACATGCAATTTTCAAATGAATATTTTAATGCCCAGAAGATCAGATTATGACCTTAATCAGGGACTCATCCAACCTAGGGCGAATGGGTCGTAGGTGGGGGTTTTGAAACAAGTTTTTACAGATTTCTAAGTGAATTTTAGTGGTTTTTAGATTTTGATCTAATACAACAAGTTATAGTTGTAATTTTCTGTGAAATGAGGATTGAATGCAAATGCAAAATATGATAAAATGATAACCTAGAACACCTAATTTGATATGCAATTTTTGTTTCAATTTTCAAATGCAAATGAATATGATGTAATGCTATGTAAATGATATGCAAGATGACTGATTTTTTTGTATTTTTTAGATTTAAAGAATGAAAAGATGCAATCCTCAAACCCTTAAATGAAATGCCAAGTTAAATGCAAACTAGAAACCCTAAATGAGACCCAATTCAATGCAAAGAGATGCAAATGATTGCAAGATCTAAATCTAGGGGGGAAGAGGAATCCAAAATAAAAAATGCAAGGATCAAACTCAGGTTCACCAAAATGAAACAACAAAAATTAGGTTGGTTATGATGAGGTTTTCCATAATAACCTATTTTTCTAATTTCATTCAAAATGTAAGCTATAAAATGTCAATGAAGGACAGTAATCAAATCTGACATAAATAGTAATCAAAAGGAAGATTTGGAAAGGGGAAAAGGATGTGTACCTTTCACCAAAAGTCACCTTTTGAAGCTCACTGAGGACTCATTTTCCCTATGGAAAATAAGTCCTAGCTAGGGTTCCTAAAAAATGCTTTATGGGTTCTCTTCTATTGTGTCTGCACTCCCAGATTCCCAATGTGCATTGTCAAACAACCAAAAATAAATTTTGTAGAGGAATTTCCATGATATGAAAAATTTTCTTGCAACTTTGACAATTTTGCAACTTTCTTCAAATTTTATCTTCAAAGGATCTTCAACCTAAAACCTACAATCACACATCAAAGAGAGAAAAAAGTTGTTTTATTAGGGAATGGGAGTTTTCCTTGGTCAAACCCTATTTTGGTAATTAAATCTTGAAATGAAACAATGAAATAGCACGAAGGAATGATGAATGAATAACAATATGTAACAACTCACCAAACCTTATTTGAACCTTGGAATGCAAATTTGCAAACTAGCATGAAGTGGCCTCAATGAATGTAGATCTTGATCATGAAACTTGATTAGAAACAATGTCTTTGATATGATTGAATAGATCTTGAACACTACATCACTATATTAGCTCAAACAACATACATGATACAATAAATCTTTCAAATGATGACATGAATCTTGATTGTTGTAATAATCTTCAATAAAATCTTCCCTTGAATGCCTTGAAAATGCTCTTGATCTCATAAAATTTGCTATGAGGATGCTTGCATAAAAACTCTAGGATGAACTTAGTGAAATGACCTCATATTTATACATATCTTAACATTAATTCCCAGAATTCAAATATCACAAGTTGACATTGAATTGTAGATTTGAAATCATTGAAAAATTGCCAAAAACCTAATTCAAATTTAGGTCCTAGGTGCAAGTGAGGACCCATTCGTCCTATGGTGAATGGGTCCTAGGCCACTTGCCTAGGACACACATTGCTCAATATTAAACCTTATGTTATGGAATTTACGAATGGCGGGTTTCCTCTTCGGAAAATGTGATAAATTAGGCTTGGATTTGAATTAAAGGGGCCAATTAAGGAAAATTAACCGCAATCAATTAATAAAGCCCTAGATTAGTGTGAAAGTGTAAAGGTACACCTTACAACACCAAAAACCAGGAATAATTAAGTCCATTTCAATTAAAAGGGCCCTAAACTCAACATGAATATGCAAAATACATAGTACAACACTAAATTAAGGCATCATTAAGCTCATTTTATTTATTATTATTCATTCCCAAATTAAGTGTGAAAAGGGGATACTTTTTCCTACACTACAATACCATGTTGTAACAAATCAATATTTTAGTCCTTTGACGATGCAACACTCCAAAAGTACCTTATAGAATACTAGGGATAAATTTTAGAAACCCCCCTGGGAAAAGGTGTAAAAACCTAGCAAATCTTGTATAATTCTCAAAAAAATATTAATTTTATTGGCAATTTTTTTGGGAAAAAAATATAAATTTGATTGGTGAATCTTTTGTAATCACTAGAAGTTTGTAAAAAATATTGGTGAATTATACTTTTATTGATACCAATAAAATATTTTCAGTGGCGAATTAAACTTGAGTTTTAACCAATAAAATATTTTCATTTGTGAATTAAACCTATGTTAAACCAATAAAATATTTTCATTGACGAATTAAACTTGTATTAAAACCAGTAATATATTTTTATTGGTGAATTAAACTTGTGTTGAAACCAATAAAATATTTTTGTTGGCGAATTAAACCTGTACTCAAATCATTAAAATATTTTCATTGGCGAATTAAACTTGCGTTCAAACCATTAAAATATTTTTGTTAATGAATTAAGCTTGTATTCGAACCAATGTAATATTTTGTGATGAATTAAACTGGTATGCAAAGAAAAATCATAGCGTGGATGGCGAAAATATCAAATGATATATCATTCTATTTCACGATGAATTTTCCACACACCCAAATTCTTACATAAAGTCTTTAGAATGGAGACAAGTGTCAACATATTAATAAGTTCTAATTAGAAGTGAGAAAAATTTAGTGTGACTTGTTAGTGGATATTGATAATGATTAAGGTACAACAAGCCATTTAATTCTCTATCTTTTCAATGCTTTGAAGTACATTTCCTGAAGCTAGACGTCAGTGCAACTAACATTTGCAATGGCTCTCGCATGTGCTACTGCCAAGTATTGATGTCTTCGTTCTTTATTTTTTAGCTATATATTTCATGGTCAGGCCTTCTTTTTGCTTGCTTATGTTCTTTTTCCTTGCTTTTGTTCTTTTTTCCTGCTTCTATTGTTTTTGTCTGCTTCTATTCTTTTGGCTTGAAATGGGGTCCCAATTCAGAGTGTTTATCCCTTGTCACCATTGGGAAGTGAGACAATTTAGCTTTCTTAGGGGAGGTGTGTTATGTTTTCTTATATCAATGTGATCAAGTGGAGTTGGTTGTTAAAATGGTGGTTGTTTCAAATCTAATAGATTTTCTTTGGTGTGCAGAATTGTTCAAGTTTCTTACTAGGAGTTATCTCCAACCTTCTATCTTCTCATTTTATTCTATGTCTAAAGCTTTCGAGAACTACAATTTTAGCTCTAGTTTATCTATGATGGGTGGCTTTCTTAACAGAGACAAACTACTAAATGGTGATGCTCCTATTTCAATTCTATATGCAATGGCCAATGGACTTGTTGGCAACAACCCTTCTGGTTTTAGTAGATTTTTTAATGCTTTATGTTTTTTTATGGGTGAATCATTATATGTTGAGGCATCTAATATTTTTAATTTACTCTATTTTCTCATAAATCATGTTGAAGAGGACCCACATGCATGTCCTCTCTTTCTGCCACCTTCTAATCTTGCACGCTTAAGCACGAGAGTTGTATAGATTAGTCTTTTTCTACCATCTTGGGCTTCTACGATCTAATCTATTGCTTAAATTTCAATATAAAGTTTATAGTGGCTCTATCACTTCTTCTATAAGCCTTTTTTTTCCATCTTGGGCTTTTATGATGTAATATTTTGCTTCAATTTTAATATAAATTTTATTGTGACACTGTTCATTTTTGTGGTGGTATTGGGCAGTTTGGGTTGTTGTATTAAATTATTAATCATTTATAACATCATTTTGTCATGGTGTGGAGGTCATGGTCATTTTTGTGTGTAGGCTCGATTAGGCCCTAATTATATCTAGCTTTTGTAAACACAATTATTTTTTGGATTAGCATAATACATGCAACCTTGGGTTGCTCTTATGAATCAAAAAATATATATACTCAAAAATTTCAAATTAATGTACAAAAATAATTCACCATTCCATGGACGACTATAGTTGCATTTCAAAATGAAATTTTCAGAGCGCTAGAATTGCAAACTCAACCTATGGAATCATCCTAGAGCTGTTTGATTTAAAAAGATTGATGTTTGACCTTTTATTCATGTGTGTTATTAAAACACTCATCATTTTTTAAGTGCAAGGTTTATTTATTAATTTTTTTTTATTAAAAAAAATATATTTCATCGCTCGATGAATTTTTGATGGATGACTGCAGCTGCATTCTGGAATAAAATTTCTAGATCACTAGACTTGCAAACTTAAACCTCTAAAATCACCCTAGAGCCATTTGATTAACAAAGATCGACATTTGATCTTGTAGTGTTGAAAAATGCACATCTTTACATTTTCACACCATGTTTGCATCCCCTTAATTAATTGGACTTAATTAAGCCTTTAATTGGCCCAATTATACATTCACAAGCCTAATTTTATTTTACAAAAGGGAAACCCACATTTAATTAATTCCTACATTGAACTTAACATCTTGGAGATTGAGTGTCCTAGGTTTAGGTCCTAGGAGGGAAAATGGGTCCCCCTTAAGTCTCGGGACCCAATTTTTAATATGTTTTTGGTGGCATTTTAATGATCTAAATTTAAATTGCAAAGGTTGGCTTGTGGTGTTTAATTTTCAGGTAATTAAGGAAACACCTATAAATACATATCCTTTTTATCAATTCAAAACATCTAGCATTAAGGCAACTTTCACAAGAGAAAATATTGTTATCCAAAACATTGGAGAGCAGATTTATCAGTCATTTATTACAACATTCAAGATCCTATAATGATGCCAAGATTTATGTGTGTTCATGCATGTTTTTGGAGCTAATATTGTGATGTAGGTTTCAAGTTTCAAGCAAGCATTCAAGCATCAATATCAATCAAGCAATCAAGCCATTTTATGAAAGATCCAATCATTAGAGATATTTTTTAGACTTTAGTCCCCTAAGGATATCCATTAAAGGGTTTTGTGAGGTGTAACAAGCTTTTTCCATTCATCAATTCCTTCATTTTGTCATTATTTCATTATCAAGGTTTAATTACAAAACTAGGGTTTGACCAGGGAAAACCCTTATTCACCCTAAAACAAACATTATCAGATCTGTAGGACAAGTGTTTACATTTTTGAAGAATTTCACAAGTTAGATAGATTTCTTTTCATTTTTGGCACGCACTAAAAACTCTAAATGTTAGCATCTTTCCTTTTCAAGTATTCCAAGAAAAAGCTCATTAACAAGCATGTTAGTCATTCTTCCAATATCTTTCCTAGTTATGAGAATATCTTAGTGCAAGAAAATGAAATTGTTGACACATTCCTTAATACCACATTTCCTATCCTTCATTCATCCCCTAATATCTCTCCTATTTGTGAGGATGTTTTGATACAAGAGGATGCAAGCATAGATGATCATGAAAATCATAGTTTCTCTTCTCTTGATACCTCTCCTACTTGTGACGAAGGTATCTTGGTGTTAGAAGATACACCCTTTGAGCATCCTGAGAATCTTTATTGCTTCTCTCCTAAAATTTCTCCTATTTGTGAGGATATTGTTGGACATAAAGATGACAAGAAGGCTTGCTTAGATGAACATGCTAAGGTCACCTTAGATTCCCTCTTATTAGAAAATCATCAACAAGAAGTCACATTCGTTGAGGTTATGGACAAACAATTTGCCATTAGATATCCAAAACCTCCTCTTGGACCTCCTCAAAGTCCTTTAATTAATGGACCTCCTAAGTCACCTCCCGAGCCAATTCTCATTATAAGACTTTCAAAACCTCTAGGAACTATCTTAAATTTTTCAAGGCAACATTGTAGTAACAATGTATCACAACAACCGAGTTATAATACCATTGCTCACACATACAATACAAGTAACAATAGGCAACTACAAACCATACCTACTTCATTACTATTACCTCAACCTATCTTTCCTAGTTCTCCTTGTTTTCCTTTGCACAATGGAAAGGAGTATGATCTTGTGGAACAACTTAGAAACACTCTTGCTAAGATTTCTTTATGGGACCTTATTCAAGATTCACCTAATTATCATAGCATGCTTCAAAATGCTTTGTAACAAGTTGTTGTCCCTCCTAGTGTGCAACTCAATGATGTATCATCCATAATTCAAGGTATGAACTTGGTCAACTTAGACATTAACTTTCATCAAGATGGGTTACCTCCACTAGAAGTGCAAAAAAATGAGGCCTTGATGATAGTGGCTATTATTAATTGTTGTGGCATAAGGCGTACCATCATTGATAATGGTTCAACGCTCAATGTTTGTAGTGTAATCCTTCTTGATAAGATTGGAGTGGACAAGAATCAAATTCAACAAGATAATTTATCCATTTGTGGTTTTGATAATGTGGGAAAACAACCATTTGGTGTGATAACATTACCTATTAGAGTGGGTAAGGTTATATTGCAAACTCCTATTCATGTCATGCCTCAAGAACTAGAGCTCATATAATCTTCTCTTAGGTAGGCCTTGGATTCATGCAATGAATGTAGTACCTTCAACATTACAATTTCTAGTGAAGTACACTTACAAAAACAAAGTCTACACAATAAAAGTTGACCCAAAATCATATCACAATTGTTTGCAAATTGAAACAGGAGTGACAAATCCTCTTACAGCATTGAAGCCAACTATAAAAGTGGAACCGATACAAGAAGAAGAAAAGTGTTGATAAGTAGGAGGCATTTTCCACAGCGTGTCAAATTATGATATTGCTATCAGGATTCATCCATGTAGTTTTCAAGTCAAACTCATTGAACCATGTTTCATGAGTAGTGGTTCACAAGAACCCATCTATCATGATAATGAATGGTCCACTTAGCACTCATTGCATCTAGGTGATGCTCACAAAGTTGAAGCATTGGGCCTAAGTGCTTCAACTCTTTGAGCATCACCTAGATGTAATGAGTGTTAAGTGGAACATTAATTATCATGAGAGATGGGTTCTTATGAACCACTACTCATGAAACATGGGTCAATGAGTTTGACTCAAAAACTACATGGTTGAATCCTGATAGCAATATCATAAGAAAAGTGTTTTTCATCAATCAAAAAACTATTGGATGATGAGTGGGGTTCATTGGATTTTACACCCACATTCATGGGAGAATATAAGATCTAAGATCACACACAAATCAAGAAAAGAGAAAGAATCTTCCATCATATCCCCACAATCTGAGACATCAAAATCATGTGATTCCACAACTTTTAGCAAAGAAGAGGAAAACAAAAATTATACATCCACATATGATGAGTGTGATCATGAGAAACCACCAAATCTAAAAGAAATGGAAAAAAATTATGGAAGAGGTTATGAACTTTTGAAACAACTTGGTTATAATGGAAAAGGATGTGGTGCTAGAGAACAAGGTATATGTGTCCCTATAGAGCCTTACACATAAGAAACAACTAGCAGTCTTGGTTATTGTCCTTCGAAAGAAATGAAAGCATCAAATAAACCTTCGCTTGATATCAATGTCATCACACAAAACACTCCTAGGAAAAATATTGCTTCATCTTCACACACATGTCTTAGTAATTATTGGGGTTCATTAGATTTTACACCCTCCTTTAAGGGAGAGTACAAAATCTCGTAATATAGAGTCTTATGTATGTATGACACCTTGTAGTAAGAGAGAGATATCTTTGTCACAAAAGAAAGGAACATCTTCTACTATTGATCAAGAGGGTACCTTGTTGAGGCTTCTCCAATCCCATTTGATATCTCTCCCTCCAAGAACAATAAATAAATTCTACAAAAATATCTCATTTTGTGCGTATCATCGAGTGCATGGTCATCCAACCAATGAATGTAAGGCTTTGAGTAATAAAATTCAACATCTTAAAGATTGTGGTGCTTTTCCTTATGTTGATGCACCTATTTCCACTAATTGATAACATTTTTCATCCTATCATGTTGCTCATCACTATGTGGCATTAGTAGCTTTATGTATCTTTCTCATTTCCATTCATCGTGGTAAAATTTTAGGCAGAACCATATTTCTCTTGGCAACAACATGATAGTTCTTGGTGGTTGTCTTTGTCTCTATGATTGGGGGGCAAGGATAAGTAGTTTTTGGAGGTGTGCATTATTTCCAAGGATCCCCTCTTCCTCTCTTTCTACTTAAAATACCAACATAGCAAGTATGTTGACATTTTAAGTGGGGGGCATATTGTTCCCTGTTCATTGTTTGCATGTTCGCTTCTTACTGATGATAGCATACATCTCCTAAGAAGTGTGACCATTACATTGACATTATTTCATTTTTGCAATAGTATTTTGGCATTATTTATTTTCACCCCCTAAGGTGAGTTTTGTTTGACATTTCCTGCTCCACTTTGTTCATAGAGGTTGAACTTAGTGTAGCATTAGCATAGCATATTGATCATGTTGTGGCACCTTATCAAAGTTATCATGGAGCATAACATTTGGTATGGTTGATGTATGGGAGCCTATAGAGTTGGCATGACTTTCCCATTGCCACTTGTTTTGTGGGTTCACACCTTGTAGACCTAGTTCGTGTTTCTCATATTTTTCTTGGGGGCTCACCTAGTGTATATCAGACTACACTAGCCCTTGTGAGCATGTTTGATGGATGTGACATAATGCAACTTGCTATTCCATCTTTCTTTATTCTTTGCATTTATTTTGACATTGTATGATTGTGTATCTTGTCTTGCTACTTCATATCATACATATGTGTCTGTCCCTTTGTGCTTATTGGTTTGCCACAGGATCTTGATCTTGGGGGATTGCACAACCTCCTTGATATTTTTCATCCTATCCCTTCAACATTTGTTCACTTGGACCCCTCTTGACATATATTTGTCTACTTTAGTGTGAGTTTGAGAATAAGTTCATGCTCTCACTAAAGTGGGAGCTAAATATAGTGTTGAAAAATGCACACCTTTACATTTGAACACCATGTTTGCACCCCCTTAATTAATTGGACTTAATTAAGCCTTTAATTGGCCCAATTATGCATTCACAAGCCTAATTAATTTCATTTTTTGAAAGGGAATCCCACATTTAATTAATTCCTACATTGAACTTAACATCTTGGAGATTGAGTGTCCTAGGTCTAGGTCCTAGGACCCATTCGTCCAAGCCTTAAGTCTCAAAACCCAATTTTTAATATGTTTTTGGTGGCATTTTAATGATCTAAATTCAAATTGCAAAGGTCGGATTGTGGTGTTAATTTTCGGATTGTGGTGTTTAATTGTTAGGTAATTAAGGAAACACCTATAAATACATAGTTTTTTTATCAATTCAAAACATCTAGCATTAATAAAAATTTCACAAGAGAAAATATTATTGTCAAGAGCATTGGAGAGTAGATTTATCATTCATTTATTGCAACATTCAAGATCCTATCATGATATCAAGATTTATGTGTGTTCATGCATGTTTTTGGAGCTAACATTGTGATGTAGGTCTCAAGTTTCAAGCAAGCATTCAAGCATCAAGATCTATCAATAAATCAAGTCATTTCATGCAAGATCCAATCCTTAGAGATATGTGTTATACTTCAGTCCTCTAAGGACAACCATTAAAGGGTTTTGTGAAGTGTAACAAGCTTTTTTCATTCATCAATTCCTTCATTTTGTCATTATTTCATTATCAAGGTTTAATTACCAAACTAGGGTTTGACCAAGGAAAACCCGTATTCACCCCCAAAAAAAAAAATCCCTCTCTTTGTGTATGTGCAAATTTGCAAGTGAAGAAGGATTGAAGATTGGTCAAAAGTGCAATTTTGCAAAGTTGTCAAAGTTGTCAACATTGTTGGCAAGCCACAAAAACTTAGATCCATTTTTTTTTTACTTTTCGGCAGTGAAGCCTAGGGCAAACAACATCTCAAATCCATCTCCAGAGGACCCTCGAAGCTGAGAAAAAACCTTGTACAAAGACCCATTCGCCCTAAGGTTAATGAGTCCTTGCAAGACACTCAACACTTGTTTTTGGTGATAGGTAGACAACAATTTAACCTTCCCAAATTTGTTGGAAGATTATGGTTTTTATTTCTATTATGCTTTAAATCTACATTTCAAGTTTTACATTGCATAATTGAGTTAATTAAGCATTTTTAGTTTATCTCCCCAAAGTGCATTTCAGGCATATTTTACCATTTTCTATCATAAGGGAAAACAATAGATCTCCTAATAGGGTTGACTCACCTAAGGGTTGAAAGCCAAGCCTACCTTTGGGGATATCTTTTCCTAATGAAATTAGAAAAGTGTAAGTGTATAGATCACACACCTTTTTCCACATTGGTCACCCCAATTACAATTTTCTAAGTTGCAGACCTTTAATTCACATGTGTGGAAGTTGCCAAAGAATTTTTTGTAATTAAAAATTTGTATCTATTTTTTATATTTAATATATATACAGTGGATTTGCTACCTTGAGTGTTCACAAAAAAGAATGTGAAGCCTTGGTTTAAAATGCAACAATTGATTTTTGAAGATTGAAAAGACATTTAATTTTTTTGCATGATTCATTTGTTCACTACTTTAACATATATATTAGTCTTAATTGTTAGGAAAATATATTAAAAAAAATAATATTTTTAACAATAATATACACAAACTATTAAGGTACAAAATAAATTATACTTTATATAGAAGTCTAAATAGACATTGTTATTTTGCATCATTATGCATTAATATCTTGAAAAGAAATTGGTATTTTTCATTATTAATATCCTAGAAGGACAGGGTGTGTGCAAGAAGTTGAGTCCACTTTTTGGACAAAAAGTGGAAGTGTTTTCCCTGATTTTAAGAATTTGTCTCATTTGACCTAAAAATCTGAAGCACTTAGAGATTGAATCTTTAAAAAGTCAATAATATGAAATGTAGTACTCTGAGTCTAGTTTCCAAATATGTAATTTATTTTAATACCTAGATGATACAAATTGATTTTAAATAGGCATGTCTAAAAACCATTATTTAAAAGTCACTATTTTTACCATACCATGCACATGTACGCCATCCATATTTCGACCTAAATAATTATATTTTTTTGAATCCTTTTGGGAATTTTTTTTTAACACACTAAAGAATGTGCACGATATTTTTTTGTAATTTTTTTGAGTAGTTTTTTGTTAATTTTTATTGGCCATAATTGTTATTTTGAAAAATCCTCATGTACCTCATGCATAAGATGACCTAAACTTATCATTTTTTTATTTTTTTTCAAATTGAAAAGAATTTTCTAAAGAATGTGCACATATACATTTTTCAAAAAAATATTTTAATAAAAAGTTATTAAATACTAAAAAACCCTGATATTTCAAGTTTATGGACCAGTTTCATCAAAAACTATTTGAAAAATAGAAAAATTAATCCAATTGTAAAAAAATCACATATATGGAATCTACAAAATCTCATCTATAATGAGTTTTAATTTTGTCAAAAAAATCTGCAAAAAACATCTTCTAACATATGTCCAAAGTCACTCTTTTCTTCTGACACCGACATTACCTTCAAGTTGTAGGTCAAAGCAGGTCCAAATCTTAGGTTCGAGTCCCCAAGCATTTTCCCGAACCAAAAACCAAAGCACAAACCCAATCTACAATTCAAATTTTAAGAAACAGGATCTTGCTTTAAGAAAAGGATCATGTTTCCTAAATAGGATCTTGTTTGCTTTATTTAATATTTCAAACATTGGAAAAAGGAAACAAAACCCGTTTAGGATACGAGATCTTGTTCACTACGAGATCCCATTTAGAAAATGGGATCTCATTTTGTAAACGAGATCTTGTTCCTTTTTCTACTATCTTTTTATTTTTATTGCTAAAAATTACTGCCAATTCTACAACTTGATAGTGTACGACCAATAGTGACTAATTTTGTAATTTTTTATCAATCTTATCTTCTACAGGATCTTTAACTTGCAATTTGATTTGAATTTTGAAAGGAGGCAACATTGGGACAGTTTTGGAGTGGAATTATTTTTATTTTCTACTCATTGGGAGGAGGAATAAAAAATAGACTTTTACTATTAAAATTCATTTGTACTTCAAAATTTTGTAGTCATGGGATCACAACGTCATCAAAAGAGGAAAGATAGGAAGGTATTGACCCCTAAAGAATTTCAAGAAAAGAGAGAGGAGGCAAAAAGACAAAGAGATAGAAGAAAGATGATTCAAACAATGAATAATGTTGAAGCATCTAGTTCCATGACTATTGAAGATAAAAATATTGAAGAGACCATGGATGTAGATGATGCAAATTTACAAGAGGTGAACGTGGAAGATAATACGATTATAGAAACTAATCCTGGTATATCTTCAAATCCACCTTTCAATGCTATGGAGAATGTGACAATAGACACAAATCCAGGTACATCTTCAAATCCTCCTATGAATTTATTTGATACCATAAATGTGATTCTAGATGATTTAGAAGAAGTTGGAAATAACAATTTTAAGATTGATTCTATTCATAGAGAACAAGTAGAAAATAAAAATCCTTTTGTTGTTGAAAATGAAAATGAAAATCTTTTTGTTGTTGAAAATGAAAATGAAAATCCTTTTGTTCTTGAAAATGGAAAATGAAAATGAAGTGTTGTTGAAAATGATTTTTTTTTTTTTTAAAACTTGGAAGTATTGTTTTGGATAATCTTCCTAGTAGATTTCTTGGAGACAAATAAGAATTTATGCCAATAGATTATACAAGAATTTTTTTTATCGAAAAAAACTATCTTTTCAATGTCAACTCATGATGCAATTGATGAGAATGTGGAAAATGGGAAAATTAATAAAAAAGTTAGGCATTTTTGTGAAACCAAAAAGAAAAGATGAATCACTTAAATATGTTATATCTACTATTGCTACTGCCATTGAGTCTATTGGAAAGAAGATTCGGTCTAAAGATAAGAAGTGGCACGACGAGCTATAACAACTGTTATAGTTAATAATGTTGGGAATAGGATGCCATTTAATTGCAATCCTAAACATATTTCATGTATCTCCCAAGTCCTTGGAAAGTGTTCCCCAACACTAGGATTAGAAAGAGATTAAATTTGAATGAAATGAACATGTAAATTCACATTTGTAATTATTCATAAATGATAGGAACATGTGAGGGAATCCAAGAAGAGCTCCTAAAAAATAGAAGCACATGGGGTGCCCACATGGGAGGTGGGACACACCTTGAATTTAGTTAACTATTTGGTGAATTGATAACTCTTATGTAATGCGTGCCTTGTTCCTACAAAGTAGGGATTGATATTTACATGAGTGGAGTTCAGTTCAGTTCAGTTCAATTATGGTTCAGTTATCTTCAGTTGCATGTAGTTAGTTTCAATTAAATGCTAGATGAATTTAGTTGACTTGGAATGCATGACTAATGACTTCAATTGCATGACAAATAATGGGTTGATACTTTTAGTTAACAGGGGATGATCAATCATGCATCATGTTTGCATGAATTAATGTAGAGATATGTTTTAGTTAATAGAGATTGACTTGGACCCACCTTGGGTGCCCAAGTTGGCATCTTGGAGTTAACACCTTTGCATGAGAAGATATTTACAAGGCTCAGTTAAGTGGGGCCCATTCTTGGGCACCAACTTTGAGGAGAAGCTTACAAGATATCTTTGAAACCAACAATCAATTAAGACTTCAGTTTGGGGTGCCCAAATTGATGAAGGACTTGGTTTGACATTGTTTTTCATGGAAAAACTCTACTTGCACAAGAATGGTGTAGATATTTGTGAGGAGCTTTATCCTCTTGTAATTGTCAACTCTTTGGAGTTTACAATGTTCACAATTGTATATTTATTGCAGCAAGTTGAAGAGAGTTCTAAGAGAGTAATTTTGTGAAGCATGGCATTGGATGTGTGGATTCATGCTTGGACACATGAGAGTTTATTGCAGGTTGTGAAGAAGAATTGTTGAAGGAAAAAGAAGCATCTCAATCAAGGATTGATACAATGTTATTGTAATCTTGTTCTAAGGTTAAATAATACAAGCACTATTGATTCTGGTGGTGGAGTTTTTTTCTGAAAGTATTTCTCCATGGTATATGTTGTGTCACTTCTATCTTTTGGTCTTATTCTTCTACAATCTTATGTCTACTTCTACAATTGGTAAAATGAATCTAAACAGAAAATCATAAATAAAGAATTGTAACAAAGAACACTTAATTAGGTCTACAATCTCATAGTTTTACAAAGTATTAAGCCACATAGTTACCTCCATTTTCAACATTTGGTATTAGAGCTAACAATTGGGTAGAGTTTGGGGCACCTTTCTCTTAAAAGTTTGAAGGTTTTTTGGCTATAGTGGGAGCTTTTACTATTCATTTATTGCAAATTTGTAAAAGAAGTATGTTACAATGTATTTGGGATGATGGTTGTAAGACCTGGAATGGCTTGCTCAATCCCTGAAAGGAAAGGCCTAGTAAGAGAGGAGTTCTCCTAGGTGGTAAGGGGAGGGCAGTTGAGTTAAACTAGTTCTTGGGTTAGAGTTAGTGGATTAACCTTTAGTGGTATTTAACACATGGTTTTTTGCTATTTGTATTGGTCCATGGTTTTGGAGCTCATGGTTTTGAGCCCATGGTTTTGCATGTATGGATGATCTTCATTTAGGAGATGGTTATCACGGTGTCATGGATAGCTTGGCTACGTGTTTCAATGGGAGCTTTTGACAGTGATGGTTTGATGTTTATCTTGTTGTCATGTATAGCTCAGTATCACAGTTCAGTGGTAGCTTTGGTAGGATATGGTTATCTTCATGTGATTTGAAGAGGTTTTAACATCTTGTTTCATGGAGGACCCTTAGAGTCTTTGTTGAAGGTGTCATTGTTCATCCTTTGGAGACGATGCAGTTTCTCTTTGGTTTTGATTATTAATCATTTGATTGGAGCTCCATGATTATGTAGGTTTCATTTGAAGTTGGCATGGATTGATTGGTGGGTGCTCATGGATACTAGAGAGACTTGGGATAGGTTGGATATTTCTTATGTTAGGAGATATTTATTGGAATGGTTACTTGTAAGAAAAGATTTTTCAACAGTAAATAATGAGGAGCCTACACCTAGAAATGGATGTGATTCCATCATAGACCCGATGAGAAGGTTGTCTTTATTGAAAGCCTATATTGCTTGGTGTTGTATGCACAAGAAAATATTGTATCCCACTCTTGGTCTACTCGGTAGGTAAATGATCTAAGAGGTGTTGCCTGCCTGATTATTAGATGCATGATTTTATGTATTTCCATTGTCCTCCTTGCAATCTTGAACTTGAGTTAGTTTTGAGGATTTGGGTAGGAAAGGTACAGGAGATAGTTAGTGGCTTTGGGCATATTCCCTTTTTTTGTGGGAATGTTTGGCTAAGTTTGATCTACTTTATGTGAGAGGTTTACATCTAAGTTATGTCATGTTTCATTATAAGTTGAATGGTTAGATGTTTATATCCTTTCAGTTTGGGAATGTTGAAGGGGATCTTACTTTACACGGTTTTACACTATGATAGAGGAGTTAGCCACATCCTCTATGTGAAGTGATATAGGAGGACTTGTTGATGTTGTGATCTTGTTTTCAGATTTAAGATTACCTGTGCAGTGGGAGTTCCAAAAGGTATATGTGTTTTGTATGAGGGGATCACCTCTCTTGGACTGGTTACACTTTACTACAGTGAGTTACTTTAGAGGTTTTTTATCGCATGTCTATGTGTGTTGTTACCTTGAAGTCTTATTTTGCAAGATGGTGGATATACAGGGACTTGTTTGCAGATTGGTATCACGATGTCATGGAAAGCTTGGATACACAGGTTTGGTGTGAGCTTATGATAGTGATGTGGTTTTTTGGTTGTGTATATCATGATGCCATGGGTTGCTTAGTATCACGGTTCAGTGGGAGCATTTGGAAATAATGTGGATCTATTGTTGAATTTGAATGGTTATCTTTCAAATAAGTTCTATTGGTTTTGAGTATTAATCATTTGCTTGGAGCTTCATGATTATGTAGGCTACATTTGAAGTTGGCATGGATTAATTAGTTGGTGCACGAAGGCCATTGGTCTTGAGTCTTGTACTTTATTTATAATAATGATTCCTTGTTTAAAATAATTGCAATGTATAATGTCAAGTGGGAGAATGTTGGGAATAGGATGCCATTTAATTGAAATCCTAAACATATTTCATGTATCTCCTAAATCATTGGAAAGTGTTCCCCAACACTAGGATTAGAAAGTGATTAAATTTGAATCAAATGAACATGTAAATTGACATTTGTAATTATTCCTAAATGATAGGAACATGTGAGGGAATCCAAGAAGAGCTCCTACAAAATAGGAGCACACGGGGCGCCCACATGGGAGGTGGGACACACCTTGAGTTCAGTTAACTATTTGGTGAATTGATAACTCTTATGTAATGCATGTCTTGTTCCTACAAAGTAGGGATTGATATTTACATGAGTGGAGTTTAGTTTAGTTTAGTTTAGTTTAGTATCAATTCAGTTCAGTTCAATTCAATTCAGTTCAATTATGGTTCAATTATCTTTAGTTGCATGTAGTTAGTTTCAGTTGAATGCTAGTTGACTTCAGTTGACTTGGAATGCATGACTAATGACTTCAGTTGCATGGAAGATAATAGGTTGATAATTTTAGTTAACAAGAGATGATCAATCATGCATCATGTTTGCATGAATTGATGGAGATACATTTTTTAGTTAACAAAGATTGACTTGGACCCACCTTGGGCACCCAAGTTGGCATCTTGGAGTTAACACCTTTGCATGAGAAGATATTTATAAGACTCAGTTAAGTGGGTCCCATTCTTGGGTGCCAACTTTGAGGAGAAGCTTACAAGATATCTTTGAATCCAACAATCAGTTAAGACTTTAGTTTGGGACACCCAAACTGATGAGGGACTTGGTTTGACATTGTTTTTCATGGAAGAAATCTACTTGCACAAGAATGGCATAGATATTTGTGAGGAGCTTTATCCTCTTGTAATTTTCAACTCTTTGGAGTTTACAATGTTCACAATTGTCTATTTAT
Source organism: Sequoia sempervirens (assembly GCA_007258455.2). Classification (NCBI taxonomy): domain Eukaryota; kingdom Viridiplantae; phylum Streptophyta; class Pinopsida; order Cupressales; family Cupressaceae; genus Sequoia; species Sequoia sempervirens. The sequence continues at coordinate 147,458,661 of VDFB02000013.1, read as the reverse complement.
TGCAGCAAGTTGAAAAGAGTTCTAAAAGAGTACTTTTGTGAAGCATGGCATGGGATGTGTGGATTCATGCTTGGACACATGAGAGTTTATTGTAGGTTGTGAAGAAGAATTGTTGAAGGAAAAAGAAGCATCTCAATCAAGGATTGATACAGTGTTATTGTAATCTTTTTCTCAGGTTAAATAATACAAGCACTATTGATTCTGGTGGTGGAGGATTTTCTTGAAAGGGTTTCTCCATGGTATATGTTGTGTCACTTCTATCTTATGGTCTTATTCTTCTACAATTGGTAAAATGAATCTAAACAAATAATCATACACAAAGAATTGTAACAGAGAACACTTAATTAGGTCTACAATCTCATAGTTTTACAAAGTATTAAGCCACATAATTACCTCCCTTTTGAACAAATAAAACAAATTTGGATAAAATAATGTTAAGCAATGTTAGTGTAATTCTAAAAATACATCCTAAAACATTGATAAGAGAAGAAAAGAGAAGAGAAAGTATAGAAAATAATCCAATCAACCAATGTAGGAGTTTTAGTGGTCGAATCCCAAGATCTGACATGAAATTGAATATATAAATCAAATCCTTGGTTGAAAAATATTGGCATGATAATACTAGGGTATCATCTAATGGTAGAGATGTTTTGAAATTAAGAGTTGGGTCTAAAATTTGCAATCCTAATCCAAAACCCCCATTAGACACAACTCAACCCAAATTTTATAGAAAATTTTGTGATGATTTAGTGTTGCCTAGTAATATTAGCATAAGTCAAAGATCTTTTAAAAAATGTAAACCTTGGTATGTCAAAATTAATAAGCAACAAATCTCTTGTTTTTGTAAAACACATGTGCAATTTCGTTATTACTATGATATTTTTTGTTATATACATTGTACTTTACATACTAACATGATTATGCAGAAATGTGGTATTAATATGCCACCTGAAACAGTCAATGAATTTATAGCAGGTTTGTTTTGTGAAAGATCTAATGGAAATTATTTTATTTAAGTTCATATATTTTTGGACAATGCACTAGTTGTGGCAATCTTTCATTCTTAGGAGTTTGTATGGATGAAAGTGTTGAAAATGATTTTGGACAACAATTAGTGGATGTTAAAAGACTTAAGAATGTTGAGTATTCTTTAAAAGATGAAAAAGTTGGAAAGCATTGTGATTTAATAACAAAAAAAATTAGTGTACATGCATTCATATTAGAATTTAAAAGTAAGATTATACCAAAATATGTCAAGAATTCTCAACATGCTTGATGGCTTGATGGACAATTTCACACATGTGGAAACACATTTCTAGTTGGAACTATACTATTAGTGGTTGATTTTGTAAAAAACTATACTCTTTCTCCACAAGAGGAAATCCAATCACAATATTACAATTTGATACAGGTGGCTAAGTTTGTTTATATTGTCTACAGGCATGCAGATGATAGCACAAAGGATGATAGAAAAATCTTGAGAGAGTATCATTTCTATTTGAGTGACAATTGGTTACACTCATCAGAGTTTGTCCAATTATTTTATAAAAAATTAAGAGAAAGAGGAATCCAGATGACAAAACATCTCATATGGTAAGATAATTGTACGAGACAGTTCAAGAATGCTCGAATGTTCTATTGGTTAAATAGGGTTCACAAGGAATAAAATGTCCAACATATGTGGAGTTTTTTTGAAGTTGGGAATGGTAAAGGAGAACATGATGGAGCTAGTGTATGTTTTAAAAGAATTCTTTCTAGAGAGCAAATGAAATTTGAGGATGCAGAAAAATGTAAAGATGCACGTGTGATTGTGGATTGGTGCAATACAAAGTTATCTACAAGATCAAGAAAGTGCTCTACAGTTCGATGATTATTTTGGTTGGTTGAAGAAGAGAACATTCTACCTAGACTTGATTGTGAGACAATTAGTGGATCTACTAAATGGAAGTTCGAATGCAAGCATATGGACTATCTGGACAAGGGAGCTTGCATGTTTTTGTCAATTTTTTTATTTTAGGAGATTGGGAAGCAAATATTGTTGACACCTACACAAACGAATGATCATTATGAAACAACAATTGAAGACAATGATCAATTGTTTGCATTGGATGACTATGACCGTGTTTCATACCTTGTATAAGAAGGTAATTTAATTCAATTTATCTCACTTTATTTCACTATATTACTATTTTGTGATATATTTAATTATATATATGAATGAATTTATGTAGATCGGTCAAATTATCTGTCACACAAGTTATTGAATTAAATTTTGTTTGCAGGACATGTGTATGTTGTTGTTGCACCCGAGGAGAATGAAGAGGAAACAAAATATTGGTTGGCTCAATGTGTGGAGACTAAACATAATTAATAGAACCTCAAGAAGATGATGATGGCTATAATTATCCAAAAGGTTCGGTGGTGGTTGTTCCCACTTGGATAAAAAAAACCTAACAAGGAATGGTTTTCCTACATTCGAAGATTATGAAACACATAAGAAGATTATACACTACTCACATTTGGTGGTGGCAACACATATAAAACTAGTGAGGTATCGTAGAATACTTGCAAATAGAGAGCTATGGACAATCTCTATGGAAGAGCATGAGACAATCATATATGTATTGCAAAAAAAAGAGGATGCATATGGTACAATGGAATAAGTAAACACAGGTAAGTATATATATAGTTTTGTATATTTAAATGCATGTTTTGATGATTTATTGATATTGCATATATAAATAGTTAAAACTGATTTATTGTCCTTTTATATCCTTAAGAATATAAAAATAAGAGATGGAAAAGGTCACCATAGAGCTCTTAGAGATGGGTCACATCAGGCCAAGTTCCACTCCATTTGCCTCATCCAAGGTTCTTATGAAGAGAAAATATGGCACCATAAAGATGTGTATTGATTATGTAGATTTAAATAAAAAGAAAAATAAAAAATATCACATTCCTAGGATTGATGAGCTAATTGATTAATTTCATGGTTGAATATGTTTCTAAAGAATTATTTGAGATTAAAGGATGCCATTAAATCCATGTAAGGGATGAGGAACTACATAAAATAACATTCAGGTGTCACTTTGGGCACTTTGACATCTTAGTCATGCCTTTTGGATTGATAAATGCACCAACTAATTTTTAGTCATTCTTGAATCATGTATTTAGTAATCAATTAAGAAATTTTGTTTAATTTTATTTGATGAAATTTTGATTTATAGCAAGAATTGGGAGCTTCATTTGAAGTGTCTGTACGTAGTTCTTAGAATTTTAGAATACAAATATCCCTTTGTAAATGAATCAAAATGTGAGTTTAGTGATAGAGATCTTGTACTTTGGTCATGTTATTAGTGCTCAAGTTGTTTAGATGGATCAATAGATGATCCAAGCCATCTTGGATTGACCTCTTTCCATATTAACATAGTTGGAGGGATTTTCCAAGATAGAATATTTGTGAAGGGGTTCTCATGGATAGAAACACCCTTAATTGATATGACAAAGAAATGAGAATTTGTATGGACATAAAAAACTAAAAAATATTTTGATAAGATTAAGAAGGTAGTGTGTTCATGTCCTATTCTTTTTATCCTAGTTTTCTCACATATATTTTTGTAGAATGTGATTTTTTAAGAGGTAATTAGAGATATCTTAGTATATAAGTTTCATACCATAACATTTGAAAGTAACAAATTGAAAGAATTATAAAAAGATATTCTTTATCTATGACAAATAGATGTTGTCTATCATACATTCTTTAGCCAAGTTTTGAAAATACTTGGTTTGTTGAAGATTTATGTTGAAAAAAATCATAATAGCTTTGAGTTTATTCCTTGGATAATGTGACTTTAATTATAGGCAACAAAAATGGGTGAGTAAGCTTGAAGCTTGTAATTTATATAGAGTCATGAAAGGAAAAAATAATGTAGTTATCGATTCTCTTTCTAGGAAGCCTACTCTATGTTCTATTTTTTATGTTTATACTTACTGGAAAGTCTCTATTATGGGAAAATATAATTAGAATGTACTTGCTTTTTTATTATAGGAAAAGCAGGTTTTGAAGGGACCCTAAAACCCTTTACAAAAAAGACGGTTGCATTTAAAGATAAGCAAGATAAACAAAGCAGCCACCCATTAATAGAAAAATAATGAACAATTAGCAAAAAAGAAGGATAGAACCAACAAACAGTTACAAATTTTTCAAAATATTACCAGCTTCTAGATCACTAGCTATAATATTCTCATGCATCTCCATGACCTCTTCAACCTCCTTCGCAATTACCCCCAAGTTCTTCTTGGTTTTATTGCACATATGAGTGCAAGGGCCCTTCTCACTATCACCTCCTTTCTGAGCATCAGGGGGATCCACCAAATCAGCAGAAGCATCTTTCACACTAGAAGAATATCCTTTCCACAGCCTAGCTTTCTTGTTGAGAAATTGGAGACCCTCAACTTCATTATGGATAGTAGATTTACTAACATTAACCACCTTTTCTAGGTTCTCATAAGCTCTAGCCATTTTATCCTCGAAGACCACAATTCTAAACTCAAAATCTATTATCCTCTTCAACATTTCATTTGTCACGGTCTTTAGAACATCAAACAATGGATTCACCTGATCCTGAATAAAAGACCCTTGGGGATTAGGAGTAACCCCAACATTGTTAGCCAAAGAACGAACCTTCACATTGGTGAGGTTCATTTCATTAAACATCCACTTGAAAATTCTAAAAAAAATTAGAGATCCATATCTCCCCATCCCTAAAGCATTAGGAAATTCCTCATTACAATTAAAGGTTTCCCTGTCATCAACTAGATCCCCATGATCAACCCAATCAGCCTGCACATCCTACAACACATCCTTACCTTTATTATGACCATCAGGAACCTTGATTCTATGTAAATACCTCTCCATCTCTGCAACCTCATGAGTTCCCATCTTCTTAACCTTCTCAGGACCATCATTAACAGACTAGTGAATTTCAATATTGGGAGAAGGTTCAACACTAACAGTCTCCTCTTGAGGCAAGCATTCCTGTAGCCAAAATGCACCTTTCCCTTCACCTTCTTCAAATTGCTTTCTTCTAGAAAACTCATCTTCCTATTTTGGTCTAAGACTGGGGACTCCACCTCATTAAAATCAACATCCTTTGCACCTTCTTCTTACCAGAGGTATCACCCTTCACCTTTAGCTTCTTCATAGCAAGGGTCGGGAATTTACCTAATTTGACCTTCTGGGTTTTAGTGAAACCTTCAAGAACCTTTTCTTCCTCTACCTCCTCATTACTGGTCATATATTCATCTGATTTAGATAGCTTAGAATATTTGGTCTTCTTTTTACGCTTAGCCAAAAAAATACTTAGGAGGGTCTGAGAGGACCTCCATAGAGGCTTCCGATCCAGCTTCATATTAATTAGAATTAGAGTCATTATCATAACTAGTATCATACCCAAAATTAGACTGCTTAGGGAGAACTTTAGAAATTTTCTTGGGTTCCTTAGGAATTGAGTAGGAGTTGGCATAATCCATAATGAAGACAATTAAGCCCTCATGGAGAATAGGGTTCTTAGGATTTCTTTTGATGTCTTTAAAACCATTCTGAAGGGAAGCTCATAGATAGTAGAGGAAATAAACCCTCTTCTTGTGCCTAAAATGATTAAGCAAAACAAAAAGGTAACCAACAAGAATAGAGAAGTGTCCATCCAAAGAAATATACCTCATAATTTCAAATGCCACATCACCCCAAATAGCTTTGATAGAGGAACGAGCAAAGCCACCACACTTTGCCTTCTCCAGTTGATCCCTTTTGTTACCCTTAAAAAATATAGACATGGCAACATTAGACTCTTTTTTATCTCTGTAAACCTTTCTACCATTTGTTGCCATACCAAAAATTTGGCCAATGAATTCTTCAGTAATATCAAATTCCATGTCGAACACCCTCAGAACTCTATTTTTCCATCCTTTGAAAAAATCCTGTGAAACCACCCGGTTGAATCCATGAATTCGCTCAATGTAGGGGGTGATACCCCTCACCTCCAACAACCCTCAAATCTTGTTGTTACTTTTAGAAGAGTCACAAGAAATTAGCTCAACACAATTCCTCTCACCACCCATGACGACCGCAAAGCAAAGCCACAATAACTTCAATAACTTCAAGTATTTGCAGAGGATGCAAAATAGAAGAAGCCTCAAGAAGGAATAGGCATTGAAAATACCCACAATCCATGTGAAAGTCTTGAAAAGACTAGAGGTAATTATATTCCTTAAATGCACAAATTTATGGACCTCTGCCAAATCATTAAAATGCAAGTGATTTCCCCCTAAGAAATCACACTTAGATTAGAATGTACTTGTTAATGATCTCCTTATGTAAATTCAAGTGATAATGGATTTATAGTAGCATATGGCCTCATTATTTATAAAATAGAGTTTTCCAAGTTCCTAAATCTAGAATGAAAGAGAAGATTTGGAGGGATTTTCATGATGCACCACTAGCAAGACACCTAGTATTCTACATGACCTATAGAAAAATTAGGAAAAGGTTCTCATGGAAGGGTCTCAATAAGGATTTCCTCAAACACATTAGAGAATGCATTACCTATTAGCATAATAAAGTAGAACATGTTTTCCTAGTAGGCTTGCCTCAACCATTACCCATCCCAAATTAGAAGAGGGAAACCATATCTATGGATTTCATCTCAAGCCTCCCTAAGGTGCATGGTAAATATTTTTCATATTGTGGGGGATAGTCACATCAATTGGTTGATTTATTTTTTAGAGAAGTGTTAAGGTTACATTGGCTGCCTACAAATATTATTAGAAATAGAGATAGTAGATTACTTATATTTTTTTAGTAGGAATTATTTTATTTGACTAGGATAGAACTCACCTCTAGCACAAGATATCATCCACAGATAGATGGGAAAATATAAATAGTGAGCAAGTGGGTTGAAGGCTACTTAATGAACTATGTCTCAAATCAACAATTAACTTGGGTTAAGTGGTTACATTTGAGAGAGTGCAACTACAACACTAATTACAATATGTACATTGGCGTGTTTCCATCCATGTTATTATATGGTTATTATGCATTAACCTTTCTTAATTTAGTACTTGTAGATAACAAAGTGCTAGTAGCTAGTGACTTGGTAAAACATAGCTAGGATAGATTGAGATAACTCAAATATCACCTCTAACAAACCTAGAATAAAGAAAAATCACCATTTAGATTAGAGCCACATAGAGGGGTCATTTGAAGTTAGAGCTATGGTATTTTTGAGATCACAACCTTAGGAAAAATTCCATCAAAGGTAGTGGGTTTAAAAATATTAAACCACACTTTTATGTGCATTATAGGATCTTGAAGAGGGTTGGTGAGGCTACATATGAGTGGGAATTCCATAAAATAATAAGCGTCATATTATTTTCCATGTTCCTCGCCTCAATAGGGCCCTTGGATAATATGTCACATTATAAGTGGATTTGAATGATGAGGGAAAGATCATATTAGAACTTGATGGTGTTATTGACACCAAGGTGAAGAATATGAGGGATGAAAAAAATACAAGTACCTAGTGTATTGAAATAATATACCTATTAAAGATACTAGTTGGGAAGGACCATAGATCTTGGAGCATCCAAATCTACATTGCTTGAGGGAAAGTAGTTTCCATAAGGAAAAAAATATAATGTACTTTATCCTAAGTATGAGGGTGTTTGAGTCAATTTTAATCCTTTGATATGTTTATAGACTTTATCATATTGTCATGCATCCCTTCATTCCCTAATAATTGGTGCAAGCATGGAAAAAGGAATGAAAGTGTTGTCATTGATGTCAACTGGTCAACTAGTTATCTACTAGTTTTTGTTGGTTGTATATGTTGAGGATATTGAGAAAATTGTATTGAAGAAAGATTACAGGTATTCAATTGTTGCTCAGGATGATCTGGTACTTGTCCCTATGTTTGTGTAGTTCAGATATGTTCATCATGGTTGTTGAAATCCATATTTTTGGCTATTAGTTCATTGTGAAGTTCGATTTGTGTTCACCAATTGTGAACTATGTTTTTTTTGTGTTCTGGCTGAGGTTCAGGAGAAAAGTTGCTGGTCTAGATTTCCCTTTGATGAAGTCTTTTGAATTGTGGTTCTAGAGTTAATATGTTATGGTTGCATTGAAGATATTTTTGATTTCTGGAAGTTTCTAGCTTAATTGTTCTATGTGTTTTACACTGGTTTGGCCGACCGTGTGTTAAGCATTAACTTCAAAGTTCATGAAGTGTGTTGGATCTATTTTGGGTCTTGGTGAAGCGTGTATTTTGGTTTCCCTCATTCTAATTCCACCCTAGGATGTTTTGGCACCAACCTAATTTGAATTTGAAGTTGGATGGCCGACTTTGTATCTTTTTCAAGGTTGGAGATAGTATAAATAAAGGATGAGATAGTAATGAAAAATATACAAAAGAAAAGAAGATAAGTGAAAGAGAAGATGCAAATTTGATGTTATTCAGAAAGTGTGTGTGAGTTATGTGTGTGGTAGATTAGTGTGAAGCTTAATGCTGAGTTTCTTAATGTAGTGAGTAGAAGGTGAAGTATATCGTTCATGCAAGTTGATCAAGTGATTGTGGTTGAACCCTTTGTTGCATTGGGATTGTTGTCTCTCTGTCACAAGTATTATGTGTATCTTTATGGCAATGAGCCCTCCAGGTTGTAGCCTTGTTGGACAGTGAGCCTTGTTTCAAGAGTGAGCCTTTTTGTAATTGGTTTTGATATTCTCTATAGTGCGAGTTAATCCTCACCATGGTTTTTCCCTCATTCGGTTTTCCACGTAAATCTAGTGTTATTGTGTTTATGCATTGGATTTGAGTTTCTGCATTGGCATTTGATGATTAATCATTTAAGCAGTTTAAGTATTAGTTCTAGTAATTGAATTGAAGATTAAAATTTGTGACAACTGATTCACCCCCCCCTCTCAGTTGTCCTATTCAACAATTGGTATCAGAGATTGGTTCCTTGGTGAAGAGCTTAACCACTTGAGGAAGGTTCGGGATGGCTAGCAAAATGGTCTTTGATTATCTGAGGTTTGATGGAACTAATTGTGGTATCTAGAAAGTATTGATGGAAGAATATCTAGAGTATTACAGATATGGTGTGGAGAAAGCTTATAAGAATCCCTACACTCCTCTTGCTAATGGTCTGAGTACACCTAAAGAAATTAGAGCACATGAAGTGAATAATAAGAAGTAAATAATAAGGCAAAGTTCATCTTGAAGAATAGTCTGGTACATTCTGAGTTGATTAAGGTTTTGAATTTGAAGACAATTGAGGAAGTCTGGGATGCTTTAGAAAGACCACATGATGGTGATGAAAGAGTTAAAGAGGTCAAATTATAGAATTTGAAAACACAGTTTGATCTTATACATATGTCCGAAAATGAAAATGTCAAATCTTATGTACAGAGATTAGATGAGGTAGTGGCTGGAATGTGATCTCTTGGCACTACTATAGATGAAACCAGGATTGTAAAGAAGATTCTCGGAACTCTTCCTGATGCTTATAGTGAGAAGGTGAGTGTTATTGAACAGACTATAGATTATAATACTTGCACTAAGGATCTGCTGTTAGGATTTTATACATCTTATGAGATGAGGAAGCCGAGTCTAAGAAATGGAGGCAAAATAGAGACTGCTTTTAAAGCTACAAAAATTGAAGATCTGAATGAAGAAAAATTTGATGAAATAGAAGCTAACTTTGTAAGAAGAATGAGAAAAGGCTTTGGTAAGTATGAAGGTAAGTTTCCCTTTAAATGCTTTAGTTGTGGAGAAATAGGTCATTATGCTGCAAAGTGTCCGAAAAGAGCTAAAAGGAATAAACAAAGATATGAGAAAGAAAAGAAAGGAAAGAAGATTAACAAGCTTACTATGTTAATGAGAATGTTAGTATTTCAGATGAAGATTCAAAATATGAAGATCCAGATGACAATGAATGCTTCTTCTTGGCAATTAAGGATGAACCTACTTCTACCAATTCAGAAAAATAGGTAAAGGAAAGTCCTCCAAAGAAGGAGAAGGAGAAAAATGAAGGTACAATTATCTACACCCTACATGCTAAACAAGAAAAGAATTTGTGGGTAGTTGATAGTGGTTGCTCACATCACATGATTGGTGATAAGAGTAAGTTTGCAAAGCTTGAGAAATACATGATGGAGGTTTGGTTATGTTTGGAGATGATACTAGTGCTAAAATTTGTGTGATAGGTTCAGTAATTTTTGATGGGAAGCATCATACTAACGATGTTTACTATGTTAAGGGGTTAAGGCATAATTTTTTGAGCGTTGGCCATATGTGCAAAAAATGATATGATCTTGTGTTTAAGGATGAGAAATGTGAGATCTGAAAAGTATCCAGAACATTGATTGCTACAGGAAAGAAAACCTAAGGGAATATTTATCAACTTAAGGGTGTTGATGGACGATGTTTTACGACTCAGATAAATGGCAATTGGTTATGGCATAGGAGAATGTGTCACATCAATTTTGATAACTTGGCAAGGATTAGTGTTGTTCAGGACGTGAGAGATTTACCGAGAATTACAAAGCCTACCAATGTTATTTGCAAGACTTGTTAGTTTGGGAAGCAAGCAAGAAATCATTACAGATCAAGAGAATAATCTACTACTGGATTACTGGATTTAGTTTATACAGATCTTTGTGGTCCTATGAGAGTGTGAATTCTACTTGGTGAAAAGTACTTTATGCTTTTAATTGATGATTATTCTAGATATACATGGGTTACATTTCTTAGAGAGAAATCATATGCATTAGATAGATTCAAGGAATTCAAGGCTATGGTTGAAAATGAAGTGAATTTGAAGATAAAATTCTTACGATCTGACAGAGGTGGAGAATTCACCTCCCATGAGTTCAATATGTTTTGTGAAGTGCATGGAATAAAGAGACAAATATCTGCTTCGAGAACTCCTCAGCAAAATGGAGTCGTTGAAAGGAAAAATAGAACCGTTCAAGAGGCTATTAGGTCAATGATCACTAAAGCCGGATTATCAGAAGTTTACTAGAAAGAAGCTATTCATACTGTTGTATATGTGTTCAATCGAGTTTAAGAAAGAGAAAATATTATAAAGAATCCCTATGAGCTATGGCACAGAAGAATTCCTACAATTAAATATTTCAAGGTATTAATAAGCAAATGCTATATCAGAAGAGATGAAGAAACTTTGAGAATTTTTGATGCAAGAAGTGATGAAGGAATATTTCTTGGATACTCTACCAAAAGAAAGGCATACAAATGTTTCAATAAAAGGCTGAGAAAGATTGTAAAGAGCTCGAATGTGAAGGTTGATCAGACAGTGAAGAATTCTATTGATATTGATGGATATGTGTCTGGTGAACATGACTATGCAAGAATAGAAGAAATTGTGGAGGAACAAGATAAATATGAGGAGAAAAAGTAGGATGAACAAAATGAAATTGAAGAAGATGCTCTGGTGATTTCCCCTAGGACACCGAAATATGTACAAAGGAATCATTCAAAAAATTAGATTATTGGAGACAAGACAAAAGGTGTGTTAACCAAAAGCAAAGTTTTTGTTGAAGTAAATTTGTGTTTATTCTCTGAGATTAAGCCCAAGACAGTAAGTGAAGCCTGTAAAGATGAACATTGGAAGGAAGCAATGGAAGAAGAAATTTTCTAGATTGAGAAAAATCGAGCTTGGGAATTGGTCCCAAGAATGGCAGACAAAAATATCATTTGATCAAAATGGGTATTCAAAATAAAGTTGAATGAGAATGGAGAAGTTGTCAAAAACAAAGTGAGGTTTGTGTGTAAAGGCTACACACAAGTAGAAGGCATAGATTTTCAGGAGACGTTTGCCCCGGTAGCAAGAATGGAAGCTATAAGGATATTCTTGGCATTGGTTGCTTGTAAATATTTTAGATTCTATTAAATGGATGTCAAGTCAACATTTCTGAATGGTGAGCTGGAAGAAGTCTACATGGAACAACTAGAAGGATTTTAGTTAACAGATCAACCGTATATGGTGTGCAGATTGAAGAAAGTTTTATATGGATTGAAGCAAGCTCCTAGAGCTTGGTATGCAAGTTTAGACAAGTATTTGATTCAACAAGGATTTAACAAAGGTACGACAGACAGTGACTTGTACTTTAAGATTGAAAATGATAAAATCATGATTGTAGTTGTATATGTTGATGACATTATCTTTGGAGGAAATGAAAAGATGTGCAAGATGTTTGCGGAAGAGATGCAAAAATAATTTGAAATGTCTATGTTTGGGGAGATAAATTTCTTTATTGTGCTACAAATTAATCAAACAGTGAAAGGAATTTTCATTTCACAGTCTAAGTATGTGAGAGAGATGTTTAAGAAGTTTGGGATGAATGGTTCCAAACCGGTAAGTACTCTTATGGTGACTGGTAGAAAATTGGGTAAAGATGATGATTCACCTAAGGTTGATCAGAGAAAGTATAGATCTATGATTGGTGGACTACTATATTTGACTGCTACTAGACCAGATATTATGCATGCAATCTATCTTGTGGCTAGATTTCAAGAAGATTCGAAGGAAACACGTGTTGTTGCAGTTAAAAGAATATTCAGTATACCGTAGAAAAATGGATCTTTGGACATTTTCATGGAAATTTAGGTCTTTTTCCTATGATGTTTGGCTTATTCGACTCAAATTTAATGTTTTAATGTAACTTATATATTCACATTAGGTCTTGAATATTCAAATTATTAAGATTTTGTGATGTCTTGTAAAGGTGATGTGAAGTGTTGTAACACATTTCTACACTTTTCTAGACTCTTCTTATTATAATTCATCTAAATATTCCCTTTTTATCCCTTACCAAGTCTTATTATAAAGTGTTGTAATGTCTTGTAACAAGCTTTCATGCTTTTCTAGACTTGTCACCACTAATTACACATTTCTTATGCTTTATTTGGCCCCTTTATGCACTTGCAGGGCTTAATTAAGCGTATTTTTTAATATAAACCTGACAAACATCATTAAATACAACTTAATCGCTGACATCCACTTGCATGCCTTGAGTGGGACCCATTTGCCATGGGTGGCGAATGAGTCCCTCTTGGCAAAAAATTCAAAATAATTTCAAATTTCTTTTGGGTTTTTATTCATTAAGACCTTAGGTCGGCCTGTGATGTTGTATTTTAGGGAAATTAGGGCATAAGTGTATAAATATATGTTTTTCCCTCATTTTACCATCTCATCAACTCATTCAAACATTCACTCATCAAAAGCATCATATCATTCAAGCATTTTTCTATCATTTAATCAAGCAATTATCAAGCATTTTGGAGCAGCCATTGACATATCTTCAAATTTTAACAAGGGTTTGGTGATTTTATGACACTTGCATATTATTTGTTCATCATTCCTTTCTCATTTCATTTCTTTATCAAGGGTTTGATTACCAAAGTGGGGTTTGACCAAGGCAAACCCCTATACTCTAACCCTTAACCATTTCCCCCCTCTGTGTAGTGCCCCTCCGGTTCTTTCATTTTTGGTCTCGGAGTAAGTTGTTTTTTTTAGTGTACTTAGTGGTTTTGTTTAAAATGATTAATTACAATTAAGAATTATTTTTCTATGCATGAATTTGTGTATCATTAGATAAATAAACAAATATTATAAAATAAATAAAATAGGTTCTTAAAAGAGATTAAAACGTGAACTTATTTTAAACATAAGAAGAAATATAAATTTAATTAATGGAACTTTACATGTGACAATAATAATAATGTTTTCGGTATTTTAAAATTAGGATATCAATGTTCAAGTAATAGTATTATAGGTAATTCTATTAACATTAATAGCATATAAGATTAATATATTTGCTTAATGGATAACCTTGGGGAATTTAAAGTTATAAACATCATTTTAAAACAATTGTTTGTCATATGAGGTGAATAGTAATCCAATTAATTTTGGGTAACCTCGGGCATTTATGCTGAGCAATGGTGGTGCATTGTTTTAGGCGCAATAACAAGTTTCATTTAAGTTTTAGTGGCAGTTTTTATTTTGCATGATTTCAGCCTTTGAATGCTCCTTTTTAAGAGGGATTGGAGGAAACACGTGCTGGTCTATTCATGGATATTTTGCATGCATATCTTTCAGGGTAGTTACCACGAGAAGAGAAGGGAAAAAATTCCTCTATCGGTTATGCAGGGTGCGGGAGGCACTCTGTCAAAGGGTATTCGTGCCTGGCCTGTGCATTTACATTCCTCGAAGCTCGCCAATGATTGCACTTCACTTTGACGGAAGCCCCTACCTTGTTTTCAAAGCACCCATTATGGCGCAGGCAGAGTAGGATGCTGGTAAAAGGGCTTGAAAGATATTGTTATATTACTGATACTCAGTGAATAATTGCCAGGTTTGAATATTTCTTTGCATTGTTCCGTATCTTTGATTAAGTATTGGACAAATTTACTTTAAATGGTGATGTGCTAATATTGAATATTTAAAGCATTTGATAACTTGCTTAATTTGCGCCTCCAACTGTTAATTTCTTTTGCTTGAAAGTTCCTTAAGCCTATCCCTTAATTATATTTTGTGCGTAGCCAGCAGTCATTGAGAAACCGTACCCTTGAGGCATTCTGTCATGTTGTTTGCATGCCTTGTGGGGCGTTCACATTCCCCACTCAGCCTACCTAAACAATGGCAACCTGTTACATTTGCATTACTTGAACATAATAGGCAGCTTAAAGGTTGAGATAACTGGCCACAATACTTCCGTTAATTGCACTTGCTTGAAAGTTTTTTTGTTGTCTATTAGACAAAATATTATCTTTAGTCATCTCCTGTACACAGATCGAAGGGCTGCCTTGGAAATTGCTTGATTCTCCTCCATGCACCTCAACTGTGGGTGTTGTTTCACTTCCTCGTCTTCACACTGTCGTTAAATGAGAATGCAACAACGGTGATTACCTTGGAATTAACCCAGTCACATTTTCAGGCCCTTATCTTTAGTAACCACAGCGTCAGCATGGAGCATTGAATAATTCTATGTTTTTGGAGTTACCAGTTTGCAACTGCAAATTCTGAAACCTAAGTGATACAATTATCAAATTGTCACAGCCGCAAGACTCGAACATAGAAGACTATAGAGGCGTAAGAAGCCTTCCTGATTTCTTTGACAACCCATCGCAGCTGCAGAACTTAGAGTGTGGTGGGTGTATACAAACCTAAATAGTGTCCCTGATACCATTCGCCATTTATCATAGCTAAAGTTTTTAGGCCTTTAGAGAGTGTTTAAGTTTAAACGGCCTCCCTGTCATTGTTTCACAACTTGTCATGTCTGCTGTATTTAAAAAAAAAATAGAATGTTGGAGAGTTTTAAATAATCTCTCTAATTCCAGTTTTCCTGATTTTATTGGCAACTTGTCACATCTGTTGTATTTAAAATATAATGTTGTAGGAGTTTAAATAATCTCTCCGATTCCACTGTCAACCCAGTGCTTGAACATAATAGGAAGATTAAAAGTTTAAATAATCTGTCTGTTTTCTTTAACTGGCAATCTGACATAGTAGTAGCACTTGAATATAGAAGAGTGTATAAATTTTAAATAATGTCTCTGATGTCATTTACAACCTATCACAGCAGCAACGCTAGAATGTAGAAAATTGTAGAAAATAGCCTCTCAGATTTCCGTTGGCAGCCTATCACATCCTGCAGTACTTGAAAATAGAATGTTGTATTTTTTATTGTTTTCTAATTTCTGGTTGATGCTATATTTTTTTTTAATATAAATCTAAAGTGTTGGATATGCAGTATATATTTTAGCTTCACTGCATTAAAAAAATAAAATAAAATAAAATAAAAATAAATGAATCTCAACCGCTTATCACTTTGACATTTTCTGTTATGTTTTCCTTATTGCTTTTGCTCTTTTCCCTGCCACGGTTACTGATCTTTAAACTCTTACTTGCTGGCAACGTCCTAACACTTCTCCAGTTTAATGAGCAGCAGCTGGTTCGGTGAGAATTTTAATGTGAGATTGTTAAAATGAAAATCACAGTAAAAAGAAAATACCCATTTTGGGCTCCACGTGATCTCACTAACTTTAAGTTTTATAAGGCTCTTAGTTTTCTTCTCACGTGAGAATACCTTCTCTTATGGAAAGTATAAAGATTTAGTAATACCTATTCTTTATTAGAAAGATATTTCCTTTTCTTTTGTTATTTTAGTCTTCCTTCATAAAGACAAGTATTAATTAGATAAAGAAAATATATTTCTTCTTTTCTTTAGGTCCTCTTAAAGTAAATATATATATATCTGAAATAATTTATTAATTATAAAAGAAAGTGAGTTATTGTTTTATAATAAATAAAAAGAACATTTGTTCTTAAAGAATATATATATATGTATTGTATGGGCTAAAGATTTGGTGGTATGGTTTATTTATTCAATTCTTTTATGTAAGTGCTTAGGCTAAAGATTTAGTAGTATGGTTTATTTACTCAATTCATATGATGCACAATGATAATATGATTAATGTTGCTTAAATTTAGTAAGTCTTTCTAAAACTAGAATCCCTAGGTAATGTTGGAGCAAAAAGGTTGATAGTAATGTATCCTTCCAATATCATTCAATTTAGAATATTTAAGCGAATTTTTCAATAATCATTGCATGAAGGATTTAAAGAAATATGATAATTGTCTAACTTGATGATATTTAAAGGCTACATGATTGTCAGGTATTTGCATCAAAGGATTAATATTAGAATTCCTTATTCGATATTAGATTTGATAATTCAGATCTAGCACTTGATTTGGACAGGTTGTGGATTTTGTTATTGTAATCTTTTTATCATATAGTTAGTTTTTCTACTAATCTTACATTTTAAGGACCCTATAGGGGGATTTTCTTTTATAGTGTTAAAACTTGAATAATAAGGGGCATGATGTATTTTGAGTTAGGAATTGATTTTGGTGTATGTAAACATTATTGGGATTATGTTGTGTCGAAGTAAAGTTATATATTGATCCGAGGGGAGATACCCTCATTGTAAGTAACCCATTATGGGATGTGAAAAGTCGAACTACGGTGCCTCTGCGAATTATATACGTAGGCAAGGCCATCAAGTGATGAGCCCTCGAGGAATTAGATCGGGCCCTTAGGACTATTTTGTTTATGAGTCATTATTTTAGACTTGTCTTTTTCCCTCGCCATTGTAAACTATCATTGACGATAGTCGTATGTAGTGGATTATGTTGTTATTATCTTAAAAGTAAACAAAAAAGTAAATTATTGCAAAACTAGTTAAGATTGTCATAGTTTTGTTAGGATGTTTAGTGTGTATATTTTGGTGTTCTTGTACTTGATGTACTCTTTCCGTTGTTATAAGGGGGGCATTATGTAATGTATTAATGTAATCAAGATTGTGTTGTGTCTGTGGAAATATGCTCCACAATTGTGCTATTGAAATGTAAATTGAATTGCAGTAATACGATTTATTGTTTTCCACTTTTTGATCATTTATAGTTTTAAGTCATCATTGTGTAATCTTGGTTGTTTATTCACTTTCGTTTGATAAAATTTTATGATTCGTAATGACCGTTTTGTGTACCCTAAAGGACGTAAATGAATTTGTAATTGCATAATTGTTTTTCATGTAATGAATGTACATATTCATCGTATGCAATGTTTCGCTTTCAAAAAAAAAAAAATTGTGGTGTTATGTCATCCTTTGAGGTTCACAGGGTGGGGCATTACAGATTGGTATCAGAGCAAAGGTTCATACACTGGGCACCCTGGTTTTATTTGAGCCCATTATGTTGTTCTAGTGAATTTGTTAAGTGATCACGACAATCATGACATTGATATTTAGCATCATGTGAGCTATGAAAACAGTAGAGTGAAAGAAGAATTGAAAAGGGTAGTGGAAATGATGCAATGATAGGAGTCACATCATTGTTGGAAATAAGTGTAATTGTGTATATAGTTGTACCCCTTGTAAATGTGACAAACTAGTAACTGTGCATTGGTTGAGTGTTATGATTACCTTGTACTTGCTTTGTGGGCCCATAACCCACAGGTCAAAGGATGGTGATAGAATGTACCCATCCATTCAGAATATGTTGTATTCGGTGTGGAATTAACCATACCATTATTTGTGTTTTTTATGTTTGTTACCTGATTGAGGGCCAACCCATGTGTGGTTGAAAATCTATATATATAAGAGTAGCCAAAAGATAGTTTCATAGATTCTTTTCTTTTGGTTCTCTAGCCCTAAATCCGTGAAGGGGTAGTAGCAGCCACAATGTTACTTGGGCGGAGTGTGCATCGTATGCATATTGCAACACAGAGTAGTCTTAGCTCAACCGATCCTCAGGAAACGTACTCACTACTTCCCCTTATGATGGATCAGGGTACTTGATCCATATGTGCTAGCCTAAACCCCACAGTTTTGAGTATAGTAGCATTGGATTGTTAGTTTATGCCTGGCCGTCCATAGGGACGTTGAGCTGGCATTAGCGAGTGAACCCGTCTGTATGAGAGGTGAAGCTCAAGTAGCCCCATATTGATATGCTCATATATGTATTGCATACACCGTATCTACACATGTTCCGACATGATGCAATGGATACGATGCCACACCCCACTGATGTTCCAACACAGTATTGGTGATGATGCCGTGTTGCTGATGGTAGCGAGCTAGGCTCGAGGACACGATGCCACGTGCTTAGACACGTGAAGGTGCACTATGAGATTGTGTTGTGATAGCCTACTTGTGTGATGAGCGTAATGGGGCCTCACACACTTGTAGAGGGATACTCATGTTTGCTTTCGATAGTGTTTGGGTCGGTTAGCATATGGGTATGTCCTAGCCATGTATACCTCTGGCTACGGCGAGTACCTGCGTGTGCCTTCTCCATGAGGTATCATTATGCGGGATGTGTTATGCGCGTGCCTACTTCCGCGGAGCCACAGACACATTGCCATGCGGCATACGACCAGTACATGCTTTCTCCGGCTGGCGTATGACCATGTCGCGTGACGACGCGAGGCAGGGTGTAGCCGAGGAGCACACTCTGGGTCATGTGGATGGCGTGCTCACTTTGCACCACATGAGGGCTATTGTTATAGCCGGACGATGTTCCCTCCTTCCTCGTTTGGTGGCCCGTATCTAGTCACATAGTGGTGTATTGTGCAATTTTGGAGATTGAGGATTTCCTATATGGTTATTGATGATTTTTGATTGACCTTGAAGGCCGACATTTTTCTTATGTTTGATTGTAATGGTTTAGCCACAATTTGTGACTTTATTCTCTTGTAGCCCTTGTGGTTACATTTGATTTAGTGTTGACATTGCGCACATTTCTTGCTTTATTGTTGAAATTGAATCTTATTTGATGTTTGTTTAATGACTTTGGTGGCTAAACTAATTTATCCTTGTTGTTTTTGAGGTCGGCCATGTGTTGTATTGTGATTCCTCTCCAAGGACGTATGAGGTGGACTTGGTGAGTGTATACGAGGAAGCAGATGTAGGGAACCTTGAGGATGGGGGTATGTGAGGCTGTTTTACAACTAGGACCCACTACCCACCTATGTGTGATGACTAACTCTTGGAGGCTAACCACCTTGTACAACAAGAGGTAGGTCATTGTGGTCTTGCTTGGATGGTCTCACCATGTGTGTGTGGCCTAACACCATCAAGCCACTGAGTGTGAGATATGGACTATGTGAGATGGATATTGGCTCTTGGCTCATGGATTTGATATCATGGATTAGTATGCTGCTTTCCGACGTCCAGATGGACACTTGTGTAGCCTTATGATGTGATTTCTGGTGATGTGAGTTTGAGTGTATGTAAATAATATATGTTAAATTATAGAAAAAGTAACTATGAAATGATTAACTTGGGATTTTATGCTTGGGGAGTGATACATCATGTTTTGATGATTCAGAAGAGGTGTTATTTGATGGTCTTTTGCTGCATATGTGGAGAAATTTTGTGTTGAATAATGAATTAAGAGGAATGTTTTGTGTGTAAATGATGATATTTATTTGAAAAGGGGGGGTGTGCTCTCTATGTGAGAATATGTTGCATTTTTATGGAAGTGTAGTGTTTCAAGGTAATGAATTAGTTGAATAACTGGTACTAATGTGTTATGTTTTCACCCTAGTTTGTGGTTTTCAGATTGTCAGATTCGGATCTCGATGATGAAGGTAAATTAATTGGTTATGCATTGATTAGTGAATCTTTGGTATCATTTCTTTTGAGTCATTTCATTTTACTTGTTTTATTAATGTCGTTATAATGATTGATATAGTCGTTAGTTCATTGCATCATTGTGTTTATATTGCAAGCGACTTCCAGGAGTAAGTCGATGCCAAGGGGGGGAGGATGTAGTGCCCCTCCGGTTCTTTCATTTTTGGTCTCGGAGTAAGTTGTTTTTTTTTAGTGTACTTAGTGGTTTTGTTTAAAATGATTAATTACAATTAAGAATTATTTTTATATGCATGAATTTGTGTATCATTAGATAAATAAACAAATATTATAAAATAAATAAAATAGGTTCTTAAAAGAGATTAAAACGTGAACTTATTTTAAACATAAGAAGAAATATAAATTTAATTAATGGAACTTTAAATGTGACAATAATAATAATGTTTTCGGTATTTTAAAATTAGGATATCAATGTTCAAGTAATAGTATTATAGGTAATTCTATTAACATTAATAGCATATACGATTAATATATTTGCTTAATGGATAACCTTGGGGAATTTAAAGTTATAAACATAATTTTAAAACAATTGTTTGTCATATGAGGTGAATAGTAATGCAATTAATTTTGGGTAACCTCGAGCATTTATGTTGAGCAATGGTGGTGCATTGTTTTAGGCGCAATAACAAGTTTCATTTAAGTTTTAGTGGCAGTTTTTATTTTGCATGATTTCAGCCTTTGAATGCTCCTTTTTAAGAGGGGATTGGAGGAAACACGTGCTGGTCCATGCATGGATATTTTGCATGCATATCTTTCAGGGTAGTTACCACGAGAAGAGAAGGGAAAAAATTCCTCTATCGGTTATGCAGGGCGCGGGAGGCACTCTGTCAGAGGGTATTCGTGCCTGGCCTGTGCATTTACATTCCTCGAAGCTCACCAATGATTGCACTTCACTTTGACGGAAGCCCCTACCTTGTTTTCAAAGCACCCATTATGGCGCAGGCAGAGTAGGATGCTGGTAAAAGGGCTTGAAAGATATTGTTATATTACTGATACTCAGTGAATAATTGCCAGGTTTGAATATTTCTTTGCATCGTTCCGTATCTTTGATTAAGTATTGGACAAATTTACTTTAAATGGTGATGTGCTAATATTGTATATTTAAAGCATTTGATAACTTGCTTAATTTGTGCCTCCAACTGTTAATTTCTTTTGCTTGAAATTTCCTTAAGCCTATCCCTTAATTCTATTTTGTGCGTAGCCAGCAGTCACTGAGAAACCGTACCCTTGAGGCATTTTGTCATGCTGTTTGCATGCCTTGTGGGGCGTTCACATTCCCCACTCAGCCTACCTAAACAATGGCAACCTGTTACATTTGCATTACTTGAACATAATAGGCAGCTTAAAGGTTGAGATAACTGGCCGCAATACTTCCGTTAATTGCACTTGCTTGAAAGTTTTTTTGTTGTCTATTAGACGAAATATTATCTTTAGTCATCTCCTGTACACAGATCGAAGGGTTGCCTTGGAAATTGCTTGATTCTCCTCCATGCACCTCAACTGTGGGTGTTGTTTCACTTCCTCGTCTTCACACTATCGTTAAATGAGAATGCAACAACAGTGATTACCTTGGAATTAACCTAGTCACATTTTCAGGCCCTTATCTTTAGTAACCACAGCGTCAGCATGGAGCATTGAATAATTCTATGTTTTTGGAGTTACCAGTTTGCAACTGCAAATTCTGAAACCTAAGTGATACAATTATCAAATTGTCATAGCCGCAAGACTCGAACATAGAAGACTATAGAGGCATAAGAAGCCTTCCTGATTTCTTTGACAACCCATCACAGCTGCAGAACTTAGAGTGTGGTGGGTGTATACAAACCTAAATAGTGTCCCTGATACCATTCGCCATTTATCACAGCTAAAGTTTTTAGGCCTTTAGAGAGTGTTTAAGTTTAAACGGCCTCCCTGTCATTGTTTCGCAACTTGTCATGTCTGTTGTATTTAAAAAAAAAAATAGAATGTTGGAGAGTTTTAAATAATCTCTCTAATTCCAGTTTTCCTGATTTTATTGGCAACTTGTCACATATGTTGTATTTAAAATATAATGTTGTAGGAGTTTAAATAATCTCTCTGATTCCATTGTCAACCTAGTGCTTGAACATAATAGGAAGATTAAAAGTTTAAATAATCTGTCTGTTTTCTTTAACTGGCAATCTGACATAGTAGTAGCACTTGAATATAGAAGAGTGTATAAATTTTAAATAATGTCTCTGATGTCATTTACAACCTATCACAGCAGCAACGCTAGAATGTAGAAAACTGTAGAAAATAGCCTCTCAGATTTCCGTTGGCAGCCTATCACATCCTGCAGTACTTGAAAATAGAATGTTGTATTTTTTATTGTTTTCTAATTTCTGGTTGATGCTATATTTTTTTTTAATATAAATCTAAAGTGTTGGATATGCAGTATATATTTTAGCTTCACTGCATTAAAAAAATAAATAAAATAAAATAAAAATAAATGAATCTCAACCGCTTATCACTTTGACATTTTCTGTTCTGTTTTCCTTATTGCTTTTGCTATTTTCCCTGCCACGGTTACTGATCTTTAAACTCTTACTTGCTGGCAACGTCCTAACACTTCTCCAGTTTAATGAGCAGCAGCTGGTTCGGTGAGAATTTTAATGTGAGATTGTTAAAATGAAAATCACGGTAAAAAGAAAATACCCATTTTGGGCTCCACGTGATCTCACTAACTTTAAGTTTTATAAGGCTCTTAGTTTTCTTCTCACGTGAGAATACCTTCTCTTATGGAAAGTACAAAGATTTAGTAATACCTATTCTTTATTAGAAAGATATTTCCTTTTCTTTTGTTATTTTAGTCTTCCTTCATAAAGACAAGTATTAATTAGATAAAGAAAAGATATTTCTTCTTTTCTTTAGGTCCTCTTAAAGTAAATATATATATATATCTGAAATAATTTATTAATTATAAAAGAAAGTGAGTTATTGTTTTATAATAAATAAAAAGAACATTTGTTCTTAAAGAATATATATATATGTATTGTATGGGCTAAAGATTTGGTGGTATGGTTTATTTATTCAATTCTTTTATGTAAGTGCTTAGGCTAAAGATTTAGTAGTATGGTTTATTTACTCAATTCATATGATGCACAATGATAATATGATTAATGTTGCTTAAATTTAGTAAGTCTTTCTAAAACTAGAATCCCTAGGTAATGTTGGAGCAAAAAGGTTGATAGTAATGTATCCTTCCAATATCATTCAATTTAGAATATTTAAGCGAATTTTTCAATAATCATTGCATGAAGGATTTAAAGAAATATGATAATTGTCTAACTTGATGATATTTAAAGGCTACATGATTGTCAGGTATTTGCATCAAAGGATTAATATTAGAATTCCTTATTCGATATTAGATTTGATAATTCAGATCTAGCACTTGATTTGGACAGGTTGTGGATTTTGTTATTGTAATCTTTTTATCATATAGTTAGTTTTTCTACTCATCTTACATTTTAAGGACCCTATAGGGGGATTTTCTTTTATAGTGTTAAAACTTGAATAATAAGGGGCATGATGTATTTTGACTTAGGAATTGATTTTGGTGTATGTAAACATTATTGGGATTATTTTGTGTCGAAGTAAAGTTATATATTGATCCGAGGGGAGATACCCTCATTGTAAGTAACCCATTATGGGATGTGAAAAGTCGAACTACGGTGCCTCTGCGAATTATATACGTAGGCAAGGCCATCAAGTGATGAGCCCCCAAGGAATTAGGTCGGGCCCTTAGGACTGTTTTGTTTATGAGTCATTATTTTAGACTTGTCTTTTTCCCTCGACATTGTAGACTATCATTGACGATAATTGTATGTAGTGGATTATGTTGTTATTATCTTAAAAGTAAACAAAAAAGTAAATTATTGCAAAACTAGTTAAGATTGTCATATTTTTGTTAGGATGTTTAGTGTGTATATTTTGGTGTTCTTGTACACTATGTACTCTTTCCGTTGTTATAAGGGGGACATTATGTAATGTATTAATGTAATCAATATTGTGTTGTGTCTGTGGAAATATGCTCCACAATTGTGCTATTGAAATGTAAATTGAATTGCAGTAATACGATGTATTGTTTTCCACTTTTTGATCATTAATAGTTGTAAGTCATCATTGTGTAATCTTGGTTGTTTATTCACTTTCGTTTGATAAAAGTTTATGATTCGTAATGACCGTTTTGTGTACCCTAAAGGATGTAAATGAATTTGTAATTGCATAATTGTTTTTCATGTAATGAATGTACATATCCATCGTATGCAATGTTTCGCTTTCAAAAAAAAAAATATTGTGGTGTTATGTCGTCCTTTGAGGTTCACACGGTGGGGCGTTACACTTTGCATGTGTGTTTACAGGTCTTGTAGGAATATTTTTCAGAGAGATAGGTGTTGAAAAGTGGTCAGAAAGTCATCAAAGCTATTCAAGTCAACAAATACCTAATTCAAGCTTGGATACATCATTTAGCCCATTTTCTACAGATTTGAATTCGTCAAGCCGACAAGAAGACAAGTACAGATCTGAATCCACAAAGTTGACTTCAGAATTTGCAAACTTCTATAGGTGGAATGATTCACCATCAGTGGTGAATGAATCCCACTTCCAGGTTGGAGAAATTTTTTTCTAAGGTTTTTAGTTCCCAACATTCTGAAACCGATTTCAGCAAAATTTACCAGAACCTGGACTGATTCGCCATCAGTGGAAAATGAGTCCCAGTGGCCATCAATAGTGATTTTTGAAACATTCCAAAACCTTCAAGTATCAACATTCAACTTCCAGGTGCACTCCATTCAGTTTTATTAAATTATTTTTTCATATGTGCATGTTTCGAGTTCATTTCTGCATATCACATTGTGTTTTCAAACACTTCATATTTCTCGGGTTTTGCATAAATAATCAATCCATTTTATTAGTTTGTTGCATTTATATCATTGTATTTAGGCATATTTTTATTGTACTTGCATTAGTTTGAGTGAACCACCTACATTTTGTGTGGGGTATCTCTCTCCTTTAGGTGAAAAACCCTAATAGAGCAAGAGAGTCATAGCACCCTAAAACAAAAAATCGATGGTTCAAATTATGGTTAACCTGCATTTGACTTTACACTTCTGCATTCACATCTGCATTTACCTCGGACTCATTGCATTACATTTTGCATTTTTTTGGATCCTAGTTTCAAAATTGCATAGTGAATATTCAATTCATTTTTACACTTCAAAAAAAATATAATTTTGCATATGTTGTACCTAGTTTTGGATCAAAATAGCATCAAAATCATTTTAAATTTTCTATTTTGTGATAATACAAGTTAATTAACATTTCAAGAATCCAATTGCACTTTTTGCACAGTAATTTTAGTCATTTTCACAGGTCATTTAGATGAATACAAGCTTGTTTGTTTACAAAATTTATGTTGTTGATTTATTACTATTTTTCCTGTATTTGCATTATCTTTGTGGAGAAGTTAGTGTTTTTCCCCTATTGATAAACTACTTTATTTGGAGATGCAAGTCTGGTGGATTCATGGTTGATCTTTTTGCATTGATGTTTTGGTGGCTACCTCTACTCCAGGTATTTTCAATGTTGCATTGTGAGTATTATGTTTTCATTCAAAGGAAGATTCAAAATATATCTTTTTCCTTCCACAATGTCAAAGTAGAGAAAGCTAATGAGACTAAGTAGGTAATGAGGTAGAAAATATTTTGAAGGATAAGCAAAAATGAAATGCTTGAGAAGTATATTCAGAATTGGATGTTATCTTTGATGGATTTTCACATCATGTTTTCCATCTAAACCAACTGTTGCAAGAATGGAAAAAGGAATTCAAGTGTTGTCATTGATTCAACTAGTCCAACCATATCACTAGTCAAGTTACAACAACCATATGTTAGGTATTGAGAAAATTGTATTAAAGCATTTCAAGTTTTTGTTGCTCAAATGATCCGGTATTTCTCCCTATGTTTGTGCAGTTTAGATATGTTGGTCATGGTTGTTAAAGGTTGCTATATCCAGATTTTTGGCTATTGGTTCATTATGAAGTTTGATCACCCTACTGGCTCTGCTAGTCCATTTCCCTTTGATGAAGTATTTTGACCCATTTTTTTTCTAGAAGTTTCAAGCTTAATTGTTCTATGTGACTGGTTTGGCCGACCCACTATCTTTGAAGTTGATCATGTTGGATCTATTTTGGGTCTGCAATTCTAATTCCACCCTTTGGCACGACCTAATTTGAATTTGAAGTTGGATACTTTGTATCTTTTTCCATGAGCTAGTAATGAAAAATATACAGAGCATAACTTTGATATCCTCAGTGCAAAGCTTAATGATGAGATTTCCAAACTCTATCATTCATGCAAGTTGATCAAGTGATTGTGGTGGAGCCCTTTGTTGCATTGGGACCAAGTCTTCTTTGTCTTTGTATGGCAGTGAGCCCTCTAGGTTGTAGCCTTGTTGGTAGTGAGTCCTTGTTCTGGAAAGTGAGTCCTTATCTTAGGTAGTGAGCCTTGTTTCAGGTAGTGATTAAATTTTGATATTCTCTATAGTGTGAGTTAATCCTCAATTGGGTTTTCCACGTAAATCTAGTGTTATTGTATTTATGCATTTGAGTTTCTGCAATTTGATGATTAATCATTTAAGCAATTTAAGTATTAGTTCCTGAAGATTAAAATCTATGTTTGATTGAACCTTGTACATGAATTATTGGATTCTTATATTAAGCAGAAGAGATCCCCCTCACATTATTTATCTTTCGATCCTTGTGCTACATTGAGCCATATTTGAACTGGCCTATATGCAGTGGCTTTCATCTTGACGTTAGCTAAATTGTTTCCAGGACTTTGTAAAGGAACTGCCTTGAACCTTTTCTTCCTCCTTTACCCAATCATTCAATTTGTTCATTTAAATTGAACTTTTTGATCTGCCAAACCATTGTCCATGCCTTGACTCCCAAAAAGACAACGACTTGATTTGATGATGGTGTTAATTTGAAAAGATGTGCGTGATGAAAAATGTAGTTGATTTCATTTTTCACACTATTTCAAAGTCATTGTATGCTCAAGTAGTGATGTCAAGGTTCCTGATTCAACATACAACCTCCAAAATATGTTTAGTTGATAAACAAGGATGAATACAAACTCACATTCAGGATAAATTGACCATGATGAATTTTCCTTCTTTCATCCTAGACTTAGTTTGTTAGTTTTATTGTCATTACTAAGTAAGATGTCCACTTGTAGCCGAGTAAGAAGTTGTGAACAAAAACTATAAAAGTAGAAGTAGATTATTATGTCGATCTAAAATAATAGGTAATGATTTTGGAGTAATCTGCAGTATGATTTTGTTGAGACTATGCTAGAACGTTCATTTGATTCTATTTCACTATTTTAGTGTTATGAGCATACAACATTATGATTTAGGCAACAATTCATCTGAGTAAGAGAGAAGGGTGAAGTTTTCAAGCAAGGGCCCACTTGAGGTGGACTATAACATAATAACTATCCTATTTAGCCTAGATTCTTCCATTTATAATTTAAGTATGTTTATTGTAGTAAATAAGTTAATTTCCTTAACTCACATCATCTATGTGTGATTCTTAGTTTGTTTGGAGTTATAGAGCATATTTCTTTATTGAGATAAAATTTATTTCATTTTTTTGTAATTTTAATTCCTTTCTACTATATGCAACTCTAGAATTTCAACTCCTAAGAATCTATTGTCGTACATACAATACTGACACCATGCCAAGAAGATACATCCCTGAGTTGACATTTAAATGAAGGGACATCATGATTCTCTAGACATCTTGATAGTGGATAAGTGTATTTGTTGAGTTGTGTGCATGCCTTAGATACACTAGGTTTATTAGGAATTTTTGGCACTCATTTTTGGCACCATTGTTGGGGATGGTGTCAAGATTTAGACTTTCTAGGTTTTTAAATTAGCCTTTATTGCTTTCCTTAGATTAAATTCATTTCTCGTAGCTTAGGACTAATAACTATCCAATAAATTACCAAGATATTCACTAACATTGTACAAGAAAGGATATTTTAGCTCTAATACAATTGCATGTAATGGAGAAGAGGAAAATTGGGAATATTCATTTTGAATGACAATGTTGATCTAATGAGACCTTCCTAAGAAGTATACGTAGCAATAGAGGATGATGTGGTCAAATAAATTACAACTAAAGTAGTAGGGTAGTTAAGTGATCCTATCACAATAGACTAATAAGCCCCATTGGTCTCCCCATGTTGTCATTAGTCAAAAGTTAGGTGTACCCCATCATCATCTATTTCCTAAAGTCCATAGATGCACTACTCACTTTCACAAATAATCATTTAGAGAACCTTCCATAAGGAAATCACTATGAGCTATCTTAGTCTAGACCACAATGGTTCAAGAGGTAGTTGAAAATCCTACTAAGCCCTCTAATTTTTAGTTCCCCATTTTTATCAAGAAAGACATGCTACCATGAAAAATATTCCACCTCTACCTTACCAAACTTTCATGGCCTAATTACAAAAGAATCAAACGCATTCTTATTTGAATTTTATGTCATTTTCCGAAGCTACAATTATACCACTAATGTTCATTGACATAAAATTTTCCCAACAACCCTTAAAGATGTAGCCCTAATATGGTTCATGGGATTAGATAGAGATGCATTTGTAGATTGGAGAATCATGAAATAAAAGTTATTTCTAAAGTATCACTATTATTGAAGAAGTGGATGTGAGGGAAGATGACAATTAGAATGAAATAGAAAGAGAACAAAAATTTAGAGGATTATGCAGAAAGGTTTATGTCCTTCCTATAAAAGTCTCAGTAGAATAGGTTATCCCCTGACTCATTGAAACTTACATTCTTAGGGGGATTTAATGAAGGTTGTGTGTATGCTCTAGTCCTAATTGGTATTGGAGATATCTCTCAATTTTCGTTCGATGATGTTTGTAGAATTTCTAAGAACTACTCAATATCCACTATGAAGAAAACTTGTGGCCACAAAATAGTCATCCATAAAGACTTGTGGTTTTTTCTAGAGTAGAGCTCAACAACCTCCTTAAGGAAATGAAGTAGGACATTATAAATCGCATGAAAAATCAACTTGATACACTACATGCCAGTAATACATAGGAAGAAGCGGAGGTAGAATTAGCTAAATTCTATCCTCATTATTGGAAAAAAAGGTGATTGTAAATGCAAGTGGGTGTCTAGCATTACATAAGACAATCATGAAAGATAAGAATTCAAGGTGGTGGAAGATAAAGATGGACATGTTTTTTGTGTAGCATAATGTAGACCATGACCATAATGACAAGGTATGCCTCAAGATCCATTTCCTTATAATACTTCACTACCTAGTTTATTTTCAAATTCTTCCAATTTAAATAATAGACCATTGAACTACATGCCCCCTTGAGCCTAGAAAAAATCAATGCCACCTAATTGGACACCTCAAGAAGGAGGATGGAAACAATATCCATACCAATAAAATGTCCATAATAAATAGTGGAAAGCACCACATAACACATGGAAAAAAATAATGGAGGGGAAACTAGTCATTGTCCAACCCCAATGATAACTAGCTTCAAACAATAATCACAACCTTACAACAACCAACCAACCATTATTTCAAGCATTGCTACTCCTACACCACTAAGAGCTACTGAGTTACCAACTCCATTTATACCTAACCCTAACAATGAGTTGGTCTAGTTGACATACACTAACGAGGTACTTCAATATCCAACCTATGTTGTTGAGGTAGGTGATGTACAACTTTTCTTAGGCAAGGTGCTCCCCAACCCCACTACCCTAATAATTGTGGAGCTTCCAATGGAGACTCATCAACATCAATGTGACTAGATGGAGCATTATCACATGACGTACCTGTTGGAATTAATGCTCAAACAAATGAATATGTCAATAACAAAATTATGTGGTTGTCAAGAGTCCCAATTTGGTGTCACTAGATTTAGTTTATTGTTAATAGTCATAGTTTGGAGTCAATAATTTTAGTTAGTTGTCAACTGTATTAGTTATTTTGTAGGAAGACTGTTTAGTCTTCTACATCTATAAAATTGTAACTTGTTGATGAATAAATTAAGCAGTGAGTGTTTATTTGTTGTTTCAAT
Organism: Sequoia sempervirens; assembly: GCA_007258455.2. Taxonomy (NCBI): domain Eukaryota; kingdom Viridiplantae; phylum Streptophyta; class Pinopsida; order Cupressales; family Cupressaceae; genus Sequoia; species Sequoia sempervirens. Next base: position 147,428,219 of record VDFB02000013.1, on the reverse strand, counting down.
TTTTATTATGGTATCAAAGCTGCTCGATCTGCTATAGTTGTTGCAATTGTAAGCGCTGAGAGGATGTCAGTTGTTGAAGAACCACCAGATGATGATGACTTCATTGAAGATGAAGTAATTGTTCTATTTTGAAGAGGCCAACGCTTTGAAGACAAGGAGGGATTCAATAGATGGGTAAATAGATGCTCAATAGTCTGAGGTGCTTATGGATCGGAGAAACTATACCTTACTGGGGTTATGAGACACACATGTGAGGATTGGTGTCCAATAGTTCAAGAGAGATCAGAAAATTTGGAAGTTCAATATCACACCTTTACGAGGGTGATGAGGCATTTCATGTGCAAATGGTGTCCAATGATGTTGGGAACTTGGATGATAGCTAGGTGACTATACCTATAGTTTGGGAGCAACTTGAAGATGTCCTACTGATTCAAGAATTGTTTTTCAAATGTATTTTCTATTATTTTGTAGTCAATCAGTTTAATGTTGTAGCATTAAGAGGGGGTGTAGGAATTAATGCTCCAACATAAATGAATAAGTCAATAACAGAATAATGTGTAGCTGTCAAGAGTCCCAATTTGGTGTCACTAGATTTAGTTTGTTGTCAATAGTGACTGTTTGGTGTCAATAATTTCAATTAGTTGTCAAATGTATTTAACTATTTGGTGTCACTAGATTTAGTTTGCTGTCAATAGTGACTGTTTGGTGTCAATAATTTCAATTAGTTGTCAAATGTATTAACTATTTTGTAGGAAGACTGTTGAATCTTCTACACCTATAAAATTGTAACTTGCTGATGAATAAATTAAACAGTGAAGGTTTATTTGTTGTTTCAATTTTTGTTTGTACCTTTGCCTCGTGCAACTTGTCATCATATGGCCCCATGCCTAACAAACCATTATCACCTTCCAAAAAGGCAGAAGTTTTCCTATCTTTACTTATTTCTTGTTTTTCCTATTTCCTAAATAATTATGGCCCTTCTTTACATATTGGATAGCAAGTTCTTTTAATTACTACATAAAAAAATTGAATGACTATAGTTAGCATTGACGTCAAACAACTCATGGATGGAAGCAAGTTTTCGAAAGACTATAATAGCATTTATGATTCAAATGCATTGGTAGGTTCCTCAAGATCGTGTGCTCTCCCTTACATTAATTTAACTTTTTGCAATTTGGCATTCAGATTGGAAAGCTTGAACGTTTACATTAGAAATCCCTGCTGCTGTGCATGCCTGTAATTGAATGGTGTTTAAGGCACTTCAAAATTCCAACATTTTCTTATATCTTCCCACCTGACCTTCAAGATAGCATTCAAATCAAGCTTTGCACCCAAACTGCCTTACATTGAACATTCTGTGAGAACAATTATTTATGATGCATTAAATATACAGACGCATCTTGAGATTACTATTATAATTACATTGAAGCCTTAAGCATCAATACATTTTCAAATTTTTATGCGTTTGCATGTCAATCTACAAAAAACTATAACTTGCTGCTACAGGAGACTACAAGTATATGAAGTTTGAACCCATGCAGCCTCGAGTTTGCAGTCATAGATCATGCATATTATTTTAGTCGATAACTACTTCAAGGATGTGGATATGTGCAGCTTCCATAACCTGAAAAATCTCACACACATTACATCTTTATTAGATATGAAATAAAGTTCAAAAAATCCAATGATCTAGCCTTTTTTTTCAAGTATTATATAAGCCAGTGACCACTGACCATATGTGTACATAATCTAGCACTGATTTTCTACATTCCCATCTATATTATCCAGTTCTGCTGTTTCCAACTCTATGAAAAATCCAAACTTTTAATGTACTCTGACTATAGGGTATGGAAAACATGTTACTGAAGAAAAACATGAGTTTCTAACATGTTAACGGCTATGTTGATTTTAGTGTTGGTTGAAGGGATGGTTGACAATAGTTATATGGATGACCCTATGAAATACAAAATCCCTGGGGAAAATGTTTATGACTATGATCATAAGATTTTAGATGGATTTTCCAAAAATTGAGGAACTAACCCAATGCAAATTGAGAAAAAAATGAGGGAATTATTGAAGTGTAGAATTTAAAACATGGCTTTAGAAAACAGTAATAATTGATACTAAATAGTAATTGCTTTGGATTTTACTGATTCCTAGTTGAATATTTTTTTCCAGTAAGTGGTGAAGGATTATCAGACACTAAGAATTAGATGAATTTTCACAGGTTATAAGCTGAGATAGATTAATTCACAAAGCTAAAGATGGAGATGGCTGTCAAGGAAACAGTTTCTAAGAATGGTCAAAATGCCAGAAGGATTGAAATGCTTGTCAAAAACAGAGTTCCAAGCTTGATTATGTATTCCTAGGATCAGATAAGCTATAAGCTCAAGAAACATGTTTTGAAGTTCTAACAAGTGGTAAGTTTCCAACTGGATAATAGAACAAAGAGCTGATAGGTTACAAATTCAGAACAGTAACCATAAGGTACCTAAATGGATTCCGTCAAAATTGAGGAGATCTCATAAGCACCAGTCTCACTTTAGAGTCTGTAGAAGTGATCAAAAGCACACTGTATGATTGGATTGAGATAATGATTAGTAGGCTACTCCAAAAAAAAATACTTGATCATATATTTTGCACCAGACATTTTTTAAGAAAATTAGTTTAAAAAAAATATGAGATGTTAATGTAACAAAGAAAAAACATGTCTCTTGACCCTGATGGATGGCTTCATCAAATAATTTCTTATTAGTTTTATGGCAAGAAGTTCCCTATTTGGTATTTATTTATATTAATAAATGAACTAATACAAAAAAAAATTAAAAAATTATTACTTATTGATTATTTTTTATAATAGAATAATAATATTTGATTGGTAATTTAAGAATTTCAGTTATTAAAGATAAATTTTTACAGTTCATAATGTCAGTTTGAATATTTCTGAATTAGATCATGTAAGCTTTTATCTTTCATCAATATTTTAGATCGCACTCCATCATCCATCATCAAAATATTCAAACTAATTCTAATTATAATATGAATATTTAACTAATACTCTGAGTAGTGCAGTCTATGGTAGTCCTGCTACGAAATTAAAATGTCAGTCTTAACAAAACTCTCAGAAAATTAAAAACATTACACAAAGCTACAAACATTTTGATACATAGGATAAAAAATGAAAGAGAAAAGACAAAAGATTTGATAAAGCATACTTGGATCTACGGTGGTAAGAGTTGCTGTCTGAGAAAAATCACAGTTCGAATTGGTCCGTCCTGAAGTTTGGTATAATGCATTCATGGCATAAGCAGCATGGGATGACACTGTATTAGGTGCATAGCAAGGACCCCCTTGTTGAATAGGCCTGCAATCAACGCCTTGCCCACATGCATAGTCCAAGTTTTTCTGCAGTGCTTTGTCATCCACACCAGACTTAGGAACACACCAGACTTTCCCAGTAACAGGCGTACCAGTGGAAGGGACAGGAGTTGGGCTTACTGTCCCACCGGTGGGTGAAGTAGTAGTTCGATTTGCAGTCTGCATCAAATAAAGGTTCAAATAGAAATTCAATAATATAACAACTGAATCTCAACATAACTATCAATTACCTGAATTCAACATAACTATCAATTACCTGGCTTTTAACTCTATTTGGCTTTTCAAACATAATTAAAGAAATAACCACAACTTTTCTACTTATTTATTGAAGTTTGTTAACAGGCCTACAACTACTAGCTACATTTGATTGAACTAGAAAAACAATATTGGAACCGCTTTTGAGCAATCGGGGGACTGTACTTGTGAGAAAACATAGAATGCATTACAGTTTCATTACCGGGGACTGTAGTAAGCCCACATCATAAGCCATAGTCATGTCTGCTTTGAATAACCCAAAATTGCGTTCTGAGGCTGGTCCACCCTTTAGATCCTCATTGAATAGAGAAAAGATAAAGGTCTCAATGGTTTTATTGGGCCTCAGAGGGGTCCCTACCATAGAGGTCACATGCTTGATCAGGTTACCGTTATAAGCAACTGCGTTCTGTATGTTCACCCCTGCTTCATTAGGATCTCCTTGAGATGGCCACCCTGTTTCTGCCACGGCTACATCCATGTCCGCATAACCCAGAGCCTTTATCGCTGAGTACACTGCATCAACTTGAGCATCAAACATGTTGGTGTAATGAAGACCTGTATTTGGATCAGTACGCCCAGTGCTGGATTGAAATAGTGCATAGGCAAGAGTACTGTCAGTCGGATCACTCTTATAAGCAAAGAAAGGGTATGGATTAATCATAAAAGGGGCCCCTGTCTGATGAAGGAAGTCCAGAAGGGGTTTTGTGATGGCCGTAAACTCGTCCCTGAAACGTCCTGCAGATGGGGGTGCGGAGGTGGACAGTAGAGACATAGCATGAGGTGTAGAGACCTTAATTTTCCCGTCATATGACGACCCAACAAGGGCGGTGTGTAGATTCTGCATTGCTGGAAGAAGCTGGGAGATGAGGGCATTATCTCCACTAAAAAGAACCTCATTTCCAACAGTAATGCCAATGATATTAGTTGCAGGAACAAAGGGGGCAACGTTATTCCTAACCCAATCCTGGGCTACAGACAATTGGGTCAGAGCTGGGATTTGATCATTAGCAATGCTCAAAACCATCCCAATTCCTGTATTAGCAAAGGCTTTGAGAATTGCAGGATCTGCTCCATAGAGCTTCACTTTTGAAATACGCGTGCTCTGGACCAGCTGTGCCACTGCAGATGGAGGGGGAAGATTGTCTGCCACTTGTCCGTAGGTCACTCCAAGAGCAGGTGAACGCTCCACTAGGGCCCTACCTCTGGCTTCTGCAAACATCACATTATCAAATCATTAATAACAGTCAAAACTTATACATTACGCATTCCATAAATCTAGTGGACTATGTGGCAAGGTTCTGGAGGTTATCCATGTTTACGAATCTTAAGAATGTTGTTCAAACTTACCAGCTGTTCAAGGCTACCCGTAACTTCACCCAAAGATTTTCCCCACAAAAACCACCCAAATCAACAATTATAACCAGGTCAACGTTCACAGTGAAAATCATATCAGGTACGTAACCACACCAGTTCAAAAATAGAAATTCAACTTAGAGCGTAACCCCAGAAATACCCAAATTGAGTCCAGAGAACTCAGACCTATTGCTGGGTGTTGAGTACCGGACCGAAAAGCTTCAGTCTTGTGGAGTGTGGACACACCATCCACCATAAAGAGAATATGAACTCTGGTTATTGAGAAAATTGAGTACTCTCTAAACTAATGATATGAGAGGGCAATCTATGAATATTTCAATACTCAAAACGATGCAATATACAAATCAATAGAAACAATAGATTGAAATGAAAGAGATGAGGGTAATAAATAAGGTAGTACAGGTGTGATATCTGGGTGTGATATCTGGGTTCATGAAGACTTGACAAGCCAAGACCTGTGATTTTGCATCAGGATTCAACCGTGTAATTTTACAGAGTCAAATGAGTAGTGGTTCACAAAAACCCATCTCTCAGAATAGCAAATGGTCCACTTAGCACTCATTACATCTAGGTGATGTTCACAGAGGTGAAGCACTGGACCTTCCTAGGAGATCACCCATCACAATACTACTCCAGCTCAAGCTCACTTATCCACAGAATTTTCCCAAGATTAAACCCACTTAACTTTTTCCCCAAGACCTCTTTTATTTGGTGTTGTAATGGGTGTACTGGTAATTGTCTTCTCTTTTCGTTACTCTAGAGAATGCTCAGTTTAGCTTAATAATCAAGGTACCATGTAATTGCTTCTTTTGTAAACCAAAAATTTCTGAATGTGCAGAAGGACGAAAATAAAGACAAAAGAACAACAAATGGTGCTGGCAGTATAACAATAATGGTGAACCACATCAAAGTCACTCTCAGTCCCAAGCATTTAAACGCCATGGCTGTATTATTCCCAAAATTGATATGAAAACTAACAGCAAATTTATAGGAATCCCAAGATCAAGAAAATAACAGGACGAAAACTAAATCAGAACCCATATCCAAAATCTTATAAAAAACCAAATTCCTAACAACCCATTAACATTGGGAGCCATATCAACGGCAGACCCTCAGTAAAACCAATAACTTTCAGAAAACTGACATAGATTGTTAACAGAACTTACAAATTTCATCACAAGCGTCATTCAAAACATTTCATTAGGCAACACTGGATATCCTTCTTCCTAAGTTGGCTACACTTTCTGTAATTCAACATTACAAAGAACACTCTAACTACCAATCAACACTTTAAACATTTCTAATTCCGACTTATCCCACTCAGTTCAGCTCAGAGACGTACCTGCTAAAGGAACACAACATAAAGAGGCGAATAGCAGTACAGCACTGAATCTCAGCACGATCTCCATGAAAACAAAGAAAAATCTTGTCACTAAACACGAGTCTCCAGTCTACCTTATACCATAGTTTCGCTGCTCCTATACTTGTTCTTCTCCTCTCATTTATAGTGTATGCCACCTATCCCACACAAGGAGCAAAGCAACACCGTCCCGAAAGGAAGATTCTGTAAAGGAAGATTCTTAGCTAGTGTGAACTTTATTGTAGCTCAGTTGTGTCGTGTCCTCACTATTCTGTTCACTTTCCTCTGTCCATAATCTGCTTACAGCTCAACATTAGACAACTCTATCAGATCTATCTATCATATTCAATGGCCTGTATAGTCATGTTAGTAGACAAGAGTTGCACTAACACCCATAAAAGTTGTCAGTCCAGTTTTAATGACAAGGTGAATGTGCTGAAGTGCAGCATTGACTAACCGCCCCGAAGTTTCCTACTATCCAGTCTTTGGAAAAAATATGACCATGGATTTTCAATAATCGAAGGGCAAACGCAAAGAACATTCCGAACCAAACATCGTTCTCCCACGTGAAAGCTGACTAAGTGTCATGACATAAGCATAGTCGGTTGTTCCAGAATTTCCATGAAAGCCATCTTTAACGAGCATTTATAGTACATCAATTTTAAAAGAAAAAATGATGTCATGGTTTGAAAGGCTGGGTTGTCAACCTTTTGTGGACTCTTGTTTTGCTAGGGTTGATTTACTTTCCAAATTTTAAGTCTTGGCTGTAGAGACTTTGGGGTGTGATATGAAAGTTACTCAATTGAAAACATGAACTTTGGTAAAGGTATAGTATATGAGGTTATAAGTTTAATTTTGGTATAGTATACGAGTTTATAAGTTAATTGAGATTTAGATATATTTATAAATTTATATATTAAGATTATAAGTGAAAAATGATTGTAAAAAGAAGAGATTTTAAAAAAAATCAGAGATGTTATTTTAGATTAATTAATTTTATTTATTTATTTATTTTTAAAAGAAGGGATAAAAATTTATTAATCACAAAGAAGAAATACAAAGTAGAAGGGCAGCCCGCCCAAATCAAAGCCAACCACTAACCAACCTTATCCTTATCAATTAATTGATCTAACATACAAGAAAGATCCAAAGGTAAAGAACCCCTGTCAACAATATTCCAACCTTCCAGCCGATCAGACGCCCATTTAGCCAAGCAATCCACCATCCCATTCCACTCCCGAGGAATATGGAAAAAAGAAACCGAGTCAAAAAACCTGCTCAAACTAAGAATCTGATGAATAACCAGGGCTAACCGCCAATTATCCCCTTCCAACCGCCTCTCAGTCAACATGGAAACCACCACTTGTGAATCAGATTCACAAAGGACCCTTCTCCAACCAAGAGCAAAAGCTCTCTCCAAAGCATACCAAATAGCAAAGGCTTCCATAAAATTATTAGTATGAAACCCTTTATAAGTACAAAAGAAGAATTGGACAGCTCTAGAACTATCTCTGCCAATACCACCTATCCCCACAGGACTAGGATTCCCTCTAGAAGAGCCATCCATATTAATCAAAGCAAGCAAATTACATGAATTAATTTAGATATCAAAATTGTAGGCATAGATATTAAGAAGAGGAAAGTAACAAATATTAATTATGAAAAGTAAATGAAAAAGGCATGACATTTAGCTTTAGATATGAAGATGATGTGTGGATTTGTTGCAAATGTTAAAATCAAGATGTTTTGGGATTGGAAATGACAAGTCTCTATCTAGTTACTTTGTCTTGGATCTAGAATAGACTATGCACCTAGCGAAGGGTCAAGTCCATAGGTTTGTCTTTTTGGCAAGTACAAATATAATCTTTGACCATAAATTTTATTTGATATAATGTGAGCTCTTGTTTCCTATTTTTCCTTATTCGTTGTTGTTTGATCCACTCTAATGACTAGCAATACCTTAGAATACATGTAAAAGATTGTTGAATCTCTAGGGTACATGTTTTCCTAATTCAACCTTTAGAGATGACTAACTTTATGAACATGTGAATGATCATAGACAACAAGCTTCAAACATGAAAATGTTTCTACAATGATTGTGTAGATTTCTTATTCATTTTAGTACTCCAATGTAAGTGTTCCTAACATGCTCCTTGAATGTGAATGATTTCTTGATATATAGATGAGATAAGATAGCACATGCGAAACTAATGCAATTGAATTACTTTGTATACAAAACATATCAATAAAGCATTCAAATGTGTATTTAGTTAGCTCTAGGTAGGAAATAAATGGGTTGGAGTTGGCCAAAATTTAAAATTTCAAGGGTCAAATCCATGGTTGTAGGATTAATCTTGTGCCCATGGAATTGACATGGAACATAAAAATAGTAAAAGCAAGGCGGTTAATGCATGTATAGGGACGGATGTAATAATGGGCATAATGAATGAGGAATGTATGGAAATATACATAGATATGAATAAGGGGCATTAGAATGTGTGTGAATGGATGAGTAACAAGAAGGAGGAAGGATCCCAACTTTGCAAAAGAATGTGCTCTTTGTTGATATGCAATTGTATTAAGTTATTCTATCAAAATGGACACAAAACTAAATGGAAATTGGCATGGGTGTACAAAGTTTACTTACAATTTTCCCACACTTTAACATGTATATGAATCCTACAGTGATCATGTACCTCAAAATATGAAGCACACATGAACATGTATGTAAAGAAAATATTTAAACATATAAGGATGCCTGAGTCTATACAAAGTAATGGACCCAAATGAATGTCATCTTGTAAGTCTGTCCTTTGGCATGTATGGTCCATGGAAACCTACAAATCAAAGGAAAATTGTGCATCGTGTAGATTTTGTTATGCAAGTAAAAATGAAGATAA